>JACTAT010000307.1:0-112341 GCA_014526335.1 Chrysaora quinquecirrha | reverse complement strand
ATTTTCACCACCCTAGAGCATTTAAATGAAAAAACTTCAGTTATACTAACCAACTTAGCCATTCATTAAGTAATGTAACCTTGTTAAAAGTAATCGAGGACCTCATAATTAAAAGTTGATAAGCAAAGTACGATATAACAATGAAACTTCTGCTTTGTTGGTCCAGGGAAAACTTTTACGCATTGTCTAGTTTTATTCGTGAATGTGTAATAAGCGATTACATTTAGCGGGGTTATACTGTACAGTAACAAGCAAAGCCAATAGGCAGTAAGTAAAACCCCCGGGGGTACTTAGTATAATTTGGGTACGAGTATGTGCCACCCATATGGGTGGGTTTTCGGCCCTGAAATTCTCTTAACATGGTATGATTTTAAGTTAAACAAGACCCCATAAAAGTGGGTGGCAAATTGAAGAAAGGTCGAAAGTTTAACTTTATTTCGGTCAAAAAAACTGGTAAAATCGCGTGAAATATGTTCGTTGTACAATATTAAGCAGTAATAAGGTCTAGAAAGTCTTACTATTCTCATATTCCGCTTATTTTTACTCATAAAATACGGTCTGTTTTGCGAAGGTTTACATTAGAAATAGGTGGGTTTCCGACATCTGGGCGGCACATCCCCGTCCATTCATAAGTCATGTACCCCCCCCCCGGGGGTAACAACGTGGTATAATCTTAAGATGTTTTCCGCTATTCATTGCAATCTTGAAATCTGTTTAATTCAAATACTATACAGTATAATCCCGGTGATTTGTCCCTCCCGTAACTGGAACTTTCGTCAGCTCAAACTGTTTTTACATTTCCCTTGAACCTTTCCTTTAACCTTCACATAAAACAGTCATTAACTGGAGTCCCTGAGAACTCAACAACATGAACATTCGTTATCTTGAACCATTTCTTTACCCTCTTTCGCCGTTTTTTTTTTCAATAACTGGATCATTTTTTGCGTGAAGGGGCAGTTACAAAAGCATCTGAATTCACTCAAATTCCTTGTATCAAACACTTTTCTGTGATGGCATACTTCTCTTCATCGAAAAAGTTGCATGTACTGGTATTTTGTCACATAATCTTAAATATGAAAGAGCCTTAAAAACTCGCTATAACTCGAACTCATTAAGAGCCACTGAACATTCATTAACTCGAACATTTATTGCGTAAAGGGACAGTTACAAAAGCATCTGAATTCGTTCAATCTCCTTGCATCAAAACACTTTTCTGTGATAGCACACTGCATTCTCCATCGAAAACGTTGCATTTCATGATACTTTGTCACGTAATCGTAAACATGAACCAGCCTTACAAACTCGCTAAAACTCAAACTCATCAAGAGCCACTGAACATTCTATAACTCGAACAATTTTCTTCTGTTCGTTCCTTCGAGGTTCGAGTTTTTATGGGTACACTCTTTTTTTTTATAAGAATACTTTAAATTTTGTCCAGCCTCAATATTCTTAAAAAATGTTCGTTTTGAGCCTGAATTTATTCTTAAAGTATTCTTATTTTTCAAATCTGATATGCGGTTGTAGGGGAACATAGTTAAAAGAAAAATCATCTCATATGGTCGAGCGAAAGAAATATTTAACTATTAGAACAAAAAGAATGTAGTTAACAATCATGAAGTTTCGTTCTAACATTGCAAAACAGGCATCTGCTGAAAAATGATACAGAAATATGGGAGAGCTGAGGCTGAGCATATTCTTACAATATTCTTAAAAATAGGATGATTCTGAGCCTGAATATTCTTATAAACAATATTCTTATAAAAAAAAAGAGTGTATGCTGGATGGTAAAAACTCATTTTCTTTTTACCTTGATGATGCTGAGATACTCTGCAATTGCCGTTCTAGCAGCTTGAGACAGTTTTCGAGCTTCTTCATCGCAAACCCAACAATGCACTCCTCGTCGCCCACTGTACACCCAAAGACGATGTTTAAAGCCAAAATCCTCTAGATTAAAAAGAACGTATAAAAAAGAAACCTCATAACAATATGATGAAAATATCTCAGAAATACTATATCTAAACAGCTCTTTATATTCCGAAAAGTGGCGTGCTAATTAGGGCAGTCAACAGCGTGACTTGAACGGGCTGCTACCATGACTGTCTGCAAAGTCAAGCGAGATGAACATATCAAAGCCGGGCCCTAAGCCAATCACTGTCAATTAATCACAGGATCAAAAGCTAACACAGTCAGTAGTCTCAAGACACCTTTCTTAAAGAAGATAAATTCAACAGTTATCGATTAAAGGCAAACTTAGAGAATAACAGACAAAGTATCCTAATGTATGATGTTACATTATAGATATAAAAATGGAATAAAATTAGCCTGATAAAGCGAATGGATAAAAGATCCTTTTGAATGAGATTTATATATAATTATTTCTCAGAAATTAAAAGAAAATTGAAAAGTACCAGTCAGTGCTCGATCAATTATTCTGATTGCTAATGTCATCAAAGGCCAACATTTATGGCAGATTGAAGCTCCACTACAAGAATAAAACAATTATTTCAACATGGTCCAGGAAATCATTCTTAACAGAAAAATATATTTTGTCCAGTGAAAACAATCCTGTCTTGGTAATTCAAGAATTAGTGCTAACCGGTTAAGTCTAAAATCTTACATGTTAATTGCTGGGATCACAAGTTGTTAATTTGATGTTGGATTTGTGAAATAAGTACATGCATTTCTTTTCTCAGAAATTAAAGACATGATTGGTACTGACAATGTTTTAAGAGGCTGTCAAGGCATCATGGCATCATCTCAGTTAAAAATGCAACCCATAACCAGGGCTATACACACCTCGGGTAATGTCAATGCAGCATAGTGGAGGGTGTGCAGTACAGTGGTGGATAATCAGTACAATGGAGAAATATCATCACAATGGAAGGATGTCATCAGTAAGGTGTATGATGTTCAGTACTAACTATACTGTACCAATGATATCCCTACACCACACTGAATATCCTCCACTGTCCTGATTATATCCCTTCACTGTATTGATGATGTCCTTCTAACTGTACTGATGACATTTGTCCATTGTTGTATTGAGTATATACCTCCACTGTACTGAATATCTTCCATTGTACTGCACAGACATTAACTGGGATAATACGGTAGAAATGAACTGTATGCCATCTGTACGCTTATTCAAATCCTTTCTCTTCTTGGCAATATTCAAAGAAGTTGATAGGTCTTCTTTAAGGCTAAATCCATGGAACCCAAACTTATCTACTTCTACAGGATAGTAGATAAAAAAGTCAAGGACTGTCACTTACCTACAACAAGTTCGTATTTCATCGTAATCTGTCATATCGATGTCAAAAACTAATTCCTTTTCATTAGCTTTGAAGACACCTACTCCCAAGGCCTTATGATCTTTAGGCTGAAAGTTCAAAGCAAAATACTCAGAAATCCAAAAGTACTAATGTCTTCTGAATTCTGCTTCAGCATTACGTGACTCCAGATAGTTCAATAATTTTGAATTGTTTTGACTAATAGCAGTTTAAATTTCCTAGCATTATTTTAATGGTGACAGGTAGCAGCTATAGAAGAAGAGCCTTTGGGTTGCCTCCAACTGGCATCAAACTGCTTTCTCAACACTGAGTACTGAACTGTGTCAATTGACAGGAAGACTGCATTCATTTCTTTGGTAGGTAGGCATTAACAGACAAAGATGTGTAATGTGGTTGGAAACGTCATATAAAATTAAGGCCCCATTTACACTATGCTGGTATGTAATGAATACCGAATGATATCAAGTCTAATGGGGAAATTTGTGTCCTTGTTTCCACTCTGCTGGTATAAAATGAACATGATGAGTAAGGTCACAATTTTTTGTCTGAAATCTATTGCTTCATGTCAACAAGAACAAAAAATTGTTTTAACCTCAGAAAAGCGGTATCAAAGTGTATTGCATTCAACCGTTTACACTATGCCATTTTCAGATGAAGCTGGTTAGCAAAGCTGGTTAGCGTATCATATTTATTTCATTTCTTGTTCACCTCAAAATTGTACCAGTATAGTGTAGACACAAGCCAAAACGGTATAGTTTTGTATCGTACTGGTCACCTACCGGCATAGTGTAATGGGGTCTAAAATGATTGTAAAAAGATAAAAAAGATACATTAGAAGAGTTGTACTTACAACTATGGAAAGTCAAAAAACAAATAGAAAAAATAAAAAACCACCTGTTTAACAATTAGAAAATTTGAGCAACAGCCCAGCAACAGCAGCACACTAACAAGATATCCCATTGATTCACACAAAGGGGGGTCAAAAAAACACCAGTTTGATTTACTGGCAAAACATAGCTTTGTATATGACATTTCTCACCTTGTGTGAATATACTGCACCAATATCTATTTTGTATGGTTTTCGTTTTTGAATTTCTTTTTCCATTTCGTCTTGGTCAGCAAATGAAAGATATCTAATGTAAACATCGTCTTTCAGGGTAAAAGAAAACTCTCTCAACGAAAAATACATTTTTGGATCTACAAAAAACAAAAAGGTATTTAAGATAAGTACAGTATATTAAGGTGGAGTATATAAAAACTTGCAGTCTTAAAATAAAGATGAAAAATGAAAAAATTTAAAGACAAAAGTTTTAAATTTATTTAAAAAAAAATAGCAACAGGCAACCAACAGTGATAGTTCATTGGAGTTTATTGCTAAATAATTGCTTTTTGGCAATGAAACCCATTTTATCCGCACATTTGTGGTTTATTTATTATTACACTTTCGGCAGTGACGGCTACTCCCGCTGCAGGTCCACATCAGCTGTATAGCTGCCAGAACCCCTGACCTGCATTAACAAATAAAGACTGCTTGCTTGCTTGCTTATATATCTCTGACATCCCCATAGGATATATATGTGTGCTCTTCTCGCCATGATATGAAAATATTTGGGTAAAATTGTGATTAAAAGGGAATCATTTTCGGGCATACTTAAAAGCTTTTTTCGTCTGACACTCCTCAGAGTATGAACGTCAGAAACAGACCGAAACAATGAACTAAGGCAGAACTTATACCCAGATGCGGCTCGAAATGAACCAATTGAAAAGAGAAGCTGAATTGACATTGTGTTTTAAACAAAATCAGCTGGTCGAATAAAGTGGGAAGACCAATAGGATTATTTGAAGAGTCCAATATCCCCATAGGATATATGTGTGTGCTCTTCTCGCCATGATATGAAAATATGATAACTAACACGAATCAATACAAGATGGTTTTTCACGGTACCGTGCGATGGTCATGGCACGGCATCCATGATAGCCTAACCAACTTTTTATGTGTACCCTATAATTTATAAGATTGCAATTCTAAATTTGCAATTGCAAAGCAAAGGGGTACAAAGTTATAGTTTGCAGCTTATTATAGCTAGAAACATCATGAACACCACAAACTAAACAAAAAGAGCGAGAAGCACTAAATTTACGATGCACGCTTTCAAAACAGTGTACCGGTATACTGCTGTACTTACCTTCCCCATAAGATAGCCATTTATAGAACTCATTATAAGGAAAAAGTCTCATGTAGTATTGTGCTAAAAGCTCTGGCAGGTCTCCTTGCGAGAAATCAGATCCTTGATTTTGTTTTTGCTCCTGTTCGACCTCCATTTTGTTTCCCGCTCAAAAGTGTTTATTTGGCGCCAATTTTTTGCGAAACATCTTTCTGATATATGAAAACGAGGCCTGACTTCAAAATGACAACATCAAACATTTTGAAACCTTTAGTTGAGGGGGTGTCGGAATGGTTGGAGGTTCTCAAAACCGTAAAACCGTGCGATACTGTATTTTGAGCAAAACCGTATGGCACGATGTTAAGTCTCGGTCTTCACAAAAAGTGCACGGAATTTTACTGTTCACTTTACGTTTTTGGGACGTTTTCCTGCAATAAAAATTTTTGTTTTCACAGCTAACCTGTAGCTTCACTGAGTCGGCATTCAGTAGCAAAATCTTTATCAAAAACCGGAAAAACTATCCAGAAATGCCGTAAAACCGTTCACCACCGACGATATTTTCAAAACCGAAAAATTGCATAATTTTCCTGAAAAAACTGAAAATCCGAGCCGAAATATTGACAAAACCGTGTAACCGTAAAACCCAAACACCCTCTCTTAGTTTAATGTTTTAGCTCCGCCCTCGGGTCAATAATCAATTACTATCACTGTTAAAATTAAATATTCTAGATTCGTTGATATGTTTTGTAAATCTTCGTAGATTTAGTTTTTGGTACAGTACAGTATACGCGCTTTTTTTATATAAAGAACCACTTTATAAGGAACCTACATGTAGAAGGCGCGAAAGTTTAAAGAACTTATACTACTAAAAAGAAAATCATTAAGAAACTTTTCAGTGTTGAATGCTTTTATCACTGCAAATAATCAAGAATTACAAAGCCGGTTCCATTCATTTGCAGTCGAAAATCACAAAAATTGTAAGTTAAGCATGCATCAAATGTTTCTTTGAGTATTCTTGAGCCCTGCTTACATGCAAGTGTGTCTCTTTTATTGTTAAGACCACTGTATGTGCAGTTAAAATTAAGGAACTATTAAGGAACTTTTTGAACTACAATTGCCTCAAAAGAGGTCCAAAAATAAAGGGTGTACCATGTATAAATTTATATTTCTACAAGAAAAGATTTTAAATGGGGTGAGACTGACAACTGCGCGCCAGAATCGGACATCTGGAAGGATATCTGAAAAACCTGGACCTCACAGAGCGCAAAACGATAGGCAGGTACTTGATGTATATCTGTTTACGCTTTCCTATTTTGCTTGTAGTCCGCAGGCACTTTTATCGCCACCATAACCTCATGACTAGATTGACTACACGGGTCGAGTTATCGCTATTGAATTGAATTGCTGGACGGTTAAACTAACGAGCTTACTCTAGCAAACAACAACAATTGAGTGAAGTTAGGGACTTGGGAAGCAATTCTACCTAATGACCAGGGCTTTTGGGAAATAGTAATTACGAGAAGGAGCCTGCATGAGCCTGCATGGTCGGGAAAAATACAATTCTTTCGTTGTGCAGTGATTTTAAAGCATCTTGTTCACAAATAATTGTAAAAACAGGTAGAAAAGACTAATGTTGATTTACAACCGATTCAGCAAATAACCCTCCCCCTAATACAACAATATCTAAAGCAAGTTATTTCCACATATATATAAATAAACATCATATTTATAAACTCAAAGAAAAAATTTGATCATAGTTTAACAGATAGCATAGCTTACAAATATTACTTTTACTTTATTAACCTTATTCAAGACTACAAATACAAAAACTCTATTTACATACCGTACACAGAAGTAACTAACTAACCGATATTTCACAAGAGGAAATTTGCATAGATAAATAAAGTTTAATTAAGTTTTCATAGATTTATAATTTCTTGGTGTTCATAGGAAAATCCCTTCTGTTACATACTTTAAATTAGTGAATGAATCAGACGGCAAAACTTGAAACACATACAGCTGAAGACCCTCGTCATTGCCTTCAATATCGTACAGGAAACTTTTGTAAATTAGATGACCAACTCTGAGGCTTGTAAACTTTTGAAGCAGTCCCTTGGTTAGTTGGTGTAAGATGACCTCCACGAGATAAACCAGCTTCAAAGAGAGAAAATTATTACATTTTTACTTTTGTTATGTATGTCGTTAGCTTTTTCTATCCTCTTTTCTCCCCCCTTTCCATTAAACAATGTTATTGATTCTCAGCTTATTCCGAGTACTCGAGATTCCTAGGAAAATTGCTAAGACTAGCGCAAGCAAGACATGAAAGCAAAGTACTTTATATGAAACATCAATATAAACCCGAATGCGGATCAAAATTAGCCAATCAGAAAAATCCCACTGAAACTCGAATTGGTATCGTGATGTGAATCCCAATCTGCAAACAGGTGAAGGTGAAATGGTGTTTTAGCGCCAGTCGCTAGGATCTCAGTAGTAGGTTAACTAATTGAGACCTCGACCCTGGGCGTGACGCTACCGTGGCTGGGCTCGAACCCTGACTACACTGAGCTTCTGACACCACGGGTCAGCTGGATTACACCACGACGCCACAGCACCTCCAGGAAAGAAGTGAAATTAGCAATCAGGTAAACTGAGGAGTCGGAACGACAAATAATTTTTTCTGTCTACGAAGGCACATATTTTTTTGCTTGGATAAAGACAGACTAAAAACGCGAGTGAAACGCTGACTAACCTTGCTCTACTGGTTATAAGGAAACAACCCCGTTCTCCTGGATTGACTGTTTATTATTAGACGCTGGATAGACTTGTGTTGTTTGCATCAACTTTTCTTTGGGAATTGCGAACTAACCAACCATGTACTTTGCATCATTAGGGCACAAAACTTCCTCAAGATCAATCTTTCTGTCTGCTAGGTATGCAATCCTTTTGAAAGGATGGTAGCCTCTGGCTTACCTTTCAAACCTTAAGGAGACATTGCCTATCGAGGATATTGGGTATAAACAGACTTTTGTGGACCGAGCTTTTGATAGGCCAAACTTGAGATCTTCCTATGGAAAGGGTCGGAAGTTATAACCTCATGACGGCCGTTTTCAAGAAATATCCACTTTTTCTTATTCTTAGTACTTCAGATTTTAATCTAATTATTGAACAAATTATTAACGCCTGGTGAACGTAACTACTGAAGCACCGATAAGGTTGAATTTCTTTTCGTTTTGGAATAAGAAAGAATCCCAACACTTACATTTCTAAAAATTTGTTTCCGATATTCGTTGGTGGGAAATCGTGTTTCAAGCCTGTTTCATGCTAGTTCACGCTGGTCAACAAAAACATCAGAAATAACAGAAATGATAAGGATGTATTTCAGCTCCTTCTGATGTCACGTAAAAGAAATTCCAGTCACAGCATTGTTATGTCAAGCTAATGGGGAGGGCTCTCTTGGTGAAGTGCAGCAGAAGAAAATCAAACTGGGCTAAAAAACGAATGAAAACCCCTTCAAGAATGAAACTCAAAAGAATCAGACTTACATTTCAATCGGTGTTGCGTTTCTGAAACACGAGGACTTGCTTTTCTTTCATGCCTTGATGATATCTCAGTGGTCTTTGGTCTTGACTTGCTGTGAATTGAAGAAGGATATTCATCTACCCTCTTTCCACTAACTGCACTAATACGCCAGTTTGCTTGTGTACCATCATCATATTTATTTTTATCTCTCAACACAGATCGAGGAGAGCTGTCTTCACGATTTTGCATTTTTGTTGACAATGTGCTGTTTGATGATCTGTTTGACGAATCTTGCTGTTTTGGATTCAGAATGACTTTTGGCTTTTTCTCTTTAGCTGCAAATATTCTGTAAATAAACACAGTGCGGAATGAATTAAATTCGGGATGTGTAGTCGTCTCAGTAGATCATTAGGTAAAGTAAATGCAGTGAAAGTAAAAGTAAAGTTTTAGATTTGACATATGTGATAGCTATTGAGTGTCGAGACAGAAAACACAGAGAAACAACACCGGTTGTTCTCAGGCTTGAAATGGGACCATGAGTTTCAGGTCGAAAAGGGACGAAATGTACCATGTTGCAAAAAAAAGAGAACAGCTGCCAACAATTTGGGTTTCAAAAAAGTGTCGTGCAAAGCGCAGTTTTTTTATAAGCAACTTCCCTCGGGCCTAGTTCAAAAAGTTGCTTATTTTTGGACCTCTTATGGCCACCTTTTAGTAGAAAAAGTTGCTTAGAAGTTGCTTAATGTTAACTATATTTTTGCCCTAAGAATAGAAAAACAGCCTAGAAAAACAGACAAATTTGGAGTTATCCTATAGCTTTTTATGCAACATAACGCTAGAACACCTAGTATACAGCAAAGAAGTAATATAAATAGCATCAGTCCAGAAGTACCATATAGAGACTTTGTATTGAAAGTTTAACCGAAACCCCTTAAAAGTAACACTCCGTTGGTATGCGAGTTTTTGACAAATGAATGGAAATAGCATCTATGTTGATCGATCCTCGATTGCTTGCAGTGATATAAAGTATTTGAAATTCAAAATGTTGCTTAGGCTTTTTTCCTTTAGTACTATACATTGCTTAAAATTTTAGGCCTTCTACATCTTGGTTGCTTATAAGCGGTTGCTTATAAAAAAAACTGCGTGTATTTCATAAAAGAAGAAAATTAGAATACTTGCCTCAGATCTTCTGTCTCTTTTTTCTCGTAATCTTTTACCCTTTCTTTAACTAATTTATTTCTCAAATAACTCCTCCAGTGTAACTGAATAACTAACGCAGCAATCTCTTCGAAAACGTGTTTATCTTTTCCCTCCTTCTCCTCGCTTTTCTCTATCTCCGTCACTGAATTATCACAAAAAGACTTTCGATTTTTTAATAAATGATTTCTGAATGCTCTCTGAATTATAACGGCAGATTCAATTTTCAGTCTTACCAATTTTGCTCTTTTTTGTTCTCGTTCATATATCTGCCAAGGTTTTAAACATGAGTCTGAGTTGTCGGTATTGGTAGTTGCAAATGACACAGTTTTATCAATTTCATTAAGAACAACATTTTGCTTAGTCTTTCGATCGCTTTTTAACTTTGAGTTTGTTACTTCTTTATTCTTTTTAACTATCTTAGTGTTGAATTTAGCTGTATCAGACCATTCTTCATCTAGCAACGTTTCGTAGCCTTTAGTCGTTAAATTCCTATAACTTTTATAAGTTTCTCCTCCACGTTCATCATCGTTCTCTAAATCTTTAGTTTCTGTAGGTAACTTTTTAAAGTCTTGCATGATGTGATCATAATTTTGAAACTCGTCAGAATTATCTTGGTGCAAATATTTCAACATTTTACTTTCTTGCACCAGAAACGAATCAGAATAATCTTCTTCAGCATGATCAATTTTCGATTTAGGTGACGTTTCGTCCATACGAAGTGATGATATCCCATGAGAATGGAATTTATTTTCTGGATACAGCTCTCGGTCTGAATACATCTCTTGATTTGTATTTTTATTAGCTGTCAAGCCCTTTCTATCATTTGGTTTTGAATCAACTTGCATATTTTCACTTTTTGTTAACTTCTTTTTCAATTTGATCCCTTGGCTGTGATATCTATATTTCTCCGATAAACCTTCGCTAATTTGGCTTTCAATGTCTTCTTCATACTCGGGTTCAATCGGCAAATAATCGTCCTCTTTCTGGTCGTAGGCATCGGTAGAAACAAAAGACTCAGCTGATTCGCTTTCATTTTTCGTTTCATGTTGCGATAAAATTCCTTGCTGTTTATTTGAAAGAGAATGCATAAATTCTTCATTTTCGTTGAAACTTTGCCTTTTTCGTACTTGTTTTCTTCTCTTTTCATGTAAAATCAAAAGCTGTTTTTGATCTTGAAACGATTGCCTTAGTCTGTATCCTCTCCATGCTGCCTGAATGACTATTGCAGCCTCGTCTTGAATTCCAGCTATTGTAAAGGCCGAATGCTCGATCATGAACTAGAACACAAGTTTATATCAGCAAATCATATGATGAAAAGTAACACAGTGGATGAATACTTTTGCAAGAAAGAAACATGAAAAATAGAATGGCAAAAGGGGTCTCTTGGTTCATTCCATCAAAAACTTGCACGTACATAATTCAAGGTGTGTCATGGACCAACCTGATAAGCATTCCAATCCAAAGGTGGCCGCTTAATCAAGGGCGGGCACTTAGTCGAGGAAATAGGGTAACTCTTAATTTTGCAGTTTTGTAGTTTTGCGGTAGCTCACAATTTTGAAGTTTTGTATTATTCAAAAATTACTTTACTATTACTAAATAACTATGGAAGATATAACTCAAAACCTATTTTTCAAGCCTCGCACTTCCCAACCACTCCCTAACACCATTTTTATGATTTCAAGTTGCTAACGGGGCATTTTCGCTGTCCAATTTTCAACTGTGATAATAACTGTCAGTACTTCAAATTTTCAGTACCTAAAATTTTCATAAAAGTATTTGCATACACCAAGGAAACGTCTTGCATATTTTGGCTATATATACTTAAACTCGGACATGATATATACGTGTGTTTTCTTATCGGTAACACTACATAAGATACTGAGACTCTTAGATCACTGAAATTTAAGAAACTCAGGCTAGTAATGGAAAATTTTTTGTAACGCCCAGACAACTTGTGAAGCGAAAGACATTCAACTATCATCAGTCGATGGTTTTCAAGCGTATTTTAGAGCGTGTAGCGCATATTTAATTCCGGTACTTCACGTTTAACACGAATAACTAATCAATGTGAATAGCTACCTGTGCTACATCCATGTGTTCGCGGAAAATCGCATAATCAAGTGGTGTCAGTTTATCTCCTTCTAATTCAACGAAATTCGGAAAAGCATTGTATCTAAAGAGTAACTTTACAGCATCAAGTGAACCAGATGCGCATGCCCAGTGTAAAGCAGTAACGCCAGTATTATCACGTGCATCCACATCAGCTCGAAATTCCAAAAGCAATGACATGCATGTGTAGAATCCACCGTATGCAGCATAATGGAGAGCTGGTCGACTAAAACAAATATAATCAATATCAGTTAAAAATTTTGTGAATTCGATGCGCAATAATAGACGAGTCTACATGCTGTGCGGGAAAATATAGTCTCCGCCGCACACAGTATGTGCCACGAATGATACTTTGCTTAAGCAAGTATAGTAGAAAGATAGCTCGTGAGCAATTTATTTAAAGCATGTTAGCTTCCACCCCCAGTTACACAATGACAGATAGCTCTCGTTGAGTCATGACTTTCATTTGGTATAGAACTTAAAGAATGTAGAAGAAGAATGCTAGTCGTTGCTTGATAGCCAAGCAAAAACTACTACACGTTGTCACGGTATGAGAATAATTAGCTTCTCACGACCAATAAAATTTTCAAAAAATGAATTCGCCTACCCCAATTTATCTTTCTTAGCAGGGTTTAGGCCATGATCAAGTAGCATTCCACAAATATCAGTTCTTCCACCAACGGCTGCCCAATGCAAAGGTGTTCTTCCTTCTTTGTCTTCTAAATCAACAGCAGCACCATCTAACAACGAGAAACGAAATGAAGATGAATAGTCGAAAGACTAAAAATTTACAACACGAGGGCCTAAAGATACAGGCTTTCTTCGGGCTATATCGGCAAGGATGTGCCCTTTCCCAGATAATGCGTTTTTAAATTAATAGATCTAACCCTTGGATGCATTAAATATTGCTATAACGAGACTCTTTACGATATACACGAGATATTCCGTCAGCAGAGCAGAAGATTGAAAAGGTGCACCGTCATGTCTTGGAAATATAAGTTTTTGGCACCCAACAGGGAAACCAAATTATTTATCGTATAATCTTAATATTTCGTGCCGATACGTTAACTTAAGTTGGTATCAAGTTGCCGAATTAGATATTGTAAATTACAAATTGCAGATTAAAGTAGTGAATAACATACACTATAGACAGGGTATTTTGGCCTGCAATCTAAGGAAATGCCTAACCTTTGTTTTTAAACTTGATTCTCGGTAAATCGATCACGCTGAATCGTTTAAGACCAGGAGCCAAATCGAGAAATGCTTCTATCACGTGATATACGACGTCATGATGACGTCATAAAAATATACCTTTTACCCATTTTAATTCGCTTAATAGCCATTTAATATGAAAGAAAATGGCAAAAATAGATAGAACACATTGAGAGCTTTCGATTGATATACATTTTGTTGCATTTCGAAGGTTAAAATATTTATGATGACGTCATCGGGACCTCTGAGCTGGTCCTTTCATAGTGGGGATGTTGGTGAAACAATTGTGCATTTTATGTTACCAGTATCAAATTTGGCGAAAAGGGGTTGTTTGACGTGCTAAAAAAGATAGGATATGTGCCCCAAGTGAGAAACGCCCCCTTGTGCTATTTTTAGACTGGGGTAATTGGTACCAGGCCTCTACATAAGCTATAACACTAGTTTTATTGCAAATTATAATGCAAGTATCAAATTTGGCGAAAACAGTCAGTTTGACATGCTAAAAAAGATAAGATATGTGCCCCAACTGAGAAACGCCCCCCTTGTGCTATTTTTAGACTGGGGTAATTGGTACCAGGCCTCTACATAAGCTATAACACTAGTTTTATTGGAAATTGTAATGCAAGCATCAAATTTGGCGAAAACAGGCAGCTTGACAAGCTAAAAAAGATAAGATATGTGCCCCAACTGAGAAACGCCCCCTTGTGCTATTTTTAGACTGGGGTAATTGGTACCAGGCCTCTACATAAGCTATAACACTAGTTTTATTGCAAATTGTAATACAAGCATCAAATTTGGCGACAGCAGGCAGTTTGACACGTTAAAAATGATGGGATATGAGCCCCAATCGAGAAGTGCCCCCTTGTGCTATTTCTAGACTGGGGTAATAGGTACCAATATCTTGTCTTTTTCAGCGTATCAAACAGCCCTTATTCCCTAAGTTGGATTTCTGTATTAAACTTTATAACAAAATTACCGTTATAGCTCATGTAGAGGTCTAGTACAGTATAAAAATATATCTGGTCAGTCTAAAAATAGCACAAGGGGGCACTTCTCGATTGGGGTTCATATCCCATCTTTTTTAGCATGTCAAACTGCCTGTTTTCGCCAAATTTGATGTTTGCATTACAATTTGCAATAAAACTAGTGTTATAGCTTATGAAGAGGACTGGTACTTATTACCCCAGTCTAAAAATAACACAAGGGGGCATTTCTCAGTTGGGGCACATATCTTATCTTTTTTAGCATGTCAAACTGCCTGTTATCGCCAAATTTGATGCTTGCATTACAATTTGCAATAAAACTAGTGTTATAGCTTATGTAGAGGCCTGGTACCAATTACCCTAGTCCAAAAATAGCACAAGGGGGCATTTCACAGTTGGGGCACATCTCCTATCTTTTTTAGCATGTCAAACTGCCTGTTTTCGCCAAATTTGATGCTTGCCTTGCAATTTGCAATAAAACTAGTGTTATAGCTTATGTAGAGGCCTGGTACCAATTACCCTAGTCTAAAAATAGCACAAGGGGGCATTTCACAGTTGGGGCACATCTCCTATCTTTTTTAGCATGTCAAACTGCCTGTTTTCGCCAAATTTGATGTTTGCATTACAATTTGCAATAAAACTAGTGTTATAGCTTATGAAGAGGACTGGTACTTATTACCCCAGTCTAAAAATAGCACAAGGGGGCATTTCTCAGTTGGGGCACATATCCTATCTTTTTTAGCACGTCAAACTACCCCTTTTCGCCAAATTTGATACTGGTAACATAAAATGCACAATTGTTTCACCAACATCCCCACTATGAAAGGACCAGCTCAAAAAGGTCCCGATGACGTCATCATAAATATTTTAACCTTCGAAATGCAACAAAATGTATATCAATCGAAAGCTCTCAATGTGTTCTATCTATTTTTGCCATTTTCTTTCATATTAAATGGCTATTAAGCGAATTAAAATGGGTAAAAGGTATATTTTTATGACGTCATCATGATGTCGTATATCACGTGATAGAAGCATTTCTCGATTTGGCTCCTGGTCTTAAACGTTTCAGCGTGGTCGATTTACCGGCAATCAAGTTTAAAAACAAAGGTTAGGCACTTCCTTAGATTGCAGGCCAAAATACCCTGTCTACTAGGAATCACTTGACATATAACTACTTACGAAGAAGTAAAGATTCAACCACTTCTTTATGTCCCATCTGACATGCACAAAACAGAGGAGTATATTGTTGCTTATCAAGTACATTGACACCAGCTTGATGTTGAAGAAGAAGCATAACACATTGAAGATGGCCTCCTTCCGCAGCCATGTGCAGTGCAGTCGCTCCTGCTTTATCTGCTGTCAATATATCTTGTTTATGAGTTATTAATACTGATAGAGCATCATAGGCACCTAAAAATATTCATTTTAGAAATGTCAGTGTACGCTGAAATACTGAGCTTTGCAATCAATAATTTAATAATTTTGAGTGTTACAAAATTTCAAAACTGTGAGAAACAGCGGAAACATCTCTGGACATACTTAAGCTTTTTTCGCCTGCATTCCTAAGAGTATAAACGTCAGAAACAGACCGGAACATATGACTAAGTCGGAATTAATACCCAGATGTGGATTGAAATGCACCAATCAGAAAGTGAAACCAAATAGGCTATTTTTAGCTATTTATTTAGTCTACTTGTCTATTTTTTATTCCGCTAATTTTTCATTTAGAACATTTTATGGTATTTTTAACCCATAAAAAACCATGTATCTATAGAGGTAAAATCCCTTGTTTAAAACCTGACTAGTGAAAAATTAGTGCCCTTTGCTATTCATAATTTTTAAGTGGCACTTAGTTCCATTTAGCACGACATTACCCCGATATTAAAGCCTCAAGATGAAAAATGTTATTAATGAAATAGGATACCTTTAGCAGCGGCCCACATCAGTGCAGTTCTTTTGTCATTATCTGGTACATCTTTCACATTTTCATGCTGAAGCATTGCATTGACTGTCTTTCCAAAGTTATTCTGCGCTGCATAATGCAAAGGCCGAACTCCATTTTTATCTGGAATCAAAGGATCACTGCCACGATCCAAAAGTATTTCTACGATTGATGTGTGTCCTGAAAGAAATGCATTAGTATCAGTTTAAAATGCGGTAGAAAGATTATGAGAAGGAAAAAAGACTTGCAATGAGGGTTTTGCAGGAACTATATTTCGAAATCGTTATTGTAAAATCACGGCAAGGTAGCAAAAATGACACAAATTCTAAACAACTATTTGGATCGAAACTCAAGTGCGCCAAATATGCAACGACTGCCAAAATCAGTGTAACAAGTTAGCACTATAACCAATATAACGAAGTTTCAGGTGTTTATTTTGATCAACAGATACAGCCTCGGTTTAGCTTCACAACGCATGGCACAACTTTTATGTTGAAAATAATTTGGGTCACTTATTACTTTAAAATGAAGCCGTCTGAACAAGTTTATGAAAAGATTAAATCTTGTTTGGGCATGAGGAAGAAATAGACATTTATAAGTGTGGGTTCGACTCAAAATGTAGCTACTGGGTAGAGATCTTATTCAAAAACAAAATGAATTGCCGGTGAATGAATTTGAGAGCTAAGAGTAGCTAGCTGAGCTTTAATTCACCTCTACATAATGCTGAAAACACTGTGAATTAATCAGTTAATTCTTCATGTCTGCTCATGTGGCAGCAGAGAGCGCCAGAGGGCAAGTATATCGAAGTTGGTAAGATTCTGTTGGGATGAAAATGTTTTGTGAGGACCTTTTCAGGTAATAAATTATCGGTGGATGCACTCCAGACATTAGAGTAGATAACCTCACTGTACCCTGCGAGCTGATTGGTTGCACCTTTCTCATAGGTGCATTTCGATCCGCATCTGGGTATAAATTCCGTCTTAGGCACTTTTTTCGATCTGTTTCTTGCGTTTATAATCTGAGGAGGGTCCAACGGAAAAGTTCTTAAGTAGCTATGTCCAAAGATGTTTCCGAAAGATTTAGAAATTTTAGAAAGCACGAGTTAGAGAATTTAACAAACGAACATTTAGTCATGATATGAATGTCTTGAAATGATAGGAGGAAAAAACTGCCCGAAATCTCACCTAAAATCGCCGCCCAGTGCAAAGGTGTTCTGTGCATATGATCGAGTTCAGAGAGTGAACAATCATCGAGAGACGTTAGAAATCTCACAAGCCGCTTGTTGTCTGCCGCTACAGCCAAGTGTAATGCCGTTCGTCCATCGCTGTCTTTAGTATTCAACATCAACATTACTCTCTCGTAATCCTATGCAAAGAATTTTTTTAAAAATTCTAACAAGAAATAGTACTACTATTATTAAATATCTACACAACAAGAACGCTCTTCACGGTAGCTCCTCGTCATAGACCGTCTCACGGGGTGTCAGCCAACACCGTTCAAATCTATTTCAAATGACGGATTTACTGGAAGACCAAGTTGCACAGCACTGCAATGCTTTGCTAGTAGAACCTGTATCATATTCTTAAATGCACCATACGTCAATTAACGGTTGTATACCATTGACTATTAATGCAAAAAGTCCAAAACTTCCATGACATGAAGAATTTTTTTGCAAAAATACGCTCGCACTTCATGAAATATAACTGTTTCAGCTGATTAAGTCTATGGGCAAGATTATATGCGTCTACTAATGTGCCAAACTTGTTGTAGCTAAAATAAACTCTAGCTTGCGTGGCGTACTGTTGCTGAACCCATTAGTTAGGCTACACACAATTTCGCCAGTTTTAAGAGATTTCGGCAATCTGAAAAAAATGTTGACACAAATCATAAAAGGGGCAGAGAATACCAACCAAAAGACAAAGAAAAATAACAATTACTCTTCCGTTTTGTTTGCATTAACAGCAGCAAAGAAACTTTAAAGTATAGCTATGGTCTTCCTTACAGCATTTAACGATTAAAAAAATTGTCTGTGTTTCCAAACCTTTGAGTGAAATTTTTAAACGAGACAATCACATGGCCATACTTTTTTCAGCCGGTAGTAAGCGCGACGCAGAACACGAAATTGCACAATTAAGTGAATCTATAGCAGAATTTTTCCAGCCAACTGCGATAACGAAATTCGAAAGTGTATTACAAGTCACCTAATTCATTCAAAGTTTTTTCTAAGACAGAATGAAATTAGTTTTGTCATCATTTATCCTAGAAAATTTTTAACGCGGTTCAAAGCACATTTTTCACATGTTTATGACATAACCAAAAAAGTTAACTCGCTGTTAAAATCTTTTTTGGCCATCTCGGATTTCAAATCTCCATGGTCGATTTAGTCATAATGTGTAACAAAATTTGAGGTTGAGCCAGTTTTTTAAGAAAAAACCCTGTCTATTTCATATTTATACCAGACTGAGTCCTTATTGATAACAGCACTTTGCTTCTAAAAGGCAACTCTGTATAAAGAACTTTCTTATTACTATATATAGTAAAAGCCACAACAGCTACTTAATAAAATAGGCTAAAAACTTACTAGGAGTCTCTGAGCAATGGTCATTTCTTTATTTGTCTTTGTCCAATGTAAAACAGTCTTTTTATCATTATCTTGACAGTCTGGACTGGCCTTCGCATGAAGAAGCATTTTGGTGTGTTCTACACGCTCGTACGCAACACTGAAGTGAAGCGGGGTCATCTAGACATTTAAATATTATTAAATTATTAAAACAATTGGACAATTGATAAAAATTGCAATGTTGTTTAAAGACGCAGCTAAACAAGTCTTTTTTTTTTTTTATAAGACACTATATCATTAGATACATGGTCAAAAAGCTAATAAAAAAGATACAAAATGTAAAAGGTACAACAAGTTGAAAAGAAAATTAAACTAAAGTAAGCAGTTCAATTAACCAATAATTGATAGATATAAAGCAAAACTATTGTTATTATAGGGAGAGTTTATTAGTAAAGATTTACTTATCTAAAGTTGTTCGTTTAATGTAAATATCATACAGAAAGGCACTGAAATTTTCTAAAAAGGCTTCATTTTCATTTGTCATTAAATATATAAACTGTTGATCTGTAGAAGGGATATTTGTAAAGTTTGGACAAAGACTATAAATTTGGTTTGAGAAATTTTCTCTTTCAAAACTGTATTCGTTACAAACTGAGATAAAGTGTATTTCATCTTCTACAACATTTTTGCAATATTTGCAGAATCTCTCATGTCTATCAACAGGCGGTTTAGAATGCCTACCTTTTTCAATGGCGAGGCAGTGGTCACTTAATCTTAGTTTGGATAGTATTCTTCTATGTCTTCTAGTCCGGATAAGGTCTAGATATTTTCATAAGCTATTTGATTCTTATAGGATTTGTACGTCAAAGCTTTAGAGCAGTTATTTATATATGTTCTCCAGTAAATGATGTAGTTTGTTTCTAATGCTTTTCTTGTAGCAGTCTTAGAAAGAGAGGTTAGCGTTGAATTGGTTAATCCGTTAGTTTTTAGTTCATCTGTTAGTTCGTTAATGAAAGATATGATTGTTTTCCGATTTGTGATAGATCTTTCATATTCAAGAGCTTGTGTGACAAGTGAATCAGGCTCAGAGTAAAGTAAGATATGCTTTATGAAATTATTGGTCCTACAACTTACTGGGATGTTTAAAGGAAGCGGCCTAGATCCCTCTTACAAGGGCATTAGTTGTCGATCTGTTTACTCCAAGTATGCGTTTTAAAAACTGTGTATGGATTTTTCAATCTCGTTTTGTCCCAATCATTCTGGCTAAAATTAAGATAAGGCCCCAAATTTCCGATCCATACAAAAGTATTGGGGCAATCATTGAATCAAAAGTTTTAGAGCTATTTTAACCGGGAGGTATTTGAGTTTAAACTTACTGTTAAGGGCTAGTAGGGCGCGATTCGCTTTATTGCTAAGCATATGTAATGATTCTTTAAAATTACATGCCGCATTTAGAGTGATACCAAGGTAAGTGAACTCAGTCACATTTTCCAGCGGATTACCATTAATGTAGAAACATTGTTTATATTTTGTGTTATTTTTATAAAAGGTCATACATTTAGACTTATCGCTGTTCACTTGAAGTTTCCAGTTTTACAATAATCGCTGAGGCTATTTAGACATTTTGTAAACCATTATGAGAAGCAGAGAGAATGATTAGGTCGTCAGCGTAAAATAGGCAGGTTATTGGTTCATGCCCAAGATTCAGAGGAGATGGGTTACTTTTGTTAAGTTCGTCAACAAGATCGTTTATGAATAAATTGAAGAGTGTAGGACTCAGAGGACATCCTTGCCGGACACCCTTAGAGCATTTAAAAAAGTTTGTGCACTGATTGTTTAGTTTAACAGCACATTCAGTATTGAGGTACATGCACTGTATAATTTCTAAAACTTTTCATCGATTCCTTTATTTCGTAGTTTTGGAAGAGGCCTTTATGCCAAACATTGTCGAAAGCTTTACGAAAGTCTATGAACGCTGCGTGTACTTTTTTCTAGAATCATCATGTACATGTTTATTTATTAGTATAAGTCCTTTGCACCAAGTTTTAGGTATTATTCCTGTTTTAAGGACCAGGTTAAATGTCATTTTGATCAATTGAAGCATGTTGGAGGGGCTATTTTAATCATTTCATTGCTTATACCGTCAAATCCAATAGCTTTTTTGTTTTTCAATTTTCCAACAGCTTCAGCGAATTCTTTACTATCTATTTCTTGACACAGCATTGAGTTATCGTCGCTATCAACTGTATTAATTGTCTCAGGGTATTGCCCATTAATTTCAGATTCATCCGATGCGAGAAGCTTTTTGTAATAGTTTTCCCATATTAAACCGTCCTGAATTGCGATAGGTTTTTGTTTGATGTTTTCATCAAATTCCTTCCAATTATTCCAGAAATTATCATGATTTGAATCGTGTTGAAGTTTTGAGATCTGTTCATTCCAAAAGACTTTACGTTTAGTGTGTTGGAGAGATTTATATTCTTTTAGCTTTTCACGGTACCTAACCCTGGCGATTTCGTTAAAAGGGTCTGATTGTTTATACTTGGAAAGATTGTTTACTTCTTTTTTCAAAGCCTTACAATCTGAATCAAACCATTTCTTTTTGCAAGGGGAGTTGTTGGCTTTTTTGCGCCTTATCATAGGTTTAGATTTTAATGAATTATTTCCCGCAAGGTAAAAAATGTTGGTTAGCTCTGATGATAAAGCATTTAAATCATTGCAGTTTTTACCGTTATTTAGTAAATCTGAGATTTTGTCCTGAATAGCTTTTTCTCTAAGAGCTCTTTTAAATTTTTCAGGGGACTCATCATCCCATTGAAATTTATTCAAATTTGTCCATTCGTAATGATTTTTAGATTTATGTAATTGTATTTTGTTAGGTATATGAATAGTTATTTTACAATGATCCGAGAGACAAGATTGTTCACTAACATAAAAGAGAGAAATTTTATCATATAAGGTTTGAGAAGCAATGCCATAGTCAACACAACTTGCGCCATTATGAGAGAAACAAGTTAGGTTTCCCCTAGCATCACCAAATATCCTACCATTAAGTATCCTAAGATTTGTAGACTTACATAGATTAATAAGATTTCGTCCATGATTATTTGGTTCACTCGAGTCACAGTTGTATCTTTTTATAAAGTTTCCTAAGTTAGGAATGACCGATTCATCATCAGATGTATGTTTAGTTTCAGGAATATGGTCTGGAAGACAATTAGTGCGTGCGTTAAAGTCACCTATCAGTATTATTTCGTCAGTGTCGCACGAGAAGTCTATAATATCGTCAACCAGTTCTTCAAATATTTCATTTGAATAGTATTTGGAGTCTATAGGTGGAATATACGCTGCACAAATCTTAAGGTTATGGTTGCAATTTTGGAAAACGTTTTGTCAATTTCTAGCCAGATGTAATTTTATTGATTTTAGTAACTTTAATATGATTTTGGAGGTATAATTTGCAGTAAATAAGGATTCCTCCTGAACTCCTCCTGAAGCATTTTTATTTATTTTGTTGGGGATACTTCAATACTGAAAAAGTTTGAGATATCTTTATCGACATGGTTACATCCCCAGCATTCAGTTAGGATATTAATATCACTAACAAAGGTAGGTTCGAGTTCAGGTAATTTACAGCCGAAATTGTCGTGTAAACCATGGATGTTGAGATGACTTATAGTAAAATCAAGATTGGATTTTAGCATCATGAGAATCTAATACTAGTACAGGGTTGGCAAATGGAGAACTAGTGCCTAGATAAAGGGACGGAAAACCTAGATTAAAGTGAAACGCTTAAAATTGAAGGTTGAAAATCACTAAAGAACTGAAATACTTTTTCATTACCATATAGAGTAGTTTTTCTTTTGAAATAGATGTATCAATGCCAAATAGATGTATCAATCTCAATAAAGCTGGCGATACAACCCCTTGGTCGTATATGTTCAGTCTTTGTTAGTTTTTTGGCTATCCAGATACCTGTTGAGTTAAGTTGCTTTTAAACTATAGCTATAAACTTACGCCATTTCCGTCTTTACAGTCAACATCACCGTCTCTCAGAAGTTTTGCCATTACCTAAAACGAAGAAATTCCTTAACGACAAATAAACCCTTTTACAAGACATACACCCATGTCATGAGGCAAATTCAGAGAAAGCTGCAATAAACAGTAGAAACATTTTCGGGCATACTACATCTAGTATGCCCGAAAATATTTCCGCAGTTTATCGCAAATTTGAAATTTTGTACTACTCAAAAACTATTAAAAGCAAGTATTTATTTTCTACGTTAATAAGCATTTTAAAGTGAAAAGAAGACCCGGATTTCAAGACAAATGCACGCCTTTTAATTACCGTATTGCCGTCACCCTCTGCTAATTAATTTGTTTAAAATTTTCAAATCCCCCAACCCTCTTATTAGGACCCGCCGCTTATTAAGAGTTGCATTAATATACTGCTAATATTTTTTATTTATTTTACTGTGACTTTTTTTATATGAAATTTCGCTTACGCAATGTATCAGTCTGTTAAGACTATGGATTGCTCAAGCTTACAGATGTAGGATCCGTTCGCACTGCGTTCCATCAATTTGCTGACAAAGTTTCTCAAATAAATTCCAAATAAATTGTCTGAATGCTGTACCGACACCAACAAATATTCAAACCTACAAGCAACTAGGCACCTAAGAGTATGCGCGGAAAGATTTGGTATACAATATCCTAGGTCTGAATAAAATGTGCAACTCTAAACGGGTGGAAAAAATGCCCTCAATTCTGAAATTTCAGCTATTATAGTGCCAAACCACAGTCGTGGAGAAGCAGCTTTAGGTTTCAAAAAGAGAACTATTTAATGCTGTAGATATTGCGAGAAACATTAATTCTAAGCATGCCCGCATCCACCTATTCAGAAAGGGGATTTAAAGAGGAGTAAGTTAAAAAGGGAGGTCTGTTAAGTTTCATCTCGGCCTAGCTCTTGTTGCAAAGAGAGTTACAAAAACTTTAAAATCGTCAAACACATTATTTCATTAGAAAAGAACGTCTTGCCAAAAGTAATGGCGTTTTTAATATAAAAAAACAATCAAAAGAGAACTTATTCGGAGAAGGCAGTTACTCGACAGACGGAGCAAGCATTGTGAATATAATTTTTTTAAAGCATACCTTGATATTATCGTGGCTTAGCGAAAGATGAAGTGGAGTTCTAAAAGGCAACGAAAATGATTGCTTGAAACTTTAATCAAGAAACAGTAACTAAAAGGAGGAACTAAATAAAGCTCTTTCCCGTGAAGCTTTTTGATCAATCAAAAATGTGAAATGAATTTATAAAGAACATGTTGGATCGATAATACGCAAATTCAAACCTCTGAAACAAAAAATGTTGTTCGTCCGACACCTTTTTCAAATTGACTGCGCATAGGCTGGGGCAGCAAATTAGCTACAAACAGAGTCCTGAAAACAACATGGTCGCATGACCGCTGGCCGAAGGAAGGCCGGTAGAACAGAGGAAAATTGAGGAAAGTTTCCAAAAATGAGGAATCTAAAATGATTCCTTGCTTTCGGCTCTAAGAAATGTAGTCAGAAATAATAAATTTGAAATGTGATTAATCCTTCAAGATAATTGGAAGGTTTTTGGAAGACAATTGTTAATGAGGAAGGTTTTTCAGTAAGTTATAGCTGGCCGGAGGCATGTTGATACATCTTCTGGACTCTGACTACAAATTCGAAATTATGTGTACGCAGCCTACCTTTGCACTTAAAAACGCTTTACGTCCGAGAAGTATAATTAGATATTCTAAATAACTTAGCCTACCTTCCTTCTTTGTCTTGGCAACCTTGTTTCGCACCTTTGTCAAGTAAAAGTTTAACAAATCTGTGATTGCCCTGAAATGGAAAATGGACCATAAAACGAATGGAAAACATAGAAATTAGAGTGCTGCATGAGGAAATAACTTCGTACAGCCCAAATTTCCAAGAAGTCGATATTCTAATCGAACAATGTCTGAGGGAGGCGGTATGGATAATGGTGTTTCTTTTGAAAAAACGACAAAGTAAGATTTTCATAAGGAACTATTTTGACATTTATAATTAAATTATTCTATTATAAGTAGTTGCTACACTGCCATTAGCCGTGGCATCTTGCAAACGAACATCTAGCAAGATTACATTAGATAATATAGCTATAATAGACTTGTTACACGAGTTACATTCATCGAAAAACGGCAATAACAACAACAACAACAACCATACAGTTGTTTGCTTAGAGTGGTTTATGTAGTTTGAGCGCCCAGCATAGACTCAATAGCGATAACTACGACTCATGTAATTAGTCTAAATCTATATTGGATCGATGTCAAAAAAAGATAAAAAAAGATATTGATGATAAAAAACTGAGTTCATTGGAAATAGGAACATAGCAATGCTATCGCAATGTCCGAAGGACTATAATCTTCAACGTCATCATAAAAATCGTTATTATAATCATAATCGTTATGGCTATTGTGACCACCATCATAATCATCATCACGATCAATATCATCATCATCACGATCAATATGATCATCATCATCATGATCATCATCATCATCATCAACATCATCATCAACGCAACAATCATCATTATGTCATTTCCATCATTATCATGAATATCATCATCATCATCATCATCATCATCATCATCATCATCAACGCAAGAATCACCATTATGTCATTTCCATCATGATCATGAATATCATGATCATCATGATCATCATGATCATCATTATCATCATGATCATCATTATCATCATCATTATCATCATCATCATCATCATCATCATCATCATCATGATCAACCCCCCATCTTTACACGAAAATTGGCACGCATCAGAACGTCGAGAATCTTCCCACAACAACAACCCAATCGAAATAAATATGACATGGACATGCACTGATCTGTGAACGACCTCGGACATCGACAACAACATGCGCAATGCAAAAGGCTAATTAAAGTATTTTTATGCAATATGCAAATACAGAGCTTTGAGAATCAATTGAGCTTCGAGAATCTTCTGCCAAGACTTCAACCACAATGACTCACCTAGATGTTTACAAATTCGTTATTGCTGCTAATTGTCAAATAATTGGTATGCATAACATCCATTTACGGCGACTTCAAAAGTTACTTCCTCATATTTGTGGTTTATCTTTTGTTACATTTTGGCAAGAAAAAGCGTCTATACATACATATATCCATACATGCGTTCCACAAACACCCTCTCATTATGTCCTTCGGACATAAAAACGCAACGTCTATGAATAGAAAAATTGGTAGCTCACAATATTGTTTAATGTTCTGAATAAACTCGATCAGCGATCACAATCCGCCTATACTAGAACAGGATTAAATTCATCGGGAATTAAAGTGTTAACATGGCAGAAATTATCAGGATTGCGGTATAGGAGATGAAAGGGAAAATCGTTAATAGATCTTGTTAAAAATTGTATCTTCTAACGTCTCTCGAGCCATTCTTCCAACATCTTTCAAAGTGTAAAACAATAGAAATAAAATAGTTTTCTGAAAAATAGTTGCAAGGTAGTTTTCAGGAACTTGGAAGAATGCTAATCTAAGATTGCAAGACAATTACAATGTCTAATTGCCAACTGGCAAAAGTAGCAAGGCTTTAAAACAAATTTAAAGAAAGAAAGAGTATAAAACTTCTTCTTTTTTTCGATAAATATGCTATCAATATATTTGAAACTTGCTATATTTGCAAAGAATGAATTGAGGATGACTTAGTTTCTTTTTGAATTTTTAGCACAGATAAAAATTCTTAGTTAACCTACTTTCATGAGCTAAAGAGTGCCTCTTGTACATTCTATGAGACAGGAAAATGCATTTTCTGTTAATAATATCTGCTGAGAGACCGTTTGATATGTTTTACAGCTCTTGTGTAACAAAATAAGACAATATTGATAGTATTTGATGATGTTGACGATGAAAAATCATATCACGAGTCCATTAAGAATGTTATTTTATTACAAAGTTTAACTTAATAACGATAAGAATCACTGTCAATCCTAATATGATACGGTTCCAAGGGACAGAGGAGCTGGGTCTAAAGACAACTTTCTTCGAGTCTGATGCATCTTATAAGATGATATACGGGAAAATGCGGTCATGCTAATATTTCTCGCGCGTTGATCGAAAAATTGGGCTTTACAGTCTGATGTTGGCACAAATATTGACCAAAAAACAATGATGCAGCGTGTTTCATTTCTTTGCATCTTTGCGGTTTTAAAAGTTTTACCCAACAGATAAATCTTACTGACGAGACGTTTTTCTCAGGAACACTAACAAGCTCTCTTTCTTGCATGCACTGTCTGTAAATTATTTTAACCAAACGTTACTCTGTTCTGCGTGGCGTTTTCTAGAGAAAGGGGTTTACAGCAATTTGGCAGGGAAAAATGAGGCAGTTATTTGAGGAAGGTATTTATTTCAGGATAGGATTGGACTATACTAGACTTGTTACCTGAGCCCCAGTTATGGCTCATGAAACCGAGGCTTACACTAAAATGAGATCACTCAAACTTGGTGTAGGGGTGTAGTTGTAGCTGGGTGGTGGGGTGGTGGAGGAGTGGGAACTAATGACTCGTCACTCAGGTAATAAGTCTAGGTATTTACCAGAGTAAAAACGGCATATCACATAAGGATGCACTCCATGCATCTCTTCAGGTAGTTTCCATCGTTCAACATGTCCACAAAATTACTGAGATATACATAGATTTCAATACACAATTTCTGAGATGAAACAAACCTGGTAGGCAGCCCAGTGCAAAGCAGTACGCTCATCAACGTCAGTCTTGTTAACCTTTATAAAAATTGTCATAAGTTAAGTAAATAATTTTTGGCCAAGAAACATGAAATTAACTCTCAATGAATGGAGTGAGTTTCATCTTTTGTTTAACCCTTTCGTGTCCACCAACACATTTTGTGTTTTGAATAAACATTATTGTTACACTTCAAAAATGTCTATTTGTAATTTGTTAATTTCCTATGACTTAACATGAAAATATGTTTTATGTGGAGAAAAAACACAAAAATGCAGAGATGAAATTATTCTTAACTGCTAGTGCAGAGTGGAAGCAGCCCAAATTTAGTCTAGGCCCAAAGTTTTGCTATCTTAGGGCATCTTTCATTGATTTAACAAGCGTTCAAAGTCTGCAATTTTATAAGGGCTCAGACCAGTTGGGGTGAAAATTTTCACCCTAATCTGTTTTTACGGTCAAAGCCCTTATAGAATTTGGAACTTTGAACGCTCATAAAATCAATATTACAAGCATTAGGACAATGAAACTTTCCATCTAGACCAAAGTTTTGATGTTTTATATGATTTAGCATCACAATCCCTGCATCTTAAAATTTTGGGAAATGTCAACCTGGCAGCCGTTTTCGTCCAAAAGGTCTATTCATGAGACCCATTGTTTTCATTATTGTTTGAAAGTTTGGCCATTTACATGTTTCTTTTCTAGTGATGCAATAATTACTTTTGTTGGCAGTGTTCAAAGCCCCTGTTCTGAAAATTTCTTTACAAAGGTCTAAATGTTGAAATAACAGACAAAGTTAAACCAACAATTTCTTTAACACTCACATCAGCACCTGCTTTTATAAGAGCTTCAGCACAATCATATCTGTCACCAAGAATGCTAAATATCTGCAAATTCAAGTGAAGAAATTTTAAGTGAATTCTCTAATCAAGTGCAATTTTGATGTTCTAACAAAAAGCAGGGGAGGAAAAACGATTGATACCCCAGCAGTAGATGAGCCTATTGCTATTATAAAAGAGCAAATATTTGAAAAGTTTTTGTTGCTTTCTATAAAAGTGTAAATTTTTTGCATGAAACAATAAGGACAATTAAGTCAGACTTTTCATTTTAAGTATAGTACAGAAACTCAATATTGAAAACTCAGACTATTTGATCAGAGAAGTCAGAGCAGTCCAACTTTTCCATGGCGTCCTTCTTCAGATTCTATTCCACAAATGCTAGGGTTCTCCACTCCCAGCTGAAATGTGTCTCTGTTGTCACATTTATCAAAATACAAATACTTTTCCTAAATTTGAGCTTACCAAAGGAGTTCTCCCAATTTTGTCACCTTTATCTATGTCATCTTTATCTACAAGAAAAATACAAAAATAATAATATGCATATAATTCCAAAGGATATGAACACTTTCAGTGTCTAGTTTTTAGGGATGTTTAGATGCCAATTAGATCCAAATTAGACGCAGACAGGGCAAACACAAAGGATTTACCTTAGGCAGAAATTCTTTGACATTTAAGAAACTCTATCTCAACCAGTTTTGTAACGATGACACGTGGCAAGAACAATAGATCTTACGTTATAACAAACATTTAAAACACTTCGCAAGTGTCATATGGGGAAGTAAGGTTTACAAGTTTGCTTCTTTGACAAATGGGGCTCATCGCAATGGTCTAAAAACTTCAAACTGCATCTAATTTTATCTAACTCTCACAGATCGTAAATGCATAAAATTACTTTAAATGCTGCTCAAATTTTGCTGTGCATCTAATTAGACTTTCTGGTAGTCTAATTACACAAGAAAAACTGTCTGAAATATTTGACTTTTTAGACACTCAATGGAAAACTCTAAAATGCTTCTCCCATTGAGGGAATAAAAGGGATGCGATTGCAGCCCAGGGGATTCTTCCATGGTGCAGGTGGGGCAATATGAGCCGCTCATTTGGGTAGGATTTTTTTCCAAGTTTATGTGTCAGATTTCTTTTTGCCGATGTTTGTATACATTTTGGTGCCATTAAAAAACTTTTCCGTAGCATTCTTAGTTAAGAATGCAGTCAACTTGTTGACTTATCCCAAGTGGTGTATTAATACTTTTACACTTACGCTCTTTTAGAAGTGCAACCATATTGGTCTTATTCCCCATGATGGCAGCAATATGCAATGGAGACAATTTTGCTACAAAAAATCAGAATAACATCAAATCAAGTAGTCATTTCGGCACTTAATGTCATGCAACAACTTATGTGTAAACTTAAGTACTTCACAAAAGATAAAATGCACAAGAAACCTCGTGTGTGCATGTGATCTGATGGCCTCACATTTTCTTATCAGAAATAATGGTTAATGATTTTGGCAAGGCAAAAAATGATATTTTAGAAATCGATGTCCGTGAAATCTTACTTAAGGAATAGAAAATGTCAATCCAGGTTTGTGTAGTAACATTGCATGCACTTCTTCCTGTATATTATTTAACACTCTTTCTGCGGTGCCCTCATCAAAAGTCTGTCAATCAATTGGGTACCATGTTACTGGTGACCTTCTAAATGGTATAGAAAGTGAAGCACGAGACTTTTGAATCTTTATTCAAAGAGATATCTTGGTTTTATAGATGCATGTGCACAAAGTACACTGACTGAGTATGTAGTGTTTCTGCAAATGCTATAAACATTTTTAAATGGACCAAGTGACGCCTGATCTCTTTGGGATGGACACTTTCCCTGGGTGCCAGACTTTCAATTTCAAGAAAAATGAAATTGAAAGTCTGGTACCAAGGGTAATGAACACTGTAATCTTTAACAACTTCTGTGATATTTAATTATGTCTTTACTCTTTCATACAACTCTTTTTTCAATTTTTAATTTGTGAACCAGGCTGTAAACAAGTTCCTTAAACTTAGTCCTGTCATTGACGTAGAAAATTTATTACATACATACATACATTTTCATATGAAAACAGAACAAGTGTTGAAATGTTGAAAATATTAAAGTCTACCTCCATTATCAAGCTCTAATGGTTTCATTGTTTCAGCTTCTTCATTATTCTCCTCCTGAAAATCAGACACCAAAATCATACAGTCATTTCAAGCACTGAGTATAATTAAATTTCTCTTGAACAAAACAACAAAGAGCTTTGATTATGACTCAATAATGTTATGTTATGTTCTGATGTTGTGCTATAATATTCAACTAAAAAAATGTATCTTTTTTACCATTAATATTGTTGCAAAATTTGTCTGGAAAGTGAATATACAAATTGAATCAATGAATTGTCTGGAAAGTGTATGAGAATCTTGCTGCAACAACATTTAAGATTGATTAAAACTGTTTACAGAAATGCTCTTTTTCACACATCCTAATTAAACATGATTAGACTGAGGCTTGTATAATAAACTACCTATACCTAAACAAGGAGAAGAAATATTTTTGGTACCCACCTCAACTTTGTTTAATGTTGACTTTTTCATTGAATATTTTGGCAGGCCTACATCCTGAGTGAACAGAGACAGAAGTAATTATTCCTTGAAGAATAGCTGATAATGTTATTATAAATTTCCTGAAAATTGACCGTCGTCATTATTTCAGTCCGTGCTAGAGGCTAGGCCTATCTATATTAATCAGGCCTTTTTTAATTAAAGGCCTAATATTATATGTTAAGTATCTCTTCTGTATATCTGTTGTTCTTGAACTTATGAATGATTTAGAGTAAATATATTATATACCTACAATTAGGCAGTGCTGCGCTGACAACCGTTTGTTTATCACATATTTTCCAGTTTCTGGTCTTCCTTTCTGGTCAGCATAATTCTGCAACCAAATTACGCCCGGCCTCTATCTCACGCAGCTTCAAAACTACATAACTACATAAAACATGGAAGATGGAAGGTGGAAAATGCCAATGGTGAATTGGGATACACAGAATCCTGGAATGCTGGAATGTTGGAATGATGGAACTCTCAAAAGATGGGAGCTTTTGAGCGTGAGAGTTGCAATAGTGACAATGGCAGAAATTTTTTTAAAGATAATTAATGCCAGGTAATGACTAGATGATATTATCAATAAAACCGGTATTTGGCAAACATTGATATTCTTAGTAATTTAATGAATACCCTGTTCAAACGAATGAGAAGCATATAATTACAAGTCACTAGCTGCCCTTGAGTTTATGAAAGCCGGGCATAAGATAAAATATTTAATGGGAACACTTATGACTTGAAGGAGAGTGATCCTAGGAAGGCTGTCGCGTCACTGACATGTTGCTGGCTATCGTTAAGTAATCTCTAGCAGTATTTGACCGCAAAAATCACTCGGAGTGAAATTTGATGCAAAACAATGGCATTTAGATCTTTATGCCTCTTTACGGCAATTTCTATTCCAGGTTTGAATAAGCTCTAGAAAAATCATCCCTATTACGATCATTAGGGGTCCAGATGCAGTCAAAATTTCGGCTAGATCCGCCCCTAGAGGGAGGGCAGGGTAGGGGCAATCAATGACAGCGAGAGAAACGACCTTGAAATCGAGCCGTCATATACGATAATTAAGACGACAGCCTAAAGGCCTGAAATATGCTATTGAATATGAACGTTCTCGTCGACACAGTCAAGCTTTTCCAATCCTTTATGAAACAGAATTTGAACTCGAAAGAAAACGAAGTAGTCACACACTTGAAAGCCAATCTTTGTTAGATTCAAACCACAAATAGAACATTAAAAAATTTACACGCCTGGAGATGATATATAAAAATCTTACATAATATTGTCTATGGTTGTGTAAGTTACGGTATTTGCTGATGTCACATGACTAGGTACATAACATATGTAACTTATCTTTATATGCTTATACGGTTAAAACACATTTTAAAGGGTAAAAATATCTTTAATTAGGATGTAACGGATATTGTCCTCCTTGCAACAAGCAATAACAAAATAAATGCGATTAATCTGTACACGAAAGCAGGTACAGCAATCATCCAAATACACAACGTAAAATTATCTAAAGAGTATTTATTCATGAAACGAAAGTAATCAATCGTTGGTCTCATGACTGCTGGTAAAAGCCTTGCTCTTTCTCAAACAAAGCTTCAACAAACCATCTTGCATATGACATATTGTAAAGTGCTGCTCCAACCACTGGAATTTTATCTAAGTCACAAAGGCTTGGAGTGGATCCTGATAGAATTGACGAAAGGAGTATGAAAAATACCGCTGCCATCTGACCATTCTTTCTGCTGAATGCGATTGATATAATGTATGCAATACCTGAAACATTTAGATAGGTCATCAGTGACACTAGATAGTATACACGAAATGATGTTCTTGGGTGGATCAGTAGGTAGTTCAGACTTAAATACGCCAATGGAAGTGCAATAAGGTGTGGTATTTGTGCTGCATTCACGGCCAAGTAATAGCTGGCAATGTTGACACCAGAAGAAGCTTCTCGAATTAAAACAGCTGGGTATGAATTGAAGCATCGTAAAGATATGATAGAACATGTCAGACCAATCATTAATGAGCTCATTGTGGCCATTAAAATTGTCTTCTTGAATTCAAGTTCGTTGTATGCTGCACCATGCACAGAGCCAACTAAAATTGTCAACGCATAATTTAAAAGCATCGTGTTCATGTTTCTTCCTTGTAGTATAAATTCGCGCTTCAAAAATGCAATAAACTGATCAATGAAAGCAGAATTTTTACCAATTTTAGGATCCCCCTGAGTGAATTCTTCACTTTCTTTCGCGTAATTATCATTTTCATCAATATTAGTGAGTTGCCAAGGGGATACTTCTTGACTTTTCACAGTAGAAAGACATTGCTGTCGCCAAGTGACTCCACTTACTACATCCATTATAAAATCAGCTGGGTTGACTCTTTTTGGAACTGTAAAACCAAGTTGATTGAAGTACTGAACGATTTCATTAGGTTTTCCCTGAAAAATTGTTCTTCCATTAGCGCTAAGCAATATGATGCTATGCATCATTGAGAATATCTCAAAACGAGGTTGATGAATTACTGCTGCTATCGTTAATTTTGTGTTTTCGGCTAAGAAGTGTAACGCTTTTAAAACAGCTAAACTAGATGCGCTATCAAGACCACTGGTTGGTTCATCTAACAATAAAATTGAAGGATCTGCAACTAATTCCATGCCAATGTTGACCCTTTTCTTTGGCCACCAGATAGAATTCTTTCTTCTTCACTTCCAATAATAGTATCTTTGACTGAGATCAAATCAAGAATATCTAACACCATGTGGACTTTCTCATCAATTGTCTTAGCTGAAGTATTTGACGGCAGCCTAAGTCTTGCTTGATATGTTAAAACCTCGCTTGGGGTGAGTTTCTCATGCATAATGTCATCTTGCGGTACAACTCCAATGAGATGTTTAAGTTTTCTCATATTCTTAAATGTTTTACCATTTACTTCAAAGACTCCGCTCAATTCTCCATAATTTGTTCTGTTGCTCAAAATATTTAAAAGAGTTGTTTTACCCCCTCCACTTGGTCCCATTATTGCTGTTATGTAACCTGCTTTCAAAACTCCATTGACTCCATTTAACAATTCTTTTCCTTGTTTCAACACAAATTTGACATCTCTGAATCTGATGGTTACTTGTTGCTTTTTCTCTTCTGCGTTTATCAGTATTGGTTTTGCCATTAAGGTCATGAAAACTATTTTATCACAAAGTGTGTTCGACTGGTGAAGGCTGACTCGAGAGGAATGCATTCTACACAACCCATGAAGCCAATGTCTTTGCTTATACGAATAGTACACTACAACGAAAAAGCCAAGTATTGATAGGATGCGAACCGGCATTTCGATGAATAGTGCTGTCATCGATTTACCCTTTCCGCAATATTGCAGAATTGCACATTTGGTAGGTCTAGTAGAGCCAAGCCTGCAGAAGTATCCGGTTGGACATGGATATTCTATAGATGTATTTGGACAGTAATATCCCGGACGACAAATCCGTTGCTGTTGCGCTCCAGGGCAAATCCATTTACCATCGAGGAAAACAGGACTTCTGCCCAATAATTTGCACATGCTGATTGTCCTCATCGAGTTGTTACAAGCTGATTCTTTCGACGGCAAATTTAAGCAGACTGCGCCAGTAGCACATGGTACAATACAGGTTGTTCCACTAGGGCAAAAAAATCCTTCAGGGCACGGCAATACTGTGTTATTTATTCCTTTATAGAATCCTCCTAAGCAAGCATTCGTTAGATAAGGGAGCGAACACTCTGGCCGACCTTTAGATGTGGACGTATTCGTTTCTTTCTGCAATGAATTAGTATGATTGCCACATTTGGTAACAAAAGGACAGCAAAACTCTTCATAATTCTTTTTGCAGCATTCAAACGGTGGTAGATGATTTGTTGACCTGCATTGGTTATCAATAGATGCATTCTCCGACAACACGATCATTGATAAAAACGATAATACAAAACTGATTTTTCTCAACATTTTTATCAATCCCAGCTTTACGCGAAATTCTGCAATTTTGAGCTTATTTAGAGAATTCTGTTTTTGAGCTTTTTTACTTGCTTAGAAATCTTGAACACCTGTCGCGAAGTGCGCAACAAAATGTGTTTGTTTGTAATCTATCAACTCTCAAGTGGCTTGTAGCAGATTATTTGCAACTTTGAGATTATGAAGAGAATTCTGTTTTCAAGCGTTTGTACTCATCTAGAAATCTTGAACACCTGTCGTGAAGTGCGCAACAAAATGTGTTTGTTTGTAATCTCTCAACTCTCAAGTGGCTTGCAGCAGATTGTTTGCAATTTAGACCTCCCTAGAGTAATTTATAGTCTGAAACTTTTTAATAACAAGAAATCAAATTTGAACAGACAAAAAAAGGCGAAATGGAAAAGCGAAACCCTTATTATCATGAGGGAAGCCTTTTACGTTATACTTGTACATTCCACATTCGCGCGGTACACCTTTTCAACTAAGGGTCTCGTTTTCAAAAAATTGAAAATTATGTCACAGCAGCGCTTCGACGTCAGATTCGAATTCAGCACCTTCGTTTTAGTGTTTGGGCAAATTTTTACACTTCTAGTCCTTCCGATGTTCATTTTATAGCGATTAAAAATTTGAAAAGTTATAAAGGATTTGACCGTGAAAAATGACTGAGGGTGTAAAATTTCACACCGAGCGATTTTTTACGGTCAAATTCTTTATACATGTCCAAACTTTTCGTCGCTATAAAATCAACATCGTAAGAACTAGAATCGTAAAAATTTGTGACAACACTAAAATGAAGGTGCTCAATCTGAATCTTGGGTCAGAATTTTCGTACGAACAAATTTTCGTAAATTTTGAAAACGAGGCTCTTAGTTGAAAAGGTGTATTGCGGCGAAAAGAAATTAACAGCCGAGAGAAAGCATGTACTCCTTCTAGCGACAGCTATCCAACAAAAGCAGAGAATTTTGGATAGATAAACTAAAAAGTTAATGAGTCTGTTTAAAACAGGGCTATCCTAAGGTCTCCATGAATTAAAGTACGTTATTACGGGTTGCTAGCAACGTGGGGGCAATTCTCTCCACTCCTTGGGAATCTCGTAACCCTTTCGAACACCCTATCCCCAATTCTATTGATTTCACGAAAATCACTTGGAAATGATTTTGTTTCAACAGCAATTTCCTACGCCTTTGGAAACAGACCGCAATGAACATTGAGCATTTTAATCCCTTGGCCGAATTTTCTGAAAATTCCCAGAAAATTTCAGGATTTCTTTGGGGTTTGAAATTAATGTAATAAAATAAAGCTATCCACTCTTTAATAAGCAACTGAACTTTTGGTCCAGCCCTCAAAGTTGCTTAACATATCTGGTCTTTCAGCCCTCGCAGAATTACTGGGTAACTCCTAAAAAGCTCTGTTTTTGGCTCTTTTCATGTTGTTCAATGTAATTGACAAATTTGCAATGATGTATTGTATGAAGATAGCTATCTCGCAAACATTTGAATAAAATCTCAGCCCTTCTTGCTTATTGAACAGTTGCTTATTAAAAAAGGTGTGTTTTGGGTACTAGTGTGGGTACCTAATGGATCCTCCCCCCTAATGTCTCATGGGCAGTGAAAACTCACAGAGCTGCCCATTAACTCTGATCTGTGATAAAAATCTCGAAAATGCCTGCAGATCCGCATAGGCTCTCCTTCGCTGTGGATAAGTGGAAGGAAAGTCGGCATGCAACAATGTGTCATGAAACAAAGGGACCTTCCTTACTGAAAAAAGAGGAACCATGTCTAAGCCATCGAACATCATTCCAGGAAAAATAAAGCACATTTAGATAGGTGAAAAAATTCTCTTCAAAAATCAAGTTTTCTATCTTGACAAAATCAAAAATCATTTTAAAAAGCACAAAATTTCTCTCTAACGATACTTTAAATTTAAATAATAAATAATAAAAAGCTTAAATAATGGTACATGTGCAAGCTTAATATCTCTTGTTAATAAGGTAAAGTGCATTTGGTCAAGAAGAATACAGTAACTCTAGTAGCAGTGCAATAAATATAAACGGTGGATGAAAATTGCTTAATATAACAGACATAACCTAAAGGCAACGATTCGAAAAGAGCTTTAGATAGCATTTGAGAACATGAAAATCTATAAGCAGCTTCAAGTCAGTGTACCACAAGCATCTCGACGCATTTTTTTCACATAAGGCGGGCGCAAATTGTGCCAACATTGTTGGCCAATATGTGGGCTGAAAATAGGCTAACATCTTGGTACCGTTTTTGCTTTTGCCATACCATCACAACATTTGAGATGTTTTGGGCTGCTGACGTCATCTACAAATGATCTTTCGCAAATATGGCAGAAAAAAAGCAGCTGTTTGTTTATTACTCGCTCTTAAGGTTGACGACGATGACGAACAAGAAAAACTCTTGGTCATCATCTGCACCCAACAAAAGAGCTCGTTAGTATTTTAAAACTTGTTGCCCTGTGAAGTGATTGGAACCGACTTCTACAACCCATATCAAATCAGAAAGCTAAGATGCTTTAAAGAAATCCCTCTTGCTTTGGTCCACGAAAACTAGAAACAATTTATAACTGACATAAATTAATAAAAATTATGGGCTTCTAAGGAAAAAAACAAGATGTTTGCAGTCTACAAGAGCCTGGCTCAATAAGCTATTGTAAGAAATGTCCACGATTTCGTAAAATTTATGCTACAGAGATTGACATGAATTTTCCAAAACACCAGCATAGCAAAATTATAATTTCAGTACAAACCGACATTCTTCTTCAAATTAGATTTTTTCCACTGAGGCAGCTTCTCGTATTCTGATAATGTTAGACCAAATGCTTTGTTAAAATCTTCTGGTGATAGGTAATACTAAAATGAATAACCATTAAAGATTAATTAAATCGAGATCGTTTTGAGAATTTCAAATTCGCAAAATGCTGTATTTTTGTCATTATTTACCCCTGACATTATCTCGTCATCCAAGATAGAAAAATCGTAAGAAATAGTATTATGAGTTCGAGAACCCAGAAATAAAATAAATACTGTGTCACACAGGAATAACAGTGGCACAATTATGGAATCACCCAAACACTGATTTCAAGACTCAAGAGAGCACCCACCTTAAGCAGATTCAAAGCTGCATATAAAACAGCAAGCAATTTTTTTGTTAAACTCCATATTTGTATAGTCTTTATTTTTATTTTATGTGCTTGTATATGAATGTTTAGGATTAGAAATCGCAATTTACAACACAAAAACTATTCTTTCTTGGGAGATAATACAACTGATAATCAAGATTATTTGAATTTAATAAAGTTAAATGTAACCTTAAAAGGAGGTTAAATAGCACTAAGAAAAAATTTGGGCAACGGAACTATGCCCAAGGAGTTATGCGCCAACGTTGGTTTATTTGATAAAAAAATTCGGATAAAGATCAGCTTAAGAAGTTTTACCTCTTTCTGAGTTGGATCGACTCCCGTCGGCAAATCATCGACATCGACTTTCAATTCATCAAACTTGTATTTCTTATCAAAGGAAAATTTTCTCAGCTCCTGTTGAATACAAAACATCAAAGTCAATTATGTTCGGTTTCGATTTCTACGGAGCTTTAACTGAAGCACTGAAAGAAACATGCGGTAGTTTAAGCCTGGCACAAACCGTGCCAACATGTTTGCCAACATGGCCACCAACAATTGTTGGCCAACATGTTAGCATGGTTTGCTATAGCTAGATGTTGGCCACAATAAACAGCATGTTGTTGACGAAGCCAATATTTTCGTCGATTTGAACAAAATTGATGTGTTGGTACGGCTTGCTATCTCTCGCCAACATGTTGGCACAACATTTTCAATATCGGTCGCTATTTCGGAGACCGTTAATGAGTAATAGACATAAGTTGGCGACTTGAGTTGGAACCAGGGTTGTTTCTTCTTCACCGTAAACAAGAAAACGAGCAATGAGCAAATAGCTGCTTCCTTTCCGATCATGTTTGCATAAGATCATTTGTAGATGACGTCAGCAACCCAAAACTTCTCAGATGTTGTGATGGTATGGCATATCGTACCAACATGTTGGTGTATTTTTAGCAAACATGTTGGCCAATAATATTGGCACAGTTTTGCGCCTGCATTTAGATTATAAATGCTCTTCAGAGTTTCACTTGAGAAATTATCATACCTCTTCAACTAAGCTAATTCCTTCATTGTCTTCCTCGAGGTTTTTCTTCATGTCTTCGTAACTCTTTCCACCCTAGAATATCAAAAAGCAATAACAATTGACAAACATATAAGAAAGAAACAAAACAATATCCTGAAGCACTAGATGCAGTCCAATCTTGTAGAACATTGCTGAGGAATAACTCTCTGCAATTTGCCTTTAAATGACCATATAAGGAGTAAATGTCAAGCCGCAGAAAATTGCACGTGTGTCCTTAAAGCTATGCTTCAAAAGTGGCATGTTTCAGTCATCCGAGAAAATCAAAATCAGGTTGCAAGTTGTTGACCATATATGCGGGGGCGAACTGGCGATCGGAACAATTATAGAACAAATTTTGTTGTTCAATTACACATTCAATTACATTCAAATACAAATTCAATTTATACGACAGATTTTAACTGTGCAATACATCTAACATTTCAAATATTGGCGCCACATTATATTAAGCCTCGGCCAAACGACGCATGATTTAATGCGGACCCGGTGTTGCGTCGTTTGGCCACCCGTTGCAGCGGGCAACGTTCGTTGCACGATTTCGCATAAGTTTGGAAATGGTCATAATTGTTGCACCACGCAACATGATGCTGCATAGTTTGGCGGGTTTTGCAAAATTGTTACATGCTTCTGGGGAGTAGACTTTCACGCCGAAGCAGCACAAAACACAGCACAATACTAAGCTCTTATAAAAAATCTGTAGGAGGCAAAGCAAGAAAATTAGTATGATGGAAGAGTCCTGCGAATCTGAAGAAAACACTAACAGTTTGTTAGTGATGATGATGTGGAATACACATTTTTTTTTACAAGACCATCCTAATTTTTGCCAAGGCTTGAACTTTTCAATTGTTATTCTTAAACTTCCATTGTTCTTTGGCAATTTTGAGTCTGAATATTCTTATAGACTGTATTCTTATAAAAAAGTGTGTAGTCTATTCAGCCTCAGCTTCCTCTCAAAGACACTTAAAGTGCGCTAAAGAAACAAGATCATTGACTTGATCCCATCTTTTTATTATAACGCTAACAAATGTTGCGCATTAAATATTGCATTGTATGGCCTAATACTCGCCCAAATTTGCCTTTGTAATTCCATGCAACAAATGTTGCATCGTTTGGTTTTATGAAACGTTAAACGAATTGAAAGGTTTCCTGTCAATGTAGCTACGGTGAACAAGAATAATCGAAGCAGTAAAAATGCATCTTACCCCGAACTTCTCAGCATCCCATAGTTCAAAATGTCCAGTGAACATAACTGGTTCATGTCCTTGTTTTATAACCAACATGTCAACATTGTCGATTTTACGTCCACTTGGATCAGTTTGCACGTACTCCTGCAGAAACACAAAAATGTTTGGCAATCTGATTTTAAATAGTCTTTGAGTAGCATAAAATTTCAAAACTGCAAGAAACAGCAGAAACATTTTTGGACATACATCAATCTTGTTTGCCTGACACTACTCAGAGTATACAATGTCAAATTAAAGGTACCAATTAGCCATGTTTGAAGAATGAGATCAGCCCAGATCAGCCTATAAGCTTGTAGCTTGCATTGCAACGAATAGCGTAAAAGAATCCCCACTTTGTTCCCACTTGCTCCCTGTGATCCTCGCTGTTTCAGACTTTGTTCCTGGTTTTCCCGCGATTGTCATTGATCCCCAATTTTTTTCAACTTTTTCTCGCTTGTTTGCAGTAATTTCTCTTTTTCTGAGTTGTTCCTTTATCTTTTTCAGTGATTCCCTGTTTTCCCCCGCTCTCACCTCTGTATTTCTTCCCGTTTGCCGAAGACCCCTGCAAGATGTTTTCATTCTTCAAACATAAAAATGTTTCCGCTGTTTCTTGCAATTTTAAATCTGATTTTTCATTCATCGTATGATTTGCAATGTTTAGGTATATTAGAAACAAGTTGATTCAGACAAACTCACCTTTGCAAAAGTAAATGCATCTTTTCTTTCCTTCTGATTTGAATCTTTCCCAATCCATACAAAAACTTGATCATACGTGTCCAAAATCATGATGTCATCCTCTTCAAGATCATCTTGTGTAAAATTATTGATTTCATCCACTTCAAATCTTCCAGTTGCGTTCGAGCAATGAAATAATCTTGGTGGGAAATCAGGTTGTTCCAGCTTGAATAGAAAAAGTAAGAGTATAAGAAAATAAACAATAAACAAGCAAATAAATAAACGAATCACACAAATCACTTTTTGAGAAAACTTTCAATCAAAAAAAGTGCAACTTTGATAAAAATAATCTTTTTTATGACAAGAGGGGACAGACAAGGCTAGCTTAAGAGGGGAAAGGTTCTTTAGCTCTTAAATTCAAGCTCAGGTACTGCTATCAAAAGCTTATGATGGCGCAACAATACAATTATACAGTCAACTCTTTCTCAGCGGACACATTAATAAAATGGCCACAGCATGGACAATGTGTTTTCCTCCCAGCTGAAAAAAATGTCCTTTAAAACGGACATCTCATCAAAGCAAAAGAGTTACTAAGTCCCGAAGGTGTCCACTTTGAGTTTGGAGAAAGTCCGTCTTCTCTGTCTGTCCGACAAGAATCAACCCACGTGCAGTTTTTTGGAATATTTACGAAAATCTTCGAAACCTCAGCCATTTATGTTTAACGTAGCCTGCGCGCAGCCTGAAACGCTTCTTCAAGGAAAAGTTGTGAGGTGAATTTTATTGGTTGTTAAACAATTGCTTAACAATGGCAAATTTGAAGATTCTAGCTGAAAAGGAGGCTGGAATAAGCTTTTTGACTTTAATGCGCAGACTGTACACTTTCTTGAAGAAGCGTTTCAGGCTGCGCGCAGGCTATATTTAACGCCACTCTTAAGTGCCTAATTGCCATCCCCTTTTGAAAAATTTTCCACCCCCCGCTCTTGTTAGAGCTTCCCGCTTATTAAGATTTGCATTATTATTGGTGTCGATATTCTAACTTATTCCACTGAGACTTTCGTGGTAAGAAATTTAACTTGCACTATATTTACAATTATAAATTATCTAAGCTCTTAAGTACCTTAGGGCCCATTGGCACTGCTTACAGCAGTTTCCTGACAAAGTTCGTCGAACAAATTCAGACCCTCCCCGTTTATTTGACCCCTCGGGAGTTAGATCCTGAATTCTGTTCCAACCCCTCGCATATTCCAGAGTATCTCAGATTTAGTTACTATCTAAGTCCTATTGAGTGAAGAATGAAAATTTAAGAGATCTTTGCCATACCATAAGCCTCCCACCAGTTGCATATTCTCCCTTGCCACCAAGAAGATTCCAAAATTGTTCTGGCTCTTTTCCTTCCATAACGATAGTGAAATCATCTTTGAAACGGGGAGCCACGATTCCGGCAACCTCTTTTGCTAATTCTCTTTCGTCCCCACTGCAGCCCTTTCCATACCATAAGTGGCCGATTTTCGAATTGCATAGAACAAAAACGTCATTTGAATTTAAAGACCCAGCAATCGCATCGACCTTCAATGAAAAAAACAATTTATGTACATGCAAAGCTTGGTTTTCATACAATCATCATCAGTCCCATATATAAGTTTCATAAATCCCGTATAGTTATGTTGTATGGAAACTGATCGCAATAGTATCGTTAAAATAGATCTTTTCAAAGGGGTCTGGGCCGGCGTGATAATTTTCTGGGAGATGGTAGACACCTCGAGCAACGGAATCCTTGGAATCGTCGAAATGGCGGTCACTAAAGAGCTAGTGCAGCGAAGAAGAGGAGAGAAATGGAATCTCCAGCAATAAATGTTTAAAATATTAACGGGAACTCAGGAAAAAAGATGCAAGAAACTAGCAAAAAAGAAAACACTGGGACAAGTGCCTCCTTGAGCAGAGGGACTGGGACTTGAATCCTTTCTTTGGCTTTTTCCATTGTCATAACCAAATTGTTAAATTGTTTCAAATTGTATGCAATTTCTAAGTTTAAACCAGAAAAAAATCTCGAATGTGCTTTGTCATTATTTATAAAATTGGTTGAGCTTAGCTTCTTGACATAGGTAATAAAAAATATCTGCTAAAGCGATTATACCAAAGACCTACCGAAGACACCAATTACAATCAGCTGTTACACTTAATGTTAGATTTATAACTTAGCTTATATTTATAAGGGGAATATTTAAAAGGGACTAAACACTTAAATATGATCTCTTTGCATAAAACTCTTTCCTGCTTTGAAATTCAATCTAAGCTTACCTCTGTTGCTTTCCTACTCACGGAACTCTTGCATTTTATTTGGAAAAATCGTGCAGCAGAATTCTTTTCAATTTCAGTCGTTGCACCTCTGAACCCACTTGCTTTTCCTCCCTAAAACCAAATGAAAAATTTCCAGTAAGTACATAGCTACTGCATGCTTCTTCTGATATCTGAAATACTACATCGTTTATTTCTAGCTTGATCAGCTTCTTCATGGTTTCTATGTAAGGACCTTGAAATACTCATGAGTTTTTGCTTCCGGGACGGGACTATCGTTCTTGTGATTTAGGAGTTTGTATAAGTCTTTCGTACTTTGTTTTTGGATTGAACAAAAAACACCTGCTCAACAATAAGGTTTACTATCTACCCTTTCATAGATTAATACAAATTATTGATAGAGATATATAAACATGGTGTTTTTGGAAAAGTTTAGGAGGCTTCATATGCCTGGTTTGCCTATTAGGAATTTAATGCATGACAGGGTTAATAAGAGATACTGTACCTTGTATACAACCATGCGTCCTTTGAAGATTCTCATAAAATGCTCAGTTTCTTTTCCTTGAACAACTCGAACCTACAACGAAATGCATGTAACATTATTGACATGTTGATACTGTATATAGCATAAAAGAAATATAGCTTTTCCCCAACAAATTCAATTACCTTCTATACGGATGGCACGGAGAGCCCCGTCGCCTCTAGGCAGGGATGTCCATTCTCCTAGCAGGTTGTTTATGCAGTGATAATTTGCTATGATAGTCCATCTGCATTTACGGATAAGATTGGCAATGTGAGCGGGTGCGGACTCGTGAAAACCCAGTGGCCAGCAGGATAGTTCAGATAGTAACGCAGTGGAGTACAAAGCCAGTTCCGAGAGCATTGGTTCGAGACCAGTACTATTCGTATCAATTTTCAACGATTTTTTAATTAATTCAACTAGAGATATCGCAAATTTTAAATACTCCAAACACGTCAAAAAGTTCTAAGAATTTAGGAAAGAGAATATATACAAAAATACTTTTCTTAAAGATGGCCTTGATGAGGCTTGTATTCACCATTGTCTAGTTTGTTCCGAACTTGCTGGCGATCGAGGGGCCACTCTATGTTTCCGATTCAGAGCAAAAAATCGCGTTATTACGGACTTCGTTTCAGTTATACGTAGACCTAGCGCTAACGTCTCGAATTCTTGTAGTTTTCGGGTCTTATGAGGCTGCTTAAGGTTGTCCATGGTGGGCATGCACTCTTCAACCCAGGGCGTCCTTCAAATACGCTGACTTCTTAATACCTTTAATAGTCAATGCTATAAATAAGTCAGAAAAGCCTAGCTAATTTGGGTTGTCTTGAAAGGATAGTAGGAGTAGCAATGATTAAAATCTGTTTGCCCAATAGGAAACATTTAAAGTTGAAGTTAAACGTCGATAATTCATATTCGTTACTATTTCTGCAATGATTTTTAAGTGACGGGTAGATATACCTGTACAGCAGCACCACCAAGTTTATCATCAATGTTAACAGCATGCAAAGCAGCAGCACCCTGCTCATCTTGTGAACTGGAGTGACCCTAGAATAACGAAAACATTAACATAAGTCTGATATAAATTCAGAATAACTGGAAACATGAAAGCAATTGAAAACTGAGTAAAGAAACATTTGTAGAAGTGTGTGTACAATTCGGCATTGTACTGATACGACTTCATTGTAATAATAGTTTCCTTTCTACAGCGATATCATAGTACTGTATTTTTTTATCACTCGAGGAAAATATAGCTTCTTCTTGTTCGCTTTTATTTGGCATTATATAGCTATGTTGTATAGAGTATTTTCGTGTCTTTTGTTAACTTCGATGTAATATTGGTTGGTAAAATTTGGTTGCTTAAAGTTGTGGAAACTGTCTGTCATTTGCCTTTTTTATCTCATGTTGTTTGTGGTTTGCTAAGTTCCAACAAAAAATAAAAAACTAAGCTATGTAATGTGCAATGATGTCGTATCGTGGAAACGGGATGTTATAGTCCCTTGGCGTCATTGCTGGCGAGAGTTTTGTCTTGAAATGGAGCGTGTTGCAGCAACTTCTTATTGGGAAAGCTGTGGTTGGAAATATCAATTTTAAAGACGATCATTAATAAGATAAGTGGGCTCTTTAGCTCTTCGGCGGTCCCTGGTCATATGCGTCTCTGAGTTTTAAAAAACTTGAACATTGGAGGCTTTACTCGTTGGAAATTGGAAGCTTTACTTGTTGGAAGTATAAAGGTTGAAAACAGATCGAAACAATTGGTTAAGTTTATGTGTACCCAGATGCGGATCGATTCAGTTCGGTTTCAAATAAATGGCAGAGCAAGATCATTTTTTCATTTTTGGGATTGGCATCCAACAAAAAGCAGGCTTTGTGTAGACAAAAAGAATTCATATTCCCACCCGGACTTTACAGCAATTCTATTGGTCATCCTGCTATATCCTGTGAGTTGAATACCCGGAGGGTACTCCTATTGAGGTCCGATGGGGTAGGGTCAAGTCCGTTTGAGGGTCTTAGTAAATCACTATCAAATGGCCTATGTTATCGGAAAAGTTTTGGTAGTTACTACCCTTTGCATTTCATTTCCTGGTTATTTTAAGCTTAGATTGCAAAATCTGTGTATTTGAATGTTAGAAAAACTTTGAACAGAGAATGTTGTTGCTGGATTGAATGATGCTATCAAAATCAGCAAATTCGGGGTTAGTGTAACAGTTTACTACAATATGAGGCGAGGGGCAAATCGCTTTCCTTAGAAGTGGACGAGATTTTTGGGATTCTCACTAAAAACGAAGAATTTCCTGAAAATTTTTAAGAAAATGGATGAGATATTTTGGAGTGATTTGCCCCTCGATATGAGGTAACTTTTGAACTTTAGGCTTTGGTCTTCTTCATTCCATGTCAGGCGTCAATCGGAGTACCCCAAGGGTTGAATATCAATTGAGCTTCTCCTTTCTGATTAGAGGTTTTTTAACTCCGTCTCAGTCAGTTGTTTATGTTTACGCCTGTTTTACTCGTTTGTATGGTTTTGAAGAATGTTGCAGTTTCCACTACTAATCAAAATGAAAAGCGAACTTAAAAAAAAAAACAAAACAATACAGAAACAAAAGGAAATGAAGCAGCAAATTTCTTACCAGCCAATAATAAACAATATAGTTTTCTTTTCTGTCTTTTTTATAAGTATACAGAATAACATAACTGTCACCACCAAAGAAGGTTCCACTGATCTCTGCTGGCTGGGGAACAAGTTCAAAATTCTCTACTCTCCAAACTTCAACCACACCTGAACCATCGTCGAAGAGCTTTTCTTCTTCTCTTTTCTGTTTTCTATGCATTTCAGCAGCATCGAATTTTCTCTCTTGGACGCTAGCTGCAAAGTTAGAAGGAAAGTCAAACAGGAAAATCAAACAAAACACCAAATATGATCACTGGAAGTATTTCATACAATCAAGTACAGTAATAGAAACGAAGCCTCCGAGGAGGAGGGAGGAGAGGTACTTCATTTAAAGATTGTTTAGGGGTGTACGCCACAAGGATAATTCACATGCTCCAGTCGTGAATACGATGTGTGGTTTAGGTAATTTCTAAAACGTAACATGCGATTGTGTATGCCGCATTCAAATTTACAGCGAAATTAAAATTGGAAGAGGTATCAATGGATGAAAACGTTTTTTGTTAGCAAGCAATCTCAAATTCACCAAGTACTGAACACATTCACTCTTTTTTTTACAAGAACCAGAAAATTTTGATCGAGGCTGGCTGTTCTTAAATTTTTGCCGTTTTTGAGCCTGAAATGTTCTTAATCTGTTCTTAATTCCTTGGTTACTGAGAAAGCTATATTTTTCAATTAATGTCTGGGGTGGTGCGGATGGTGCTAGGTTTCGGTGAAAATGCAGCATTCTTGTCTATTTCTTTGTTTGCTTGCTTTTTCCGTCCAATCTGACTGTCTTACTTACATATTTAGCTGATATTTTTACTGCTTTTGAAAAGGCCAGCCTCAGCTTGTTCTTAATTAGTTCTTAAAATCTGGGCAAATTTCAGGCTCGTGTTCTTATAAAATTGTTCTTATACAAAAAGAGTGTAATTCAATATTTACAAATTTTATTTTTCCCAAAGCTAGAATTCAATGCCAGAAAATGACCAGTAAAAGCATAGATGATATTTCTAGTGTAAACCTACCGATCCCTCGTCCGGCGGTGTAGGTCTTATTCATGCCAGTCATAACAGAGCGAGGCCAGTCTGTAAATAATGATTTGAAAATAGGAGGCTCTGATTTCTCTGTTACTCTGGTAACAGGGGTCCAATCTGGATATCCACTTGTCCTTAAAAAGTTCTAGAAAGCAAGCGCAAAGAAATTAAGCAGGAACAAAACTAAATAAAAGTGTTCTTGAAACACGACAAAGTTATTACAAAGTAAATGATTGATTATAAATCAATTGAAAACACACAGATAATATGATAATAAAGTAAATAGAATTTATTCGGGTTTGATATATGACATGGGCTTGTTGATATTGTTATCCCCTTCTTGCATTTGATATGAGAGCTAGCTAAGCTGTTATTTTGTTTACTCGTGATTGGTCCAAGCTAGTTCATGCAAGTAATTCCTTAAAGAGTATAGTTGCTATGTGGCTGTAGTGAAGCGGATTCACTCGTCAAAACTGAACGGTTAGAAAATTTTGGCCAAACTCTCTGTTATTATCATCGAACAGGGGCGTGGTGGAATTTTTATGGGCCGGGAAAATCCAGATTTTAGGGGCCCACTATACAATATTGTGAAGCTACACCATTTTAATGTTAAGAAGGAGGCTAGAAAAAAACACGAATTTTCAACATCAGCATCGAGCTCTCAAGGTTTTCTTGCGTCATTATATCGTCATTTTATCAATTTCAACTTTGAAAAGACCCTCTCACATTCCTCTTGCGTTACACGCTTTTTTTTATAAGGAACCTACCTCAAGGCCTAGTTCTTAAAGTTCCTTATTTTTGGGCCTCTTTTGAGGCAATTGTAGATCCAAAAGTTCCTTAATAGTTCCTTAATTTTAAGTGCACATACAGTGGTCTTAACAATAAAAGAGAGACATTGGCATGCGAGTAAAGCTCGAGACTACTAAAAGAAACATTGGATACATGCTTAACGTACAATTTATGTGATTTTCGGCTGCAAATGAATGGAACCGGCTTTCTAATTCTTGATTATTTGCAGTGATAAAAGTATTCAACATTCAAAAGTTCCTTAATGATTTTCTCTTAAGTAGTATAAGTTCTTTAAATTTTCGGGCCTTCTACATGTAGGTTCCTTATAAAGTGGTTCCTTATAAAAAAGCGTGTACTGCAAGAGTTAGCAAATAAAACAAACCAACGAAGACCTGAACATTTATGAATCTTCTCAGAAATTATCTATAAAATCTGATGTTGCAATTGATAAAAGCTTAAAAACAAAAACAAAAAAATCTACAATTAGAGGGGCCCACCAAAAATATTTTTCGGGGCCTACCGGGAAATTTCCCGAGTCCCGGTGGGCCACCACGCCCCTGTCATCGAACTGAAAGCGAACTGTGAACAGAGAACATTTCAAAATAAAGTGCTGGTGCAACTATAACCTATTTTCCTACTAAATTAGAAATACGAAAGGCAAACTACCTAAAAAAAAAAATGACTAAAAAGGAACATCGTCAGTTTCGTTAATTTATATATATATTAATTCAACATAAATCTTCATACCACAGCTATTTTCATTGCATTTAATTTTTCTTCTTTGTCTGATTTTTTGCCAATCCAAACAAATATCTGCACGCCACCTTGGTCCAAAATAAATGCATCCTAAAATTTACAAGATTTGAGAACGGATTTTGAAAAAATTTGATGATGATGAACCTGTCATCGGTTCGAAATGATAATACACTTTTTTTAATAATCAACTGGTCAATAAGCAACTAGGGCTGAGATTGTGTTCGAATTTTTGGTTGAGATAGCTATCTTAATACAATACATCATTGCAAACTTGTCAGTTACATTGAACAGCAAGAAGAGAGCCAAAAAAGAGTTTTAGGGGGTACCAGTCATTCTGTGAGGGCTGAAAGACCAGATACGTTAAACAACTTTGAGGGCTGGACCAAAAGTCCAGTTGCTTATCTAAAAAAGTGTAGATTTTAAATTAGAAATGGAATAGTCAGTCTTTCATTTATTTTCATACTCTTCATGTCTTTCTCTACTCTTACTCACTCTATTTTGTATTTGTACTATCTGTTTACTGCACATAAATCAATGTTCAATGTATATATCAATTACAAATCTATCAACTCCGCCACTTACAATCGAATGCTTAAAACAAAACAAGGTGCTTTAAAATAACAATCTAATCCTTCGTTAATTAAAATCGTTTGCTTCTTAGAAAGAGGAACACAGTTGCACAAAAAATTGTTGAAAGCAAAGATTTTCCGTCATTGAAATACTAAAATGGGACTCGTCACTTGGAACTTGAACCATGAATCTTCCAGTCATATTCAAATTAAAAAACGCTCCCCATAGTTTATAGATGACCACTCTTGGAATAATGAGTTGTTAAACAAGGATAAGAAGCTGTCAATGTCTAACGTGCTTCATCTAAAGAGCTTTCAATACCTACTCTATCGCTTGTGTTATGATTCACTTACATTGCTATCAAGAATTTCGTATTTCAATGCTCCAGCTCCAACCTGATCCACTTTTATTTGACCACTTGCATTTGAAACTCTATAACAAAAGCTCTACAAGTCATTAAAAAGCAAAAAGGTAATAATATTTTCATTGAGGCAGCTTTGAAGAACAGACGTCAATCAAAGTTCAAAGCAAAAAGTTGCGATGGATATGCTTTGCAGTGATGAACATTAAGCGAGCATAACATTTGTGGTTCAGCCATTTAACAGTGATACTTTTTATGACGCTTTGGACTTGCTCAAGTCGTCTTTATTAAATGAAAAAGACAGAAAATGAAAGAGTCCTTCATATGATGAAAGATGACTTGGGCAAGACCAATGGCGCTTCGTCGTTGTGTTCGGAGGTACAGTGTTTCTGTGTGCTATTTGTTTGCTAAAGTTCTTTTACAACATTCCTCGGGCCCGTTTCCACTACGTTTCAGCAGTTTGCTTGCAAAATTTGCTAAAGAAATTCCGCTTATTATCCCCGGCCAACGAGAGATTTAACACCGTTTCAACCCCTCCGGCTCGCTTTCCTACCTCCCAACAATAAGGCACCTAAGAAGAGAGCGATAGAACTGAAATTACACGCCCACCTGTATAGCATAATTTTGGCAAGAATAGCACGTTCGATCTTTTCATCTGAACCACCTTCACTGGCTGCTTTAATTGCACCTGCAGCTGAGCCAAGATCCATATAAAACTTGTTCATTGGGTGATCTTTGCCTTCCTTGGCGAATTTCATTGTTGGATCATCCTCTATGAAAATATTAAAAGACAAACAATAAGAAAAAGGCCGTACTTGCTCAGAGCTAAATGCAACAGGAATTAATATAAGATTTAAAGACTTTAATTATAACCATATCAATACAGACATCAAATCTCAGAATTAAGCATCGGTCGAAAGTCAAGGGCACAAAATCATAGATGGGCTCTGCGTTGGCCTTTGGGCCCATTCAAAGGCGCTATAGATATAACTGTTGCTTGAATGAGGTAAATAAATCGTTCGATAGGCCCACAAGTGAAATTTTCATTTCACAACCAAGGTGTACTGTTACCAATGACGTATCAATTGCTGTATAATTGTACGGTGTGTTTAGCGCCAGATCGCTAGGATCCTAGTAGTAAGTTAACTAATAGAGACCTCGACCCCGGCTGTGACGCTACAGTAGCTGGGGCTAGCTGGGGCCAGCTGGGGCTCAAACCCTGACTTCTCTGAGCCTCTGGGTATTCCTGGGTATTTTTTAATAACTGGGTATTCTTTTTGAAAGTTAGGACATAATTTATCTTTACAATGAATAGCTTTTTTCTGGTGACTTCTGGACTATATTAAATAATAAGCAAACCATTGTTCTTAGTTAAATCAACAAATGCAAGCAAAATTTCATGCTGCGAGGCAAACGGCAGTACAAGAAGAAAGTTACAATATTCGCATAAGAAACACCATTCAAGAAAGTTGGAGCATTCTGACGTTTGAAACAGGTTTCATTTCCTTTCACTAGATTATCAACTGTTAGAGAATTGTATAGAGAATTGTAGAAAACAATTGAATTGTTTACAAACCGACAAGATAAATGTGAGCTCTTCCTCCTCTCAAGCTGTCTCTTATCTCTCTTGCAATTTGCATTCCCTGAAATGTAATTATTAATTATATGTTGGTCTTAGCAAATTGTAACATTGGTTGTGTTGTGCAAAACTTTAAAATTATGATTAATAGCGGGAAAATAGCAGGGTATACTAACTTCTAAGAGATAATAGTAGCTAGCAGTAGTCTTTTAGAATGTCGTACGATGTTTGCTGTTGATCACGTTCATATGATAATGGCAGGGCAATTTTAAGGATTGTTAACTAGTGGGGCAAACTTGTGAAAGGGGTCCAAAAATTGCGGTATTCAAAAGAATGCATAGATTCTGAACAACAATATAAAAAGGTCTGTAATTATATAACATTGTTGTTATTTACAGGTATCAAGTTTACATTGAAAATCTTTTTTAACAAAGTCCTGTTTCTCGTACAGCTCTCAGGGCCGTCCAATAAAGTCAAAGAAAAAACAACTTTCTGATCCATCAAATAGGCGTGGGAGGGAACTTACATTTTGATGGGCATGAGTAAAAAGGGGGCACTGAAGTAAAGCGTGCGCCGAATGTGCACCCTATTGGGGATCCTGGGTCATGCCATGCTCCCCGAAAAATTTTGAAGAACACTGAAGCTAGAATCGCTCTAATGCCCCTTTCCGAATTCTTATAATGCTGTTTTCTTGGAACTTAATGGTGGAGTTTTTGCAGAATTCGTATGGTCATTGAGTGGTACAAAACTTCAAAGTTGTAATAAAGAGCCAAGCATCTTTGAGCATCTGCATTCCTTACGACTCCAAAAGAGGGACGAACGTTATTGCTTGCTAAAGAGCCTAATTGATACTGCATTGCATTCAATGAAAAGATCTCATGATTTGTTTTTTTTGGGCATAGCGGCTGGAGAAACGTCAGACATTGTTAGAAAATGGAGGAAATATGGCAAATTCCCATATGTATTCCTCGTATTCCCGAAAATTTTGATTGTATAACTTCGATCTGTGGCATCGAAATCAATTGTCTTATACTTCGTAAATCTTCGTATTCTTCACACATAGAGTTAGTTAAGCGACCAAGCAACAAGCAAGCAAAATCGTCAGAGCATATTCATCGCCCATTTAACACATGGTCCACAAAGAGTTATTCTTTGGTGTTTAAGATCATTTCAGTCAAAACAGGGGCCCATGTTTTGGGGCAAAAAGGCTGTTTTTTCCTCCACTACTGGGGCACGAAGGGGGGCCTACTGGGGCAATTTCCCCAAAAAACCCCCTTAAAAAATGCCCTGGAATGGAGAAATACCCTAAAAATTTATAAACCTGAACAATCGTCAGTTAATATAAACGTGCATAAGAAAACTTTCTAAACCATTTAAATGTGTCCCCTAAGACAATCAAAGTATCTACTGCATCTACCTCAAATCCATCAATTTTCCGAATTTTCCGTAAAATGAGTTTTTCTTTCAAAATCATTGGAAAATACTTTTCCGCTTTTAAAATCTAAAATAAACAAGGTCACGCGCTCTAGGCGCAGTGCAAGATAATGCACCACTCCCAAACCTCCTAATTATTTCTCCAGCAATTCTATTCCCCAACCCCTTTATAGACAATCATTCTTGCTTTAATTTTTTTTCTGCTCTCAAGTGGAAATTTCTGAGTTTGTCATTGACTAATTTGTACGTCTGTCTACTGAAACTCCTCTTGATAAAAGGGCAAAAGGGGCATCACTCTCTAAAATGCTGATTTTGTAAAATTTACTTGTCTGCTAGATTGGGAACCTATGACATGTTTTTGATTCCTTCATGTACCTTTGTTGATTTGGTGCCCATCGTAATGAATTCAGTCAAAAGCAATGAACATGTTGAACATGTTTGTTACAGAAAGAAAGTAGCTTTGATAAAAGATTATTTAATAGAAATGGTATTATTCTTAACGGCTATGCAAATGTGCAGGCAGGCCTGAGAGATATTCGTTCAGTTAACTTACCCTCGTTCTTTCCATTTTGTTACTTTCATAACCACACCAAACCCAAATCTTCGTTCCATTATCAAGAATAAACACGTCACCTCTGTTTAAAGAATCACATTGAACAGGAACCTAAAAAATGATAGTCAGACACTTTAGACAATAAAGAAATGGGCAAATTAAAAAGATGTAGGCCTCAAACGATTCGCTGTTTCTCCATCAGTTTATTGTTCTCCATAATAATTGTACGAACAGTACACTGATGACTCACCTCTGGATGGCAGGATTAGGAATAATGGAAATAAAGAATATAAGAAATTGATAGCTACGACCCAGACTGGTCTCGAACTTGTGACACTTCTGTCTGAGGACGCAAACGCTCTACCAAATCCAGCAATGTCACTCAATAGATTTGATTGCCTAGCGATGGTTTGGAGAACAACCCTACGTTGAAAATTCCTGCAGGCTGTTTAGGCACTAGGAGACGGTGCGATGTAAAGAAGACGGTGCGAACAGACTGGCCACTAGTTAGTTTCCCACGTCTTGAGATTCGAAATTCTGGCGATAGGCGATAACATCGTCTTGGGTGATTTCATGTTCTCGTATAAACGCATTGTTCCGAAAGCCTCAAAAGCAATCCAAAAAGTTGCGAAAGAAACAAATTCAGAAACAAATGGCTGAATGGTGGGGTAAAGGCAGATTTCTGAAGCTACCCTTAGGTCCTAGTATCTACGCCGATATTCAGGCGTTGTCAACTTGAATGTTAAGTAATCGATTATAAGCAAATCGCAACGGTACCTACTTGACAAAGAAGGCGCTCTCATTGATGGTAGCATCATGGTTCTTAAAACAGCCATCTGCGATGGAACTGCGACGCAACAGCCTCTCCGCATTTACGGATAGGATGTGGACAGTTTGTACTTGTATGACTACGACTCGGGCTAATGGCCAGGTAGCTTAGTCGGTAGGGAAAAGGCGTACAAAGAAAGCTGGAGGTAACAGGCTCGAGACCTTCCCTGTTCTTCTCAATTTCTTACATCATCTCTTGTAAAATTATATCTAAAAAGATATTTATCATATTTTAGATACCTCAAAGACTCTGGGTTTTTTCTTTCCTTTGATTTGCAGCAAGCGTTTCTTAGTTTCATTTTCAACATGTTTGAATCCAGTAGCTACTCCACCTTCACGATATCTTAAAAACATAGAAAATTACTATCAATATATAGGCACACACACCGTTTGGCATATTGTGTTTCGGCTATGTTGAGCCTTCTTCAGCAATATAAATATTTGTACACATTTTTCAAGAATGGCGAACACTAGGATAGATTTTTCCACAAATGACATACCATAATAGACGCTTCCGTAAAAGATGGCCGCCGTTTTTGCCTATTGTTTTCATTAAGGAATTCGAAAAGAATTCTGGGAATAGTTTCCTTCGCTACGTATTTTATATAGCTGAAGACGTTGAATTCGTAACTAAGGAAGTTATTCCCAGAATTCCCTTCCAGAAACTTTAAGAAAAACAAGGGATTGACAGAAACGGCCGCCATCTTTTGCGGAAACCTCTATGCATGAGTTTTTGCGGAGCCTGGAATGCATGATCAGAGCCAACGACGTTTCCACTGAGCTAGAGAGTCGATGAAAACAGTGTGTATATAAGAGCTCTATAGCTCAGTGGAAACATTGTTGGCTCTCTGATCATCCAGTCCAGGTTCGAATCCCATCGATTTTATCCTAGTGTTTGCCATTCATGAAAAAAATGTACACACACAATATACAAAGGTAGGTAAATACTTGTCTGTAATGGAATATAAACAACAAGCCTTCCTCACATGTTTAATGTAAGATAACGTAACATATTTTGCCTGGAGTAAAACTTACTCAAGCCTTTTAAAATAAGAAATGAATTCTCTGCTTTCATGTTGTTGAATCTGGAATGTATAATTGAAGCGGTTTAGAAGATTGCTCATGTTCACAGCTATGCTAGGCTTTGTAGAAATGAAGAATAACTTTGGGGTAAACCGGACACCATCAGTCAAACGTTTATATAACATGTTTCACAGATCTTAAGGAGTATCCCTAAGACTAATAACAGCTAAGACCCTTAAAATGTCGCGATACCTTCTATTAGTTAAACAGAAAGCAGTGCCTTCTTACAAGAAATTTCAAATTTCTATTTCTGGCCGAAATCAAGCAAGGAATAGGAGTCACATAAGGTGTCTAAAATTGTTTTTTTTTTCGAGCCTCCGCACCCAGCTCCCGCCACCCCCTTAACCTCAACCAAGGAAGATTTCATTGAAAAAAAAATTCTATTTTTCGGGGGTTTCATTGTCTCCGTGATTGCGCTACTGTTGGGACACCAGGTCACCAATAGTGCTCCCGACTGACAATTAATTTTTGGACAACTTTCCATCTAGAAAATTATTTTTCCAAATAGAATCAATGACTTAGGAGTGATGGTTTTACCATCTTTGGACTCCTGACTATTCAATACCCCCTACAAAAGGGGACAAGAGAGCTTTATGTTATACTTCCTAGTTATGAAAGCTCCCGGAAAAATTAACCGCTGTCCTGTCCTTTATTTTTTTCAAGGAGTTTTGGAGGGAAGTCTTCGAATAATTTCCTTTGTTACTGCAGTTAAGCACAAACACGTTGTATTCGTTGAATTCTCGTAACTAAGAAAATTATCTTGAGAATTCCCTTCCAAAATCCTTGATAAAAAGAAGGAGCTGAGAGAAACAGCACAATCTTCTGCAGAAGCATCTATTGCTGCAAGCAATATAAATACCATTGCAATTGCAATGCAAACCATATAGTCATGGGCAATAATTCACCGCGTGTGTAGCTTAGAAATTAAAGATTATTAAAGTAATGCATTCCTTCTTCGTTCATTTCTCTGCTGCAAGGCTTCGGCCTAGCCGCTTCGCCATTGCTGGTGCACCAGTGTTGGAATTTGATTTCCAGCTTTCAAAATTGGCGCACCAATGGCGTCTAGGCCGAAGTCTTACAGCAAAGAAATGAACAAAGAAAGAATGCATTATTGAGGTAATAATCTTTAATTTCTAAGTTACACTTTGATATAGTCCATGATATCATGGAATCAAAAGTAGTATTAATCACCTCTCTATATTGGACAGGTGAGCCACCAAGATAATCATCCAATTCAACTGATTTCATAGCAGCTGTACCAGCTTCATCCTTCATATAAAATAGATTATTAAATCATTAATTAGCAAATTGCAAGTCGTGTTATCTTCTTTTTAAAAGTTACTAAAAGAATATCAGCGTGGCGTTCAAGATTTTAATCAATCATGACGCAGAAGGACTTAAAAAGCAGCTGGCAATAAGCATTTAATATTCACTTTATTTAGCACTCATGCCACGGAATAGAAATTAAAGAATATCGTTGCACGCCGTAGGATTAATTATTAAGGATAATTAGCAACACTATGAGCAATATTTTTATAGCAGAAGTGTAATGAAATAACGCAAATGCTACTGAAACCAAACTGTCAAGACGTATCGACAGAGTTCTTTTTCCCCGGGGGAGGGAGTATATCATTGTTCCAATGACTAAATATCTCAAATGTTTGAACCCAATTTAACGCCTGAGGCAACTCTAAATGCGGCGAAAAGGCATTTGCGATGAAAACTAAAACGCACTTTTTATCAGGCGTTTCAAAGCAATGCATGTCTAAAATGTTATATATATTTTACTACCCATGTGTAGAGACTCTCAAATAAAAATCAACCATTATGTAGGAAAATTGGTGCTGAAAAAGTTACCCATTTGGGCGGCACATCCAGTATAACGAACAATTGAAGTACCCCCCCCCCCGGACTTCTTCCATAGTATTCCAAAAAAGATTTGCTTCACGGAAACAAAACTCAAAAGTTCATTACAAAAGAATTACGAAAATGAAATACATAACTACATATATTCATATACACATGTGTGTATGTACGAGGTCTGTATTTCGGTGAGTGGGAAACCACGAAACATGTGTGAATGTATGTATATACATACATACACACAAGGAAGAAGATAAAGTTGAAGAAGAAATTACTCACATGTATATACCCTCATACAGAAACCCTCTTACCTTCGAGGTGTTTTTGCCAAGCCAGAAATGGATATTATAGTTGAAAGGTGACACTTTGCCAGTAGTCTGCAAATAATGAATAAATACTTCGATCAGTAAAAAGTTATCATTTCAAAAAGTTTTCATTGAACAGAAGATGAAAAATCGGCAAACAGTTTAAATTGTTAAGGCCTCCACAAATCGTGCCAACATTGTTGGCCAACATGTTAGCTGAAAAAGACCAACATGTTGGTACGGTTTGCCATACTATCACAACATCTGAGATGTTTGGGATGCTGATGTCATCTACAAATGATCTTTTGCAAACATGGCCAAAGGGAAGCAGCTGTTTGTTTATTGCTTGCTCTTTTGGTTGACGAGGAAAAAGAAAAACAACTCATGGTCCGACTAAAAATGCCAGCTTAAATCTATTTCTCATTTCAAGGACTCCGAAATAGCAACCGAAATTAATCATGCTGTACCAACATGTTTGCGAGACATAGTAAACTGTACCAACACATCAGTTTTGATCAAATCGATGAAAATGTTTGCCAACATTTTTTCTTCGACAAAATGTTGTTTATTAGGCAAACATCTATAGCAAACCGTGCCAGCATGTTGGCCAACAATTGTTGGTGGTGAAGTTGGCCAACATGTTGGCACGGCTTGCGGCCAGCTTTAATGAATGTCAGGGTTCTGTTAGCTACAAGGCATGTGCCGTTCGCTGTCCTCGAAAGGATGGATGGCTACATTGACTATAAACTGCTTTGTTGAAGGTGATCCCAACCCTAACAGATTCGAACACATAATATACCAATCTTTAGCTGTAAGCACTCGCATCGCGAACCTCTACTATTAACGGCACACTTTTTTTCTTTGTTAAAAGAATGAAGAGAACCACCCGATTGTCCTGAGTCATTCTAAGGATCGAAGCAATCTTTGTCTGTTCTTTCCTCTTATGGTCATACCCCTTCATTCCTTAGTATTGAACTCAACAATCAGCAACTCCTTTCTCTTCTGTATTTAGGCCAAGTATTAAGCCCATTGCAAAAAAGGAAAGTAATTGAATTGGACACTCAAAAGGAGCGGGTGACGCATTCGACTTCTATTACTTAAATATGTTGCGAGCGTTTTGTTCAAAACAGTTTAACACAAGACGTACCAAAACTGGATGCCGTAAATCCTCGAATAAGCCCCCACCTTCGAATAAGCCCTCCCTTCGAACAAGCCCCCACCAAAATTTCATTTTTGCAAATAAGCCCTCCCCTCGAATAAGCCTCCATGGGGGAATTATTCGAATACCTTCTGAAATTGTATTTGCCTATAAGGCATCTTTCAACCAATTCAAACATTGAAAAAGATTGTGCTGACAGGTTTTACAATCAATTCAACCAATAATCAGCCATTGGCTGTTGGTCAGCATTTGATTTTGATTAAAGAATGCAGAAAAGTAATCTGTTCTGTCAAAAACCCACTAAAAAATGGATCTTTTAAAATAAGCCCCCCCCCTCGAATAAGCCCCCATCAAAAATTTTATTTTGAAAAAAAGTCCCCCGGGGGCTTATTCGAGGATTTACCGTATGCCTCGAGGACATATTTTTCAAAGATAGAGCAATCAAGCAAAACGATCAAGCAAACAGTGGGCACTGTCCGAGCACGGACATAAGATGATTGTGCTCTGGCATCGGGAAGCATTGCTGTTTAGTTAGCAACCAACAGACACGACGCAGCCACGCATCTTAACTCTACTGAAGGCTAAGATCTGGTACTTTTCTATGATTATGATTCAAGTACATAACAAAACTAAACTAACTAAACAGGGAGTAACGACATCATAATCACAAGTTCTGCTTATTTTCATTTGACAAGCGTGCTTTGTTCTGCGATATACTGTAACTCAAATCAGTCTGAATCTGCGTTCTTCTGATTGGTCGATTAAACAAATCAAATTGATTTGATTGGTGGAAATTTAACCTTGCTTGAATTAAGCTGGTTTAATGATTTCAATGTGAAATGAGTCTAAGAGTCATTGTTAATACGTCTCTGTATGTCGGAGGGGAAATCAGCCGGAAAAGAATGGATGGATATGAATGGATATGAATGGATGGATACTGACCTTAAGAGCGACATAAGAGTCACCATCATAAAATACTCCATAATCACTCTCGGGATAAGGCTTCAAAGTGAATTTCTAAGAGAAAAAACATTTAATTTCAATACAAATGATACTGTATTATTTATATCTAAATTGGATAAAACCATATAACGCTTCGCTTAATGTTGAATTAATAATGAATTCCATTAGGCTGGTGCTTTTGCGTCGTTACTGTGAATGATAAAAAACCGTACTGGGACGACCCATCCAGTGCGGTGAAAAGGTTTATCGCAAAAGCAGAGAAAGTGTTCAATTAAATGACCCTAAATACGGGATAGCAAAAGACATATGTGGTCTATGGGTTTGTTCCGAGTTGCATTCGGCATTTTTTCATCGCTTCATGGCAGTCTGGTTAGGAAGGCCTTCACAACCGAACACTCTCCAGTTTAAGAACACCCGCTGGGCACTTAATGCGGTTATGTTTAAGGCCCCAAGACAAATGTCGCTCATTTATCTCGCTGAATCTAGCTAATAGTTATACAGTTGAAATCCGCTATCTCGACTGCCCGCTATCTCGAAGATTCGCTATCTCGAACGATTTTCCATTTCCCCTCGTTTTGGTATAAGGGTTTGTATAGAAAAATCATCCGCTGTCTCGAACCCCGTTATCTCGAACATTCGCTGTCTCGAACCATTTTCGATTTCCCATTGAGGAAAACCTGCTCTTTATCTCGAACTTTGCCAAATTTTCTGCTGAACTGGATAAAGAGACAGGCTGAAAATATGTATAAGTTCGCCTAGCGGAGCGGGAATGGCAGCAGCTAAGTGATATGCTGCCCATGTATACAATAGATGAAGCTGTGCTCTTTTGAGATGTGCTGCATCGCCATTATCTCAATTTCACTAATAATAGTTTCAAAAATACCAGACTTGTTTGATGAAATTTGGGATCAGTAACCCTGCATGTTAATAGGGGTTCCTTTTCTGACTTAAAAACTATAGTTTTTTATATTTATATGGGGCATCCGTTATTTCGAACATTCGCTATCTCGAACAAATTCCAGTTTCCCTTGAGAGTTCGAGATAGCGGATGTCAACGGTATGAGATGCATGAAAAGTTCGACGTCTGACTTGACAGGAAGATTTGGAGCGGCGGAATGTATTAGAGCGACACAGGGCGACAGCTAGAGCTACTTCAAGTCGGGCGTTGTTCTCTTCATTCGCCAAACCCAATCGCATCATAATTTTCTATGGTTCTCAAGATTCTAATTTCAATTTAAGCCAGGCTAGGCCGGCTAGGCTGAGGCAAACCAAACGCATTGTTATTTCCGATTAAGTTGCCAACAGCAAGCAAGTAAACTCTTGTCGTGTGCTTTTTGTCGTTGCTTTGTCGAATGTAAAAGTAAGAAGGAGGGAAATAATAAGAAACGACACAATTTTTATCATATTAGGAACGATGTTTGACACAACTTCGCTCTACAGTCGCTGTAATGCCGCACATGAAGAGAGCGACATCTAGTTTTGCCCTAATGCAGTGTAGTTTATAAAAGAATGCTTTGTTTAGCGAAAGAGCCATCAACAAACTTTTCTGACGATAAAATAGTTGCCGTCAACATGCCCAGGCTTTACAACTCTCTAACTCAAGTTATTTATTTAGTACACCTGTCCATCCCTCGCTCTGCTCTACTGTTTTATGTCCCTTCCTATGATTCTTCTTAAGCCTGGTTTCTATATAATCAGGGACGACGGGGGTGCCTGACCGTCATTGCTATAGGGACGATTACGATGATATGAACATAACATGTTTTTAAGCATTTCGACGTCGACAGATCAGAAAAGAAGTCGAAATTGCTTCAACACTTTTGAACGACGCCGTTCGTCCCCATCTCTTACCATGAAGTTAATGGGAACACGAATTTTGATATCGGAATATGCTTCTGATCGTTGCCATCGACTGCATCGACAGGGACATGCTTTAAACTATGTTGCCGTATCAACTTCAGCGTCCCCGCAGCAATGAAATTAACTGAGGAATTTAATTCTACTGAAGGTCGCAGAGAAATACAAATACATATTTACATCTTTGAAAATGTAATGGATTTATTAACCTCAACTCTCCAAATCTGTAATCCAGGTTTTACACCAGCAGTCTTGAATGCAGGGTCGGAGGCCATTTTGGATGAATTGTTATTCGTCCTAGTTGTAAAGAAAAATGGAGATTTTTTAAAAACGTTCTATAAAATCTCCTAGTTCTTTTCAATTTAGGCCCAGTTATTTTTGAACAATCGTTTTTGGCAAATCAAAAAACCTTCAAACCAAATATCTGCTAGCGTTTGAGGAATGAAGTATATCTGCTTCAATCCAAGATACTTTATTTTTATTATGGCCGTCACCTAACTTTTAGTGAACATTTAATTTGTTGTCTCATGAAAGATTTAATTTTTTAATACAATGATATTTTACAGCATTCTAAAAGTGCTCATTCAAAACTGAGTGTAAGCATCGAATTGCGAACATGCATAAACTGGATTATATAATTGGTTTGCTCAAGTTTATTAGAGTTTCGTTCATCGGATTTAGCAACTGCACTGGTCTCAATTCGCTGTGCGTACATTTCCGCATAATGTTGCAACAGTTGCAACGCTGAATAGGTAAAAAATCACCTTGTTACCGAGTTCTCAGGCCTCAGACTTAGACGTTTCGTAATTAGCTAAGTATTTGTGTTATCGTTGATATTTTTAGGGCCTGAAACCAGGAGCAACATATGTGCTATCATTGTTCAATGCCGAATTCGTTTACATTTCAAAATCATTTACATTGCCTTAGTAAACATCAACCTTGATTCCCTGTGATATAATGATAATAAGCAGATGCTGCTGAATGGTTTAGTTGCTACGCTAATGATTATGCTAAACTCTGAAAGACACTCCTGAACAGACCACAGTCAACAGGAAGACTTAGAATTGCTGTAACTAGATCTAAAAACAAGCTTTTGCAGCTTCTCACAATGAAATACTTGAAACATGAATAATTAATTGATACATACAGTACAACTTTGCAAGGGAAAAGAACTTCAAAACAATTCTAGCTAGGCCCATATAACTATATCAATGAAATATTCAAGCGGGCTTCAATTGTGATTATCTGATTGCGAATTCCTGCTTTTCGAAAGCAACAGAAAATGATTCCTACTTGATTTGAGAATATCTCTGTCGTTTTAAAACACATTTTACGATGAAAACGAAGAAAATTTACACTTAATGCTTGTACCTTCCAAGTAGACTCTAAGATAAGAGATAGATAACACGAAAAGCTAGTTTTTGAAGGGCATATGAGATTGTCTCAGCTAGGCACATACTAACTCTAATATTGTAATAATACTATTTTTGCTTATCGCAAAGGAGAGGAGCTCAAAAGCGAATTAGGAAATGAAAAAAGATATTTTAAGCTAACAAATTTTTCAAGATTCTCGTGAAGCTATTGCGCCTCAACGCCTAGTAAATATCAAGCTTGAACTTCGAGTTCAGAGCGATGCAGAAGTTAATTTCTTATTTAAATGCTTATACAACAAGGGAATAAGTGAAAAACTGTGCAAAAATTACCCAGCAATAATCATGATAAACTGAAGCAATCTTAAAGATGCTACTCTTCTTTCGAAATAGCTACTATGATTGTCGAATTGCCGATGTTGACGTGGTTCTTTCTTGATCAAAACAGCTGATCGTTAACTGTTATGCTGAAGAAGCCTGAAAACTGCTGTAGCTAGCAAACGAGCTACCTGTCGGGTCTACGACGCTTTATATGGTTAATACGGCAACCCGTCTTCTGCGCTTGAAAGACAATAGATTTCTCAACCCAAACATTAACAAGCTATAAAACATTAATCTACTGTGAACTTAAGCCTGCTATGATAGAAGTTTGCAACTTTAAGGGACCTGGCGTCGTGAGAACACATCCAACACATTCAAGAAAACATTAAGGACAAAAAACACTACATAGAAAAAGAATCATTTATCCGCAAGAGGAAATGCCCGTTTCAAAGTCTGTTCAGATGAACTGCACAATACGCGCCACGCCATCAATACCCTGATACAATTCGAAATTATCGAAACATGCTTGAAGAAAATACCAAAAAAAACAATAGAGGAATAAGAGAGAACAATGAAGACACCAAAAATAAGAACTATCATCAAGTAGAACATGAACAGTTAAGTTAAAATAAGTGACAAATACTGAAGTATGGGCCCTAGTAGTCTGGAAACTAATCACGTTTGCTTTACTCCTCCGCAAATTTAGGTTCATTCTTTTACATTCGTATTCGCTTTCTCGTGTTCCCATTATAGGTTCTCAGGATATTTAACGTTACAGTGTACTATAAATTATGATTATTACGATGGAATAGTGTATTTAGTTAGGTGTTTTGCATATGTTTTACGACGTTTTATGTTTACTTGTAAACGTGTTGTTTTTTTTCTTTACTTCACAGTCGCCAATGCAACTATTCCCATATGCTGCTTGCCGCAAAAACAAAGATCCTTTTTTGGCTCTTTTTGTTTCGGCCTAGACATCGCTGATGGTCACCGAAATACCGATGGTGTCCTTTCTCACCCAGGTAATTTTTTAAGGTACTGAGTGGGTAGGCAATTGCCCCCCAAAGCCTCTAGTCCTGCCCCCTACTGAGCTGAAAAACAGTGCTTTTGCCCCATTGCTTAATTAAAAAAGGGGCCTCCAGCTTTTCTGATAGAGAAATATAAATTTTCACATTGTATATGCTTACATGTTGTTTTCCCTTACAACCTTCTTACTCATTATTTTTAAGTTCGACTCATTTTTGATACCATAGTTTAACTAACATGAAAAACAGCCAATCTAAGGCAATCTGCAGGAGATATTTTGAAAGCATTCTCTGGGGAAGGATGCAACCAGACCACTCTATAAACCATGAAAATTTATTGCTCGGTCCGGGGCCCCTTATTTGCATTCCCTCCTACTGATAAATCCTTAAAAAATACCCTGTTCTCACCTCCACTCCGCATCGAGGCTCGCTGTGCGCAGAGCAGCTTAAAACTTTCTAACTAGAGTTATAGTCCTATTCTCTATTTCAACTCGCTTTTGACAGCAATCAATAAAAAATAGTATGTGCCGCTACCCAGTTTTCCTCAGTATTTTCCGAGCGTCATTTCAACTCGATCGAAAAAAGACAACGAAATCATCGCCATCATCATAGAAAAAACGAAGCTGTGGTCCAGGCAAGAAGATCAGTCTACCAGCCCCTACCACAAGACAAGAAAAGCAATTCGAAGCGTAAGTTTGGCACTCAGACGGAATTCAATGATCTGCAATCATCAGTGGGAGCAATTCGTTCAGAAATGGCTAATCTCGTGTCATTTCTCATGAATCACTTGTAGCTAAAAAGGAAGCCTGTCTGCGATCAACGCCAATAATCGCAAGAAACATCTTTATGGCTGGACATCCCATTCTAAATTCGTGTTTTCATTTATACCGTAACCGAACCGTAACCGTAGGCATCACAAGGCCAGGATATCTGACAGTCTGCTATATGTGAGAACGAGGCTTTAGGGCGTGCAACTATTACGATATACTGGGAGGGCTGTACAGGCATTCAGGTGAAGCGCAAAGAAGACTTCCAGCTGTGAAGCATATGAAAACGAGGCTGTCCGCAAAAGCTGACAATGTTTAGAAAGGAGAAAAGCCAGGGCGCTCCAAAATCCTGCTTGAAGATAACCCCACGGATCAGGCTACACCAGAAGAATGTTACAGGCAAAAACTTTGTTGTCCATCTCATATAGTATGGTGGGCAATGTTGTTGTCTTTTTAGTTGTAATAAGCGATGCACAATCGAACTACGGGTGACAAATCTAATCTAGAAACTAATTATGAAATTGAAAAACAAACTCGTAGCTTTGTTAGGTTTTAAGCTTTTGAAACGGAAAATTATCAAATGGTTAGTAAGCTGATAGGCTTTGCATTCCTGAAACTCCACTCAGATAAAAAAACAATCGTCTAGAGCTTTGTCGCACGTACTTTAAAAGATGGACTTGCTCCAGGATGACCTCGCTCTAAAAAAATCTCCATTCAATATTGCTGACTTTGGATTAAGTAGTTTCTAAGAAGCCTTAAAATTCTCACGATTCTGAAAAATGTCGTTTCTTTGGTAAATCCAAATTTGAATTCATGAAAATATAAACATCAGCTAAGATGTAATATCAAAGTCTTATTTTGTGAAAGAATTGAAAGAATGAAAAATTGAAAACAAACTTCAATATCATTCAACTTTTGTTGCTAATGAAAAATATATTAAAATAAGGGTGGAAATCATAGCGTGGAGGGCAAAGACGTTATTTCTAGCATAGACTAGTTTACAGGACATGAAACTACGATGGGTGATTCTCCCCTGGAAATCCATGTTACTTTCATACCTATTGTATTCACGAGATCCTTGGAAATCTTATTATTTGCCTTTGAACTGTAAAATACCCCTCAGCACAGAGTGATCTACTGGGAGTTCCGTCGTTCGTCTTTCTCCCGTGGAAATATGCGCGAAATGATTACCATCAAGAAGATCGATGACTTTTTCATGTTTTATACTACATATACCACACGAGATCCTCCGTTCCTATAAAGCAGCCAAAATTTCGACACAAGCATCTTCGATCCGGCGGACAGCCTGTTGCCATTCCTTTTCTTCGAAATAATAATTGCCAAAACTTAGTTTAGGTACAAAGTTTCACTGTCCTGGCGCTTGTGTTCATAATTTTATGAGCATTCAAAGTTCCCGATTTCATAAAGGCTTTGACCGCAGAAAATGAACTTGGTGAAACTTTTTACCCCACACGGTCAAAGCCCTTATAAAATCTTGAACTTTGAACGCTCGTAAAATCGATTATACAAGCGCTGAGATAGTAAAACATTGCGATAGTAGAATAGATAAAACAGTAAAGATAGTAAAACAGTAAAACAAAAATTTTTGGGTGCTTTATACGATTCTCGCATCGAAAAATTGATATCTTGCGATTTCGAAAAATTTTGTTTCTACAGAAATTATCTATACTATAGGCCTAGCAACCAAGCTTGACAAGCAGGGCACACTTTCCAACCTGATTCATTTTGTACCCCCGTTTATTCCGTCTGGGAACAGAGGGTCAAATTGTACGCACTACACAGGTACATTAAACAGTTAAACACACTCGGGACACCACACTCCTAGCCCATATGTATTGTCAACTTGGACAGTCATAAATTCCTACTTGTTCACACCCACAAAAATTCAATCAAGATTGGCCTAGTAGGAATATACCCTCGATATGAATATCCAACCTTATGCCTCAAATTCGTATTAAAACGATGTTATTAGAGCACTACTGTATATCTTTCATAAACTCCAAGTAGCGTAAAGCACAGAAAAGGTTGAATTTGATTTTTTGTTACCTTTTTGCTGCAGAATTTCTTGACAGTGGCTACAAACTTTCTTGCGAGAGTGAAGTGAAACACAGGTTAATTGTGTTTGGTACAAAACTTTCAAGTGATGTTTTCAATTTCATAACAAAGCGCCATTTCCAGATGGCTGGACAGCCACATGTTGTCATGGCAACTGAATTTCCTATTGCACAGAAGAAGGAAAATATTTTCATCAGTTTCAATAATAATTTTGCTGTAATTTTACACGGTCTGTTTGAATGACTGATCTTCATGAAAATAATGGACTTAAATATTGTAATATAATCATTATGCAAACTCACTTTATTTGAGTCCGAATAATGTTTATATCTCATCAAAGATGTTCATAGTGCTACGTTGTTTAACCCAGTCCTACAGGGGGTGGAATCCTTCCCCTCAAGCTTTTCTTGAAATTGTTCTGTTGTGTGATGGATGTAAACTTCCAAACCAGGCCGAACTTAAGCCTATAGGTATAAGCTACAACGTGATACAAAAAAATCCCCAAAATAATAACGATGCGTCACGTGACATTGCCTTATATGGAAAGCGGTCATGCCAAAACCACTATAAATGCCTATTTTTATCATCAAATGTTATCGAAATTGACTGATTCTTTGCAAGGTAATAGAAGTTACTTGCAACAAAATGTATTTCTGTTGATATTAAGGAAGGTCGATTTTGTCCGACGTTATGGCATATTTTGATTATGATGTCACAATGACGTCGTAACAGAAGTGGGAGACGCCCAACTTACCAACATTACTCCTAATACATTGGCCAATGCCTGTGCCAAGTTTGATTGCTCTAGCTCTACTGGACAGCAATTTATGGAGGGGGGGGGGGGGTAGAGACCGTTAACTGTCTGACCACAACAAACACTTTATAGTGGGTGGCTAATGCACCTTGCTCACCACTGAAGGAAGTGACAAACGAGAGAAGTAGTAGAAGAAAACAAAGGTTGCAGATGACTTGGAAAGACAAGTTGGCAGAATAAGCACTATCCAAGGGGAGGAGGGAGGGAAGGGCAACTTGAAAACGACTGTACACCGAGGACTGATGATATTGACTGAGGAAGGTCTGCCTCGTACTTGCCAATTTATCTATTCTATCGTTCCGGACATTGTCCCCAAGCAGATGCCCTTCCCATCATCCATAGCAATCCCTTCCGGGGGTAATTACCTGAGATTTAACCACCCGGCTTAAATCTATATTTAAATATAAGCAAGTGAAATATTTGCAGAATGAAAACTCTACAGATACTATGGCCTTTTTCTACTATTTATGCTGATAAGTACAGTTTCTAAGCAAAATTTTTTATCAAAATAAGCATTTCTTACGGTGATGACATCATCGTAATGCCGTCGTGATTTGGGTGAAGTTAAGTAAAAATTACTCACCATATCAATCAAAACCTGCAAGTCAGCAGAATACATATTTGCACTTATAAACCTTTTTCGATGCACTAGTAGAGAGATATTGCAATCAAAAGGCGAAAATGCTTTTTGATGACAGCATCGAAAAGCCCAACTTCTTTTCAAAAATTCACAGGGCCCATCTCGGGTTTGGAATCAGTTACCCTGGGTGCCAGAGCCTTCAAGAATAAAAAAAAAGAAAAAAAAAGAAAAAAATGATATGACTCTCTTCTCTCTGTCTCTCCCTTTCCCTTTCCTTTCTTTTTTCTTAGAGACTCTGGCACCCAGGGTAGGAATCAGTAAGCAAATTGTAAGATCAAAACTGAGGTTGACACGAGGTTGATTCGACGTTGCAAAATTGTTATCCGACAGCGACAGATGCAAACGCAAAATATATAGGATTCCAAAAGGTTCTCGCTATCCTGAAGCTGATATGTTTTTGGTGGAAACCTGCAATATATATACATATGCACATCAATGCAAGAAATTCTGCTGCTATTTCTTCATCCTTTATGCTTTCTTTCGCATTTAATTTATTCAAATATGCACTCAACGGCCATACTTTTTTCAGCTCTGCTATTAATAGTAATTTTTAACAAAAGTATTGTAAGCGAATCTTGTATCTGCCAGTGTATCTTTTGAAATATAATTTTTTTAAATGCCAGAATAGGGTCAGAACGTTGAATAGCACAAAAGGAAAAATGGGGAAAAAATTAATGAAAATCGTATAAGAAGAAAAATTATAAACCATGAGCAACTAGAATGTCCAAGATAGTAGCTAGATATATGCATGAGGCGGTTATTAAATAACTGCGAGAAAAATACAATAAGATCGTTATATCGAAATAGCTACATCACAAGCATCAGTTGAAGATTATTACCTATATACATGTGCGTTTGTGTTATTGATCATCCACTGCCATAAGTGAAACATAATCTTTATAATATACAATGCCTTTATCAGGATCGACTGCAGCTGAAATCATTTCTTCCATTTCTTCTTGAGTAAAAGGTTCTCCTGAGATACGAAACATAGTAAAGTAAAGGCAATTTGATAACTTAGTTGGCAGAACTAAAAAATTGAAAGAACACTGCTGAATATGGTATAAGACAACGCAACCCAACAGCAGGTAAAAGTAGTCTTCAGTTAAAGGCCGTTAAACATAATAATTTCATTAACTATTTCGAAAAGAATGGTTTTCATTGAATGATAAAAACCAAATATGCATTCAGTTAGAGTGATGGTAATGGAATAAAAATTACTGCAAAGCCATATTTTTCCGCCTTGAATAGACATTTTAAAGATCTCCCCCCCCCCGGGGGGGGGGGGTACTTCAATATGTAGACATACTTGACGTGCCGCTCAGATGGATGGGTTTTTTCGACTGAAATTCTTTACACATGGGTTGGTATTTTAGAATTTTCTTACCAATAGGTAACATTATGATTTACCGCAAAGTGGCTGACAACCTTTCTACTTTTTTTTGCTTTTGAAACGATGAATTAACAGCAACAACAGAGCTCGGTCACATTGATTGCAGAAATCGCCGTCAGATTGGATTTTGCGAGACTTTTCGTGAATTCTAGCACTGTAAAAGGGTTTTAAAATCAACCAAATTCATACACAAGGGCTTGACATTTCCCGATTTTCATGCAAATGGGTCAGAAATCCTTGAAAATCCTATCATACAAATGGGTCCTTTTGTCAAAGTCCAGATTCACGTCTAATCATGGACACATTGAAGTACCCCCCCCCCCCCCCGGGATCTCACCCCAGTGACTCTGATTATGCCTGGAAATTCTATCGAACAGTAGAGAAATCTCTACGTTAACATCAAATTATACTTCAAGATTTCAAGGAGTTGACAGTAGCCTGTTCAATTCAACTCAACTCTTCTGGAAGTAAACACCAGTTGAATCAGCAAGCAGACTACCAAGTCATAGCTCAATGCAGATGTTGAACATGAGTCTCAGCTACAATAGCGAATTGTTGCTTTTGTTGGTCTTGATTTTATGAGCGAAAACTGAATTGAGATCCGTGTAGTAAGTCTAAACTCCATCCACTAACAGCAAATAATCTCGTACTTGTTATAACAGCTAGTCATCTAAATGTGGCTTCAATATATAATGTAAGAGTACAAGAATAGTGCCGTAGAATGGGCCTTGACAATGTTGAAAAACAAACTCAGTCCAAAGTTTATCAAATAGTAAAACTGCATTGAAAGTCTACCTTCTTCGGTCATGTGTTTCTGCAAATCATCAACGGTTAAAAATCCCTTAGATTCCGCATCTAATACCTGAAATCAAAAAAGAAATGCATTTATGCCTTTTTATGGTATTGTAGGTCGTGTAATTGAAAGATGCAAGAATGCTGAGAAAAATTAGTAGGATATACTAGATGGAATCTTGCATATACACAAGTGCAGTTTAGATCAGTTGGTCACACATTTTTGTCAATATTGCTTTGTGTTGATTGATGGAAATCGAATCTACCGCTCGTTCTCCAGAAAGCTAGCTACCAACTTATAATTGCAACGACTAGACCTTCATACGACTGTTATTGGTTGAAAAACTATCATGGGTTTTTTCAACTTCAGGACGAATTGATCAAGAAACATCTTGTGTTAACTTCAATGCTTTATTCTCATTTGAATAAATAACTTTTCTCTGTAATAACAAAGTTCAAGATAGCTTATAGGAATTGCTTGGTATATCAACTGTTTTTATTTTTAACCCTTATCCCATTGGGCTTTTTTTGATCTAACATTATAACATCATAATCAAAATATGCTATTGACGCTGGTCAAAAATCGACCTTCCTTAATATCAATAGAAATCAGGAAATTTCTTTACATTTTGTTGCTAGCAACAATTTTCTCTTACCTTGCAAAGATTTAGTCGGTTCTGATAAGATTTACTGGTAGAAATTGGCATTTATATGTGGTTTTGTCATGACCGCTTTCCATATAAGGCAGTGTCACGTGATCCACTGTTATTATTTTGGGAATTTTTTTGTATCACATTGTAGCTTATACATATAGGCTTAAAGTCAGCCTGGTTTGGAAGCTTACATCCATCACATAACAAAAAAGTTTCAAGAAAAGCTTGAGGGGGGTGGATTCCACCCCCCCCGGTAGGATTAGGGTTAAATTACGATAAATAACGGAAGAGCTTTGGAAACGTCAAATGCTTTCTGCAGCATCTTTTTAAGTATGTCCAAAGATGTTTCCGTCTCTTATCGCAATTTTGAAATTTTGTACGACAAAAGGACGTCGATTTGTGTAACAGAAATAATGAAAAGCATTACAAAAAGAAATAGCCCCCATGCTAATTAGAAATAGGAAACTTAACGACCCTTCACTTCAGAACCTTAAGATTATCGACAAACAGAGATGGGTATCTTACTTACCGAAAATGCCTTCAAAAGTTGCTCTTCACTTGCAGGCTTATATCTGGTTGGAAAAGGAGTAGATGTCATAGATAGAGTAAGATAGTAGCATTAAAGTTTAATTTAAGCATACACAAAGGATAATAGCAACAAAGCTTTGAAAAATTAACTTTTCACCGTAATAAATATAAAGTTAGAATGCCGGAAAACGCCCTTTAGAGTACCGAGGACAATAGTTACTTTGTAGGAAGATACAAAGGTTAAGTCTCCAAGACAGGAATATGAGTAACTGATTCATCACAACCCCCCTCCCACTGTGCAGTAGGAACAGCTTCTTCATGTAAATGTAACGTATGTCTTCTTGAACGTTATTCTCTTTCTATGCCTTCTATCTATTTACGTAAGTACTTGTACGTCATAATAACTATAAATTTCTGTAAGAACATAGTTGCATGTAAAATTCTATCTGCGCAATATATCATGTGGCTTGTAAATACTATAACTTAGAAACTCTGTAAATAAGTAGTTAGTCAGTACGAAGTCAGTACGAAGTCTCCAAGTCTGTGTTAAGTGAGTTGATCAGACATGATAGAAAATCGTCTCTCAAATGTCGTCTGAATCCGTGCGTTCTCTACGCGCACGTAAAACTAAAGCTTACACCAACATTTTCTCGTCGAACTTAGGCGAACAACAAAATTGACCTTGAGAACACTGGGGTGGACATAACCCCACAGTCCACTCTGTGGCATCGCACCCTGATCAGCGAGGAAGCCAATAGAAATTCAGAGTTGAAGAAAGAATACGAAGTCTTTCTGTCAACACAAAACGGGCCTTGAACACGATTTTACGACGTTCTGCAACTGGTGCATAAATATAAAGGGATTTGAGTATTTCATGTGATACATTTACCGATAGATTTGTCTCATGGGTTCATTTCAGGATATATGTTACCTTATTCTTTCCCAGTTTCTAACTACTGCATAATATAAATTAAATGTTTTTGAATATTTTGAAGTCTGCACGATTTTCGAAAACTCTCTATGAGTATGCAGGCCTTCCAGTGGCGTCACCACGGGGTGGACTGGGGTGGACATGTCCACCCCAGTTCTATCAGACATCGGTTTTTCAATTCTTTGAAATCCGTAATAATATTTACTGCGGGGGGCGCAAGATTTTCAGCAAAAGTGGAATGAGCTCTTTTCTCCGACATTGTATGCATTGGTGAAAATCAGCGCAACTTTACCAGTCACAGTGGCATGGTGTGAAACATCGCATGATTTTGTGCTGTTAGCAATCAAAAAGACTGTCACAAAAACATGGTCTTTAATTTTTGAATGCAGTAAATTTTAAAAACTTTTCGTCGTTATTACGTCGTTGTTATATCTGTAAGTGGGATAATTTTAGTAGTAAATAGTTCATAAAGTTAGTAGTAAATAGTTGACCTTTGCTTGCTTTTTATGTCCGAAGGACATAATGAGAGGGTGTTCGTGGAACGCATGTAGGTATGAATACATGTATGTATAGACGCTTTTTCCTGCCAAACGTGTAACAATAGATGAGTCACAATAACAATAGATAAGCCACAAATATGAGGAAGTGAACTTTGAAGTCGCCGTAATTGGTCATCATGAAAACCTATTTTTAGACAATGAGCAGCAATAGGTGATTCATTGTGGTAGAAAATTTGGCACAAGTTCTCGAAGCTCTTATTCAGATAAATAGATTTTTTCATCAATTAGAACATTCTCGAAGCACATTTGCATAATATTTACTGAGACGTGGTCAGTTGTTGTCGAGAGGATTCTCGAACTTCCTTTTGTACAATTAGATATTTGGCAGCAGGGCGGTCTGGCACCACAATTGCAGGGTGGCTACCAAATAAAAAGGGCCCGGTTCAGGGTGTGGCAGATAAAGTTTCTGAACCACACCCACCATGGTTGAGCGGCGCAGAAAATTTTGGTTGCTAGACCCTCTAAAACGGCTATTTTAGCAATTTGAGCACCTCATCTTTGGAATGAAAGGAATAGTAAACCCTCGAAAAAGAGAAAGAAAAACCTTAACAATTTCAAAATAAAACTGTAGAAACATTACAGTATGTATAATGATCGGCTTTGCTCTGGTGAAGATTCAACCATCTTGTTTGCTATGATAAGGGGAATGATATTGCGTGTGGTCGCATTCGTCGCACGACACACGGCAGGAAACGATTTTAATATCCATCCGCTTTTTGAATTGGCTCACGAAAACTGTAGATACCGGTCATGGTGGGGCGCTACTCATGACTGTAATAATTCTGTGCATGTAAATTATCTTCTCGAACTTTCACGGAAAGGGTCCGTAATTTTTCTGTAACGTTCATCTACTAGAGGGCCCGGCTGGCGATCGCCACTTTGCCACCCGGGCCAGACCGCGCCTGTTTGGCAGAGGGAAAATCAGAATAACTTATTGATCAAATTTTGTAAAATCAGTTGTGACTCGATTGCCCTCCAAACACCATATTTTCGGTTGGCTGTCTATCCAAATATTATTCGCATTACAAAGTGACAGAACGCATGGGTTCATCCCAAATTTGGTTAGAGAGACTGGTTACATGGACCATGGACAAAAAAATCTTTAGTCGCTCTTATCATAATGTTTATGAATGATCACGATGCTGATGATGATGATGATCATCATGATCCTGATGATGATGATCATCATCATGATCCTGATGACGATGATATTGGTGATGATGGTGATGTTGATGATGCTTTGATGGTGGTGATGATGATGATTATGATGATGATGATTATGATGATGGTGATTATTGTCCTTCGGACATTGCGATAGCGTGGCTATGTTTTTATCTTAGGATGATTAAGAATGGGCGTTGGCCACCTTTTCCGAGCGTTTGAAGGGCGTGGCCCCAAAAATTTTTCTCGGGGCTACGCCCCCAAACCCCCAAGAGTTTTTGTCCACCCCAGTATTTTTAGTCTGGGAACGCCACTGGCCTTCTCAATATATTGTGCCAAACACACAATGGGGTACAATAAAGTAGAGTTTCTGGGCACCTACCTTCTTTCTAGTAGGATTTTGAGCATTACTGGCTCAAATTTTTCGAATCTTATATAACCTGTAGGCTCCTCTTCTTCCACCTTGAAAAACAACACACACTTTTGGTCAGAAGTTGAAGAGAATTTTTCACAACCCTGGTTGCTATGTCCCTACATACAGTACCTTTATTGAAATATGATACTAAAGAACATATTTTATGAAACTTGTAAACAATTGAGCTTACCTCAGCCAATATGTCACTGAGTTCTCCTTCACTTGGGCAGCAGTTAAGTGATCGAACAATTGTGCCAATTTCCCTTTAAGAGTTATTAAAACAACAGTTAAGACAAGAAGGGCCGCCAAGTAAGAGCCTAGGGGACATTAATGAAAAGAAAGGCATTGCTGGTTCAACAGAAGTGGATTGTGAATTTTTGAGGATTTCAGAACTTTTTGAATGCAACAAAAATTGAAAAAATGATGACCTTAAACTTTTTTCATCATGATTTTATTCTAGTTATGTTCACTTCAACTTTTTAAAGATTATGTTGACATTACTTCTACATTGAATTGTCATTCCTTATTTCATTTCAGAAATATGGATTGCACCTTAAATACGTAATTTATGATTTCTCGTGCAAATGCACCCATGCAAGCTTTTTACAACAGGTCCTGCCCATCTCAAAACATGTTTAAATTGTATTTCCAGCTTTGGGCTACTATTCTAAGCTGTTTAACTCAAGAAGGTTCTGGGATAGCAGAACAATTTCACTAAAACCATTGCCTAGTGTTACTAATAATTTAAGTTCTAATCATCCAAATTAATATGTGTTAAAATTACTTAATTCATGGTCATTTCAAACGACAGTAAAATGAGGAAGACAATGTATTTGAATTTTGTGTTTTAGAGTTTGTTTCACTATTGTCAGCACAAAAAAAAAACGATAGACATGATTGTGGTAAAGTTCCTCTTATCTCTGTGCACCATTCTTCACACTGCAGTCTGGTTGAAAAAGACACCTAATTTTGCTGACATAATGTAGCAACCTAAAGTACCCAGGAAAGATTTCCCTCAGGTGCAAGATATTGGGTGTGCAGCTCTTTGCTGTTTTCTTTGTACTGGCTCCTCAGCTGGTAGACAATTTTGAAAAATGATAGGTCACTTGAAATTTGAAATACTGGTTTTTTGCAATCGACAATTGCACTGTATTTTTAGGGCCATCATGAGTTGTGTATACACAAAAGAAAATTAAAACTATTGCTAGACTTATTACACGAGTCTTAGTTATCGCTAACGGCTAACGACCGATCTCACAACCTCTTTGAGCAAACAGCTGTTTGGTAGTTATTGTTGTTGTTTTATATTTCACGAGAACAACAAAAAGGATCGAAAAATTGCCCCAAGAAAATCGGCTGAATATGAAAGCAAGACCATCATATTGAATATAAAAAGCAAGCGAACACAAAAAAATAAATTACTGTATTTTGCATTTTTGCACCAACAATTACTGACAAATATTACTTTCTTAGTAACTGAGGAATTAAGAAAATATTAGGAGGAGCGAAAAAGAGTCTGATCATATTTAGAGCAACTTTTTTACTTTCTATAAGAGTTCATTTAGTAGTTAGACACAATACTTATAAGACAAGCATGGTGATTTCATGTTGCCTGATTGTCTGCGTTTCACTTGAGCCACTCTCCGTTGCTTTCTTTCTCCTTTCATAACACATTATTTTTTTATGAGAAGTAAATTTTGACCGAGGCTGACTGTTCTTTCTTTTTCGTACTTTTTAGCCTGAAAAATGTTCTTAGAAGATTCTTCCACTAAGCAAAATTCACAACATTTTTTCTGAGTATCAAATCATTTTCTACTCCAACGCAACATAAAACAGAACAATTAGGCGAATTAATTAATAATTGGTCAAATGCTATCATTAATAAAAATGTAACAGGCATTTAATAAAAATATTGTTCATTAGAATATTTACGATTCAGTCCAAAAATGGTGGAAATTGCATTTCAACAACCAACAGAATTCATAACGATAATGAAGGACGAGGTTCATGCTATCCCACAGCCTGACACAAACATTCTTCCGATTACGCGTTTCTTTATACTGGAAACTAGTTCATAAGAAATTAGTTCAAAACACACTTTGAAGAAACATTTGGTTGCGAGAAACAGCGCAAACATCTCTGGATAAAACTTTTTTCTTCTGACACTCCTCAGATTGCTCAGAGTACAAACTTCAGAAGCAGAACAAGCATTTGACTAAGGTGGAATTGTTTGATCTGTTTCTGACGTTTATTCTCTGAGAACTTTCAGACCAAAAAACTTTTAAATATACTCTGAGATGTTTCCGTTATTTCTAGCAATTTTGAAATTCCGCACCACTCTAAAACTAAACTTTTGGTTCTTAAATTCATCCAAAAGCTGCGGTCCCAAAAGTCTTCTTAAGAAATTTCTTAACTTCAACTGCGTGGTGCTTAGCTAAGTTTCTTATAAAACGTTCATCCTTTTTCTTTGGAATTACAAAACCTTATTTTGATAACCATACCAGAATAACCAGAAATTTTAATGAAGAGTATTTGCCACTGAATTGAGCACATGTTCTTCTGAACCCCCACCGTGCAAACTGGAATTTCTGTTAACAAACTGAGAATCTCTCCGAAGTCTCGGAGTGAGTGAAACCGTCTGCTTTTGATGACAGAAGGTTTTGGAGAGCTCAGAACCCTGCCGTTTTCAGAATGGTTTTGAAAAACACATTCCGAAAAAAGAAGGCTACCGAAAAAATGATTGGTCAAGAACCCAAGAAGAACACACTCTGAGAATACGAAGATAAAACAGCTTCTATACCTACAGTATGAATCAAACTTTGGTATGCTGGCTTTTCAGTTCAGGTTGGGTTTTCATTGAAATAAGCTGAATTCTAATATCTTAATGATATAATAAACTATCGGTTATCAATCTTAATACAAAAACTCATCACCAAATGAGCTGTATCTAGCTAATTCTATTGAAAAAAGAGGCATTATAATACACTACCATTACTACTATCATTAAATCCACTTTCTTCTTGAGCTTCTAAATCTGACATGACTTCATCAAAATCCCCTGATTCATCAATAGGATCACTAATATCAAAGTCTACAGCAGCAGCAACACCATCTTCATCTTCTTGTGAATATCTTGCTACTTTTATCATGTTATTTGCTGCCTGTGGGTCCAAACTCCTGGCCCAAGAAAAATTCATCTGCGCCAAGTGAGGTTGACCTCTTTTTCCATATATCTGCAAGAGAGACATCAATTAAATATTTGTTCTGAAGCCTAAAAGTTTTTTTAAGTGAGTGTGTGTTTCATCCTATTGGTGAGAGAAGAAAGAATTCTTTAAGGCATAAGAAAATTTATCAGAATTAAATAGCAGGGGAGCACTGTTGGGCCAGAAGCAAAATTTAGCCATTGTTATACGCGAAAATGGTACAGAATTTCAGGTACACGAAGCCAAAACAAATAAATAATGTGAACTCACCTTCCCTAATAAGACATAAATCAGCCCCTCCTTTGGTACTATTCCTCGAAGTTCTTCAAGTTCGTTGATAGCTTCCTAAAATAATACATAGAAAATCATTACAATCGAGAGAGGGTTGGTTTATTAGTGCAATTTCAACATGTGCATTATAAGCAAAGGCTGTACGGATCATGCATGTTTTGTCGAAAAGCAATTCAGCGTTGGATACATCATGTCCTTTCACAAATTTTATCACATAACCTTAATTAAAGGTACCCATTAGCCATGTTTGAAGAATGAGATCATGCTTAGGAGGTCGCAATGAACAGAATAGAGTTGCCACAAATTTCGGCCCTGTTCTCCCATTTTTAACCTGATTCCAACTGAATCCAAATCCAGCTGTACCTCCTGGACACATCCGATTCCTACCAGATCCGACTTTGTTCCCTAGCCACCTAACCATCCTTGTTTTCTCCTGTTAGCGATAATTCCCACTGATTTCCGCTTCATCTACATGTTTCCTCGTGCGTGTTCGTACTTATTGCCCTCCGTTCCCGCACCTTCCGTAGAAAACCACTGTTTCCCGCTCATTCCCGATCGTTCCTGACTTCATTCTTTGTTCCAGCTTTTAGAGATACATGTACAAATTGCTTTTACGCAAGTGGCTAATTGAGTCGTAAACAACTTTGGTAGAACAAAGGAACACAATTCGTTGAGTTCAACTAACAATATATGTCCGCAATGAAACCAAACACTTCAAAATCAAGAGCAATTCGAAATTTTGACCACATTGAAAGACCAAAAACACTTAAAATAATACGGCTTGCACTTTTTGGACAGAAAAGGCTTCGTTCAAAAAAAGAAACGCGTTTCTAGGTACAGCAGACCGGGAGCTATTCGTGAAATTCGTTTATGAGGCTGAGTACAGAGGCAGAACAATAGGGAAGAAAGTGATTCAATGAAACGATTGTTTTCATTGTGCACATAGAGAATAGAAATTCTTAAATAGAGAATAGAAATACCTGTCTTTTGAAACGATTGTTTTCATTGTGCACATAGAGAATAGAAATTCTTAAATAGAGAATAGAAATACCTGTCTTTTGTTACAAGATCTTTTGTTACAACATTCCTGATTCCTAGGTATCTAGGTATCTATCTAGGTATCTATCTAGGTATCTATCTAGGTATCTATCTATCTAGGTCTATTTCTTCCGGTTTGCCGAAAACCCCTGCATAATGTTTGAATTCTTCAAACATAAAAAGGAAACCCAAACATTTTGAGCATGAACTCTGTTTTTGGACAGAAGCTGAGAGACAAATTACAAAAATCATGCGGTGGCACAGAATACAGCAATCGCGAAAAATAGCGCTATAAAGCTTAGTTCTTTCTTGTAACTTGAAGCCTGCAAGCCATTGGAACATGTCAATACGATGATTGGTTGGCTGGCTTCACCGTTCAACATACAAGCTTGCTAAATTCAATGTGCCAGTCACTACAGTAAGCAAGATCTTGACAAATTTTAGCAATATCAAAAGACTGCTACAAAACATTTAGCAAATTGAATTGCGCTGTAAAACACTGGCTTAAGAGATCCAATGATGTTATCAGTTTAAGGTCCAGAGTATTCTGTTCCTTCCGTGCCAGTATTCTGAGTATCTTCTTGCATCTCATCAATACATTTCCTTTCATATCACACAGGATTGATTTGGTTTATCCGATTACACGCATTTTTTATAAAGAACCTCTTAATAATTATAACTAAGGAACCTAATGTAGAAAACAGACGGATTTGAAAAACTTATGCCACTAAAGACATTATACCTACGGAATATTTCAGTTTCGAATATTGTGAATCAACCGGCTTCCCAATTCTTGAATGGATCAATCTGGCTCCGTTCATTTGCAGTCAAAACTCACATAAATTGTGAGTAACGCTTGAATCAAATATTTCATTGAGCAGTTTCTAGCTTTTTTACATACAAATGTCACCGTATAATTGTCATTTTCCCTGTCCAACAGGACAAGGATTCATGTTTGTCGAAATTCAGAATTTCGATGTTTTTTCTTGCGCCAGTGCTATTTCATGGCACTAAATGTGCATTTAGAAATGTAAGCTTCTAATTTTGCCATTATGAAAAATGAAGAAGTGTAATTATACTTACATCGTATCTTTCTAACGTGTATAAAAAGGAAGATTTGTGATATTTGCATAAAGCATTTTTCGGCATCAGACTAATGGCTTTGTTAATTGTTTGAAGAGCTTGTAGTGGTTTCTTCATCGCATTTTGTGTCTGTAAATTAAGAAAAGAATGTTTTAAAAAACTTGAGGCTACGGAAAAAGGAAATAAGAGTCTTAAAAGCAACAGCAATATATTACTTTCTACCAGATCCATTTTCAACTTAGAGTGAAAAACGTTGACGCAGAGAAAGGATGGTAAAATCACAGTATACGGGCTTCCGGACACTAGAGCCAGGGAGAAGACGCTTGAAATTATTCAGTTCGGATCATGCCGAGAGCTTTGCTTTCTGCCAATTCAAATTAAAAGATGTAATACCTTTGCAGCCGAAGCAATGGATGCGTTTGTTTGAATTAGGGTAAGATACTCGCCCGTCAATAGAGAGAGCAAGGATTCGACACAGTTAACAGCCACACAAGGATACTGGCTCAACCCTGAAAAATTCCCAAATATGTCTTAGTAGTTCCTATAAGACGCTTTTTCAGAATTAGGGGTTGGGTTTGCCAGCCTGTACTCAGTTTTGTCGCATTTTGTTTCAACAGGTCACGTTCGATCCCAGCCACGGTAGCGTCAGATACACAACCAGGGTCGAGGTCTCGATTAGTTAGCCTACTACTAAGATCCTTGTGATTGGCGCTAAAACATCATTTCATCTTCACCTTCACCTTTCACGTTGTTTACATGTTATTTTTATAAGAAAGTGGCTTATAAGAAAGTAACGCTCGGCAATTCAAGAAAACAAGAAAATTCAATATTGGGTTTTCAAATCTAAGAAAGCTGTTAATTATGGATTCTTCTTGGGTTTGAGAATTTCTATATTTGCCTTCATGGAGACTTAATGGCGTGCAACTATGCTGATGCATCCTGCAATGAACCAGCCCCTCAAGGACGCATTTTCTGTGAAAATTTCGTTTCTTTTAAAAGCTGTTTAGTTGATTTGGGTGCGAAGGGTACTAAAGACTACATACTACATATTTTTTTTAAGAAAGCGCTAAGAAAGTTTGGACACTGAAATTCTGAGATTGCTATAAGAAAGTCTGAGTACTGGGGTCAATCTCATAAAATAAAAAGCGTTTTTCTGGATGATGTATTGAAAATAAATCATGAAATATAAGAAAACGTCTCAACAACTTACCACAGCCAGATGACAGAGTAGCACAGAGTTTTTAGGGTTGATGTTCAATGATCTAAGAAAATGTTTTTCAGCAAATTGATAATTCTCTTGTTTGTAGTATATCATTGCCATGCCATACCTAACCCGAAAAAAGGGCGTTGATCATCATTTGATATACATATAAATCAAATACCATCAAATACTATCAATCTAACGATATTTCAATGTGAATAGCATAAGAAGTATACCATGCATTATAATGCCTGGGCTCCAATCGTATTGAAGTGCGAAAGCAAGACATTCCTTTGTCTAATTCTTCAGTTAAGACATATTCGTGTCCCAACAATGTATAAGCGTAGGTAAACTCTGGATCAATCTGAAACAAAAACAACGGTCTTCTAAAAATAATCATTTTTTTAATTAAAAATTGCATGAAAAGATAAGCCTGTCATAAAAATCCAAATTCAGAAGAAGTTCTACAAATAATTATGTACGAATAACTCACATCACTTTTAATTCAGTAGTTTCTGATGCAAAAATATTCAAGCTCAAATTAAATAATGCTTTATTCCTACCTGGATAGCTCTTTGAATGAATTTAATCGAGGAATCGTGCTCTTTCTGTAAACTAAAACAATTCCCCATAGCACACCATGCCTAAAAAGGTCAGTTTAATTACAATATATACCAGGCATACTTTACAGTTTCCAACAAAGTTGTTCAATTCTACAAGCTTGAAGTTTCTTCAAACTGGTTATAATAAAAATACTGACAATAAATAGAGTGGGGCTTCAAAATATTGGGAATGAATAGTGTTTAGAGGTACAGAACTGTAAGATTGTCGTTAATAGCAGTAGCCTCTTTGAATATACGGAAAGCTTGTTCGTCTAAACTTCAGAAATAGACTAAAACAATAGATTAAGGCGGAATATATATCCAGCTGCCGATTGAAATGCACCAATTAGAAAAGAAAGTTGGATTGGCATTGTGTTTTGAACATCAGCTTCAAAGGATACACCGATTTGATTCAATTCAATTCAATTCATTTTTATTCGTAGAAATACAATTTATAATGATAAAAAGTATTCTACATTGCTCCAGTTGGGGAAGAGTCCAAGCTAAAAACAATTTCTTTCTCCTTACACAAAACCAGTTTTCAGCTTTTATGTGGACAGATTACAAAATACGTTAGTAGATTATAATGTAGCACAAGTTCTGAACTTTGATATACACTGAAGGGTGTAAGAAGAACAGTGTGTATGCAAATGTACGCAATTTTCATGTTTATGGACAGTCCTGCTCGTTCACAGAATTTCACATACATAAACAAGAAAAACTTTGTTACCTCAGGCGATAATCGATCGAGTTCAACCAAATCAAGTGCCAACGATGAAAGAGAACCTTCTTTCTTCAAAAACCAAAGCAGTGTTGAAAAATGACCATTCCTGCATATCAAACATACAATTAACCCTTTCTGGTCGCAATTAAGTGTATCTATGTTACAAAGCAGTAAAGTTCTGGTTCAGTGGTCATCTATTACTAGTTTTAGTTAAACGCTTGAAAAATAAGGAAACAGTTCCCTTTTTTAACTTATAAGAATAGTAAAGCCATCAGAAAAACCAAGAGCTTTCACATTCATGCTCAGCCTCCAAAAACTTTTTGACTAAATAAACAGTACATGTACCCCAAACAAAGGACGAAAGCATTTACATGTTAGACTGCTGTTCTCACTTGGTTAAGGTAAAGGAAAAAGTCATGGCTTTTATATAGCGTTGTTATCTACCGCTGGACATATTCACCAACGCTTTACAACTATTAACCCACCTTAGCTCAGGCCATTTTCCATTTCTTGCTATACTCCCTGGGGAGCATATATCGACTCACGAGGGTGCGGTGTTTCAGAGAGCAAGGCTTCTACACCTTGTAAATTTGTGCTCCATAGCCTGGATTTGAACCACAGACCATGAACTTGAATGGTGCAAGGGCTACGCTATGCTGCTCTTAGCTACGCTGGTTGGCTAATCTTAAGTTATTCAGGGCAACCTTTTAATGACCATTTGTTGTTGAAGTAAAACCGATTTCCAGCGCGAGAGTTATCCGATAAACAATAATTCAAAGCGCCTTATACCTTCCAACACAGACTCCCTCTACTTATTACTTTGCCACTAGCATCCTTTACTACCTGATTACGGAATTCTATTGTTTTTGTTTCAACTGCAATAGTCAAGCATTGAAGTCAATGAAATGAAGTAAGGTACATTTGCTATCATTATACCTTCATAAATAAAAATAAGTACAATTACCGTTCATATGATATTTATCAAGCCTTCGCAGCTCTGTGAATCTCTTCTCAGCCTAGAAAATTGACAATGCGTTATGTATATTGAAAGTTATTATATATCTAGCTTTGGTCACTGTATTCTGAAAGCAGATGAACTAATGAGACCGCGATACTGGCTATGACGCTGTATTAGTTGGAACTTGAATCCGAATCACGAAGCTCCTGACACCACGAGCTTACTGCAAAAGACCATAACGCCACAGCAACTTCAACTGAAGCACACCAAAACAAAGCATTACAGATATTCCGTATAGGCTTTATAGTCGACTACACCAATTGAACCAAACATTATTGAAAACAACACATAAGGCCTTTGCTAAATCCTTGACGTTTAAAATTACTTCGTGATACTTTCGTTACTAAAATGTCAAATTGATGCTGCAGCAATCTTGCTTCAATTCTTGAACCAAACAGTTAAACATTATAAGCTGAAGAAGCCAGATTTAATGGATAAAGAAAAAGAAACTGCCAAATTGTGTCACTTATTAGCTAATAAAAGACCCCTACCCAATTAACATCGTCCTGTTCTCTTTCCTAAAATTTTTATTGACTTGAATCCACACTACACAAAATCCTTCGCGCAAAGAAATTTTGTGGAAAAAGGTAAAGAAAGGAAATAACTCATTTTAGAACTCCTGAAGTATTCGCATTTTAGTTGTTCTTAAAAAGGGAAACGCATTTCCTAATAATCAACTGGTGGATAAGCAACCAGGTCTGGGAGTCCATTAGTGTTAAGCCGCTTGACAGCTCGGCGAAAAGCTATACGAAATTATTGAATATTTTGCCTTTTCAAAGATATTTTCCAGTTGTTTAGCTTATACATTTTTCTCAGAAAAGGGCAAAACTTCGCATTGCTTATAATTATGTTTTTTCACTGACATCTTATTGGTAGGAGATCAACAACTCATGCCATCTCTGAGTGATGAAATTGAAACCTCACATAAGTAAGCACCATTGAGGGCCGGCCCTGAGCCTATTAAAAACAGATTGACTTACGAAAGTACAAAATGCAATAGAACAGCATCGACTTACTAAGTGATACTCGGCAATTTCAAAATATGCAGTGCCAATCTGTTGAAGCACCCAACAAGTATTTAATTGATGAACAGGTAAAGACTCGAATAATCTTGCTGCTTTTTTACATTCATACGATGTAAGGGCGGCGTATGCTTTGCCTATTTCTTGAAACAGCTCCATTAGTCCATCTGCAAATATAAATGATCGGTAGATAAGGCGTGAGATTTTCTCAGGAATAGCAAGGATTATTGATACTAACTTCCTTTTAAGATTGATATATAAACCAAATAAACAGCCACACAAAGTGTACTGCTTATCTAGAATTTTAATAAGTGTCGTAGTACAGTCCACGGCCTGGCCAAACCCAAGCATACAGATTTGTAGGTCATTAACTCCTTGAGCTTCAACTTGGGATTATCGTAAGGATATCGCTGTTTAAAATCATCCATTGGCTTCTTACATAAGATACTTTCCACTTCGCACCATTTTTTAGGGTTGAAAGAAGCGCTAAGTTCCATAACGGATTCGTCTTCAACGCTCAATTGTAACATGGTATCTCCGCATGCAATATCAAGATTAAAATCAATCAACACTAACGGAAATATTTTGAAAGAAAGATATACTAACTTGCACTTGACTGAATCGCAGACATTTCAAGTTTGTCAGCTTTGGTGTCTGATTTTGTTTGCTGAATTGGTTCTTGCTGAGGTGTTTTATTTGGCTGGATATTTTCCGTGGATGGGGTGAGAGGTGACGTGGTCGACAATCTTGTTCTTCTAGTCTATAAACCCAAACGTACTATTTTGAATAATTCAAAGGAATACAAAATAACCGAAAAAATACAGACAAGAAACAGACAGTCGTTACGCGTACAAGGAACCTTTGGTCAGAGCTCAGGCTGGAGTTCCTTAATTTTTCAACAAAATGAGGCTGAAGGTTCCAATACAATTCCTTGCTGTGAATTACTCATTTTTACAGCAAATTCATTCAAACTTACTTCGTTTTCTAACTTTAAATACAAACGAAGTCTTTTAGGAGCATACGTTGGAAAACATGTTGTTATTCGGTTATATAGTTGTAAAAACTGTCTTGTTCTTGGAAAAATTAGTTCTCCACGCGAGTCTCGATAGTTCCTTAAAGTTCCTTAATTTATTTGGGAATTTTCAGCCTCGAGTTTCTTACAAAGGTATTCAATAGCTTTAGCACAGGGCTTTCTGCTTTAGCATGTCCGAAAATGTTTCCGCTGCTTATTGCAATTTTGATGTTGCAAAGCAATAAAAAAGCTTGCTGCTATTGAGGTCAACCACATTTACGTATCACTGAAGGAAAAAAGATTGGAAAAATGAGTTTCTCTACTCATTAACACTATTTGTTTTTTGAAATCATGTAGTGAAAAGTATCTTAACATTTCTGAGATGCGATGGAAGTTTCTTAATTGCAAAAGTTGAGTTTCTTAAAAAACGTTTCTTAACAAAAATTGTGTATTCAGGCAAGATCTTTTCAAACAGACTTCAAATGATAATAACACGGACCGGTCATGCATAAAAATCAATTACATGTTCAACAACAACGAAAACACTATAATTAAAACAGAATACTGTATGTTGATTAATTAACACTCGCACAGAGCCACGTCGACCCAACTCGAAGTTAAAACTTCGAGCCAGGCAGGATTTGAACCTGCGACCACGGAATTCTAGTCCGACGCTCTACCAACTGAGCTACTGGCTACAGTTGGGAACACTTGCAAACTCAAACCTTATTATCGACTTGTGGCTAGTAGAGATATCCATCTCCGACATGATGGTATTGGTAATCCTGCCTGGCTCGAAGTTTTAACTTCGAGTTGGGTCGACGTGGCTCTGTGCGAGTGTTAATTAACTACGATTCAAACATAGTAGCAAAAACCTTTGAGAATACTGTATATTTTACCCGTATTTTTCTTGTTGCATTATTTGTTTTTACTGATTCTGAAAATTGAACTTTTGACGTCTTCTTAGTTTCCTGGCATAAAAGGAAAGATATTCAAGAACCACCTAGTCTGTTATTAAGCAAGCATAATTTAGCATGGATATCTTTAAAACACTGAAAAATAGAATGGATTACCTTAGAAGAGCTATTAGATCCTCCTGAATTAGAAACAAACAATCGACTGCTTCTTCTCAATCCGACATTTGTTACTCCAATTGAGGTTGTTGTTGGTGATGGCGTCATCATAGATGGAGATGATGATGAAGTATTAGCTAATTTGCTAGGCCCAGCTATAATCCCCGTGAAGTTCGATCGAGTGCTTCTTCCTTCGTTTTTCTGCTGATATCTTGATTTGTTATTCGGATTTGTTTTTTCTTCTATTTTGATCGAAAAATAAACATTAACCATAAGACTATAAAGCAGAAGATTTAAGAGATCAAGATAGAAGATATCATAGAGACTGTTCGTGTGAGGCGCGATATCCAACTAAAGTGGGCTGGGATACCTCACTCAGGTGGAATGATTTTCAGCTCGTTCATAAAATGAATTTTAGCCCTGCAAAGTGAGCCAGACAGTCGCTTGAATTCAATGGCGCAATAGCTAATATTTTCATTGTTTATTAGATTTGCGTTTGCGCATAATTGAAAAATTCATCTCATCTTAGTGGGCTTGCTCACCTCGCGTGTTTCATACGGGAAATTCTCATCCCGTCCAGGTGTGATCCCGCCAGCACGGCAGTAAGATCTCATCGAAATGGGATAGCCAACCTTTCATACAAGCGCAATCGTATTTTCTAGATCTCAACTCAATGCTCTATCCCACCTCATATGAACAGGCCTTGAATTGGACACGGGATTGGAAGAGGCGACGTTTACAGCTAAAAACACAGCATTTTATGAGACTTTTTCGTTTTTGCTAGTTTTTATTTCTTTTGATCAAACATGTACTAACAACCATGGCGAACAATTCATGCATTATTAGTTAGGTAACATAGATTATAATAGAGAGCATGTGGTTTAAAAAGCTGGTGTACTTGTGAAACCAAATTCAAAAACATCCCAGAAGACGATAAAGAAGACGAATATGCAAAATACGTGCTAGCAATCGTCGAAAGCTGTTAGAGACATTAGAATCATCTTTTAGAGACCTTAGAATATTTTGTTGCGCTTGCTTTGACTAAGTTCTATAACATCTAAGGACCTCTCGCTACGACACGAGGCTCGCCTTCTGAGATCAATACCGGCAGTAAATACCGCAATAAATCCCACTATTACCCCACTGCCCGTCTTCACAATTAAGGCTAGGAATCAAAGTCGAGAAAGTCACATGAAAAACCATCATATGTTTGGGTTTTGAATCCTTTTCACAACGCTTGGGTTAGCTGCTTGCTATAAAATCCTGTCAAGGAAGCCTCTGGGCTCAGGTTCACGAAAACGTACTCTGATGACCTCAAGTGATGTCAATAAAACCAACGAATCTTCGTATGAATTTCTGATTTTGAGCCTGAGCAACAACGGACACTGTACCGAAAATGATTCAAACTGGAGATTCTCTGTCATATAATCTTTACAATGAAACAGTTACCATACAGGTTTGAAATACTATCAGATAGCGCAGTCCCCGCTTTAACACCAAGATTTCACAAGAACATCAATCTGTGTTATCGCTGTAAACGTGGTTTGACTGTCCAAAGTTCAGTATATAGATATATCTTGACTTCTTAAATAGCATTGGAAGGGATTGAGATTGCCACAACGGTTTACACAGGAAAGTAGAAGAATTTATAATTTTGAGTTAACGTTTGTTTTTTCAGTGGAAATAAAAGTTAAGATGAGATAGAGGATAGGTGAAAAAAGTCAGACATACAACAATACCTTTTTAGTGGGTGCATTGAGGGCTGCCACTGTGGCCTCAGTAACTATATTTGGAGGAGTGATGAAATCATTGTTAACACCTTCAGCCGGAGGAGTATCTTGGGGAAGAATTCCAAAACTGCAAATAACAAAGAAATATCATTAAATGAGAACACGCGTCTCAGGATCTCAAAAAGTTTGATCAATGTTAAATGCTGTACCAAATTGGTATAGACCATATTGACGAACGGCTGTGGTTATGGAAATTTTTCACGATTTCGAAATACAGAGTTTTCGATACAAAGTCCTATTATGCAGCGAAAGGTTTACCATCTTGGCGCTTGTATTATTGATTCTATGAGCGTTCAAAGTTCACGATTATGTAAGGGCTCAGACCAACCTATGTGAAAAAGTTTCACCCCTATAGAATCGGGAACTTTGAGGGTCATAAAATCAATAGCAAAGTCGCTAGGACAGTGAAACTTTGTAACTAGACCTAGTTTTGGACTCTTTATATGATTTTAGCAACGAAAGTTCGATATCTTGAAATTTTGAAAAATTTCCGTCTCGGCGGTCTTTCGTCGTCTTTAAACTACGGATTATTACCTTGGAGTCAAAGGACTGTTGGAAGCAGTAGCTCCAAGGAGATTTCTACCAACTTTAGAGCGAATCTGTTCTCTGCTGACAGCATCAGTAGATGGAGGTGGCATTTCTGAGTCTGTTGATGTTCGAGTGTGTTGATTTTGTGATGGTTTTGAGACAACAGTCGATGTCATCAAAGGAGCAGATGGGCCATTACAGGATCCATGTTTTCAGAAGACATTGAATCATCTGGACAGTTTGCTTTAGAATCGGGCATGACAGTTAATGGCTTATCTGAAGATCCTATTTTCAGTGGGCATGGTGTTAAAGCATCATTCAGTATCGTATTGCAACTTGATAGTTTGAAATAATCTTGTGGATCGACTGGCTCTCCTATAATGAGAAAATGACGAATTTTAGTTGCCTTAAACAATAATAATGAGTGTCTTTTTAGGAAAGACTAAAGGTTGACATATTTCAAAATTGTTAATAGAAAAGAAAGCCAAAGTGACAACAGTACTAAATGCTGTCTCCCACGACAATAAATAGGTCTAAAGAAGAAGTTGCAGTGGAAAATAAATGCAAATCAAATGACTGACTAATTACAATCCACACTCAGGCTTACATTTATTGCAACAAATTATTTTCGGTCTGTCTCTTATGTTTTATACTTTGATGAGTGCAAAAAGTGTCGGACCAAAAACCTTTAGTATTGTACATCACTTTCAAGTCAGGATTTCTTTTATAGATATGTTGAACTTTTATATCACAAAGAGACAGTATACATATTTTTTAAATTACATCTAGACAAAAAAGTTAAGTTACTTTTTATCAAACCATCCATAATTTGAGTCTGTTTAAGCTTATTCAGTGTTTTTATAAAAAAAACATGACAAAGTATAATTAAGTCGGCTTTAAGGGTTGGGGCAAAGATCGCCAAAAACCATTTTGGCTGTACATTGGCTAGAATGTTTTGCTTTTCTGCCATAAAAAAACAAATGGTTAGTCCAAGTCTTAAGATCTTACTTACCCATCTGACATAGTGTCTCAAATGAAGTCCAGAGAAATGGATTACATTTTAATGACGCTTTGAAACATTCAGCAGCCTTTGAAATATTATCAGATCTCCTACAAAAACATCAGAAGAATAAAACAAATAGAAGTTTTTCATTGAATGTAGTTTATGAGACAAGCAGACTTAAGGGGCAAAGAAATTCAAATAGAATCAAGAAATTTGTTTAACTAGTTACTTTAAGGAAAGACACTTTATGGCAAGGAACCTTTTGCAACTCAAAGAAAAAGCTAAATTCAAAATTCTAAATATCTTAGCGAATAAATATAAAAATGAAAGTTTTGTTTGTTGAAACAAACTTTCATGTTACAGTAAGATCGGGATAATTTACAAGAATAAAACTCTAGCAAATTTGAAGTGATTTGCAAGTTGATATTCTATGTACCTTGATGAATATAAGACGACAAATTTGCTTCAAAAGTTTAAAAGCAGAGCACAGTTTCTAAACATTGATTTTTTGCATGACGAAGATTTGCTTATTTCAGGTTCTAGGTAGGTTTTGCAACAATAAACTTCATTAATTTAGGTCAAAAACAAAAAGTTTCTTTCATCGTTCTGTAAGGCATGCTAAGTTAGTCATTAAAAAGAACTGTTTATATATATTTTCATCAAATTCTATAGAGTTAGATGAATACATGGACTACAAGAAACAATAAATTATTTATCAAATTGTAAAGAGAGCAAAAGAAAAATGAAATAACATACCTATAGACATTGCCCAGCAGTTGCAAAACATATCCAGCTAAACTTTCATATTCATTTATAATATTTTCAACAATTTTTGAATTGAAAAAAATTCCTGAACTTCCAACAAGCAACTGCTCTACCTCTGCATATCTGCAAATAACACAAAAATGTCTTGAATGTATTATAGATTATATATTTTGTTGAACAGTGAAGTTCCTGGCGTCAGGATGGACCTACTACTAAATTGTGATGTGTCATAATAATTATGAGTTATGCTCCCTTTTGCAATTTTCTTAGTTCATTTAAACTACCTGTGGTTATTCATGGAATATACATCATACATATACACATATTTTCAAGATCAGTGCAGTTTTATAAAATACCACTCCTTGCTTAAGACTTTTTAATGAGAAATGAGTGTATTTGTAACCAAATGAATAGACCTAGAGTTTCAAATAGGGTTCTTAGATAATGTCCCTTAACTCATCAATAAAGAGTAGCATTTTGTTTACAGCAAATACAATCAACACACTACAAAATGTGATCATTCATATAACTAGTATTGTTCGAAAATTTTTCAAATTTTGCTGCTTTTTGAAGAAATATCTCTTCAAAAAGCAGCAATCTTTGAAAATTTTTGATCAATACAGTCAATGAAGAGGTTTCTCTCTGCAATTGTATTGAAGAGGGTGGTGTACCTATTCATATTTTAATGCAAGCATCAGACATTTGTCTTTTGCCCATTGCAGGCCTAGTTAATCAGGGCTTCTTAAGAGCTGAAGATGAAGAAGTCCTGAAAGCGAGGGCAAAAAATTAACATTCATTCTATGATTATAGATCACTTCGGTGGAGTTGAAATTTGTTGAAATCACAAAATATAAAGTTTTCAATGAAAAAATCATATAAAGCACCCAAAAACTAGTCTAGGTGCAAAGCTGTGCCATCTCAGCACTTGAAATATAAATTTTATAAGTGTTGAGGGCTTAGACTGTGAGGTAAAAAGTTTCACCAACTTCATTATTTGTGGTCCAGCCTTTATCAAATTGAGAACTTTGAATATGCTAATAAAATTAAGAACCCAAATGCTAGGACAGTAAACTTTGTACCTAGATGAAGTTTTGGATGCTTTATAGGATTTTCACATCTAAAACTTAACATCTTGTGATTTTGAAAAACTTTAATTCTGTCGGCCATTTACCAAAATGATCTATTTAAATGCTTCATAATATCAAAGTACTACATCTACATGTTTTTTCTTTCTTGTATCACATCTACCTAGCCTGCACACAGACTCAGAATCTTTCAAGAGTCTCCAAAAGAAGAACAAATAGCAGTAGCAATCTAAGGAGAAATTGCATTATGATGAATGGCTTTAATAAAGAAAAGCTTACTTTTTCATATCAGCACAGCATTTGGCCAAAAGGTATTTACAGCGTGTATTGGCAGGATTGTGCCTTTGAAGTAATGAATAAGCTCTCTTAACAGAACCTGATCTGTAGTATGATGTTGCAAGGAGAAGCAATGTTTCATCAGAAGATGCTATGGGAGAAAAATATTTCAGCTGAATCAATTTCAACAGATAGAAAGGCTTTCAAACCTTGCTTGTTTAATAAACTCCTAGAGTATGGTTAAAGGCAATAGATGTGCATAAGAGAAGGTAAAATGCAAAGCAGCTTTTTCGAATTCCCACACAAAAGGCAATTTAGCTATTCTTCTCTTATTCAATTTTGATTGATCAGTGGCTTAAGCCACTTTTATATCTGTTGATACCCTTTAAAATCTCAGTTTTTGCGCAATAAAATTAGCAGGATTAAATGCTCTGATAACATTATTTGGGTGTACACTTGCTGATACTTTTCACAAACAATTGCAAGGTAAAAAAAGCAAGAATGTTAGTAGTTGTAAATTCAACTAAAGCATAAACAGCAAACAGCATGCAAACAGTCTACATACAGCTACTGAGTATGATGTGATATGTTAATGAAGTCCTTCAGGTAAATGGGGATAATGTCAGTTTTGCCTTTGGTGGGAAGCCTGAAATTTTGCAAACAAAACATTGTACGGTTTTTCAATTTCATCACAGCAATATTGATGATGAAGCTGATTTCTACACCAAGTGCAATGAAAATGCCTTTAAAAACTGCACTAAGTTACTTTTTGGTTCCTGAAATTTGTTCAGTTTAACAATCTATGTTTTGGAGGTGATCTAGGTCACAACAATGAGGTTTAATTAAAAATACCTTCTGCATATAGTCTCTCTGAAAGGAAAACAGCATTTTCATAACAATAACTATTCAAAGACTGCCAAATAGCCAACTGCAAAAATGAAAAAAATGAATCTATAAGTTATTTTTAATGACAATAAATATATTTAAGGGCCACAAGGAAACATTCAATAAACAACACTGGAAATAGAAGGTAAGTATTTGATAAAAATATGGCGGGACGACAATGTGAAGAAGATGATGATGATGCTGCTGCTGATGATAATGCTTATTTAAAGTGATGATGATGATGACAATGATGATGATGACGATGCGGATGATGATGCTAGTGATGATGATGATGATGATGATGAATGATGATTGTAATCGCAAGGATGATGATGATGATGCTGATTATCAGACCTAGCCTTTTAAGGACACAAGCAATCAAATTTGCTTTTCTATTACAGGTATTCAAAGTTGGCTCTCCAGGCTGGAACAATATTCAAGCTGAAAATTTCTTAACATTTCTCTGAAATGGCAATGTTGTTACAAATGAAAGCTAACTTGACATCAGCTTGATACATCAAAAAAACCAAATTTTGAAAATGAATTAAATTTTTTTCCCAGGGGGGGCTGGGTTCTAGTTACAACAACTTTTGATGCTGTCCCTACTTAACAATGCCAAAAGCTATGTCCACTCTATCAGCATGATGAACAAGGGTTTGGGCTTACAAGTCTGTAGAAAATTTGAATGGCACAATGGAGACAAAATATTCACAGCCAGTTTGTGCACCAGCACACCCATTCTACAGTTAATTTCCAAAAGTGCAGCCCCAGCCAAATAAATAACAAACAGGGATACCAATTTGCCAGTTTTGATGCATCTCATAAGACGGAATTAACACAAATATTATTTTATACCATTGATGCAATGTGCCATCCAACCAAAACAGAAAAGAGCTCTTTCCTCTGGTAGCCTAGGCTTCAAAGATGCAGTGCCCACCCGCACCAGGAATATATTTGTTGTGGCACCCCAGAAATCTTGTGGTGGTGATAGTGTGCACTCTGCAGACTAGGGTTTTGGGGCAGGACAAAAAGGCCACTGTATCTTCATGGCTTGAGGAAGTTTTCATAGATAGGGAAAGCAGCAACGAAAAAAGGCTGTCAGTTCTTGTGGTACTAACACACACAAGGTTTGCTTGGCTAGCAGCTCCCCTGCTTGAGCTGCCCTGGCATTTTTAGAAAAAAATTGAATAATTCCTTTTTGACATTTAGCTTTAGCTGTGTCTGTAGCTAGCTAATGGGTGAATTAGTTTACAGTTGTAAAAAAGTCGCCACTTCAGTGAAATTTTAACAAGAAATTATCGAATCTGAATGTTGTTCTGGGCTGGGCTGAACTGGAGGACATATTTAATAGGTAGCTAGCCTTATACATGAGATGACGAAGGGGTAGGCCTAGGCCTGGAGAAGAATTGACTGATTTGAGGGCAAACAATTTTATTTGCTTGGCATTTATTGTCTCACCTGAACAGGCTCTTCCAACACCATTTTTGCCTTTAGTCTCTCTCGAAGTTCTAATCTAGTACTGATATTTTACCTCCATACCATTAGATATTGTAAACAAGAGTCACAATAATAAAAGAAGGATTTCCGCGGAGCATCAGGAGCAATCCGGATACAACGAGCCGCGCAATTAGGCCAACATTTCAGTTGGGACCATGATGCGCATGCGTGTGTTCTCGCCTTTTTCTTTCGTTTTGTTTTGTGTTTATATTTGTTCGTATTTTCTGGAATATGTAAGCGAACTGCTATACACACTTTTTTTATAAGAATACAGTCTATAAGAATATTCAGGCTCAAAATTGCTGAAATTTAAGAATTATTTAAGAATAATCTGAGGCTCTAGCTTGACGAGGATCATTTTTATTTGGCTATCTTTAAAACCTGGAATCTGGAATTTGGAAACTGGAAAATGGAATCTAGAAAACATGGAATCTTTAAAACATGGAATCTAGAAAACATGGAATCTTTAAAACATGGAATCTAGAAAACATGGAATCTTTAAAACATGGAATCTAGAAAACATGGAATCTTTAAAACATGGAATCTAGAAAACATGGAATCTTTAAAACATGGAATCTAGAAAACATGGAATCTATAATTTCGTAATATGAGATGCTCGTAATCTGATAAAGTGTTTGTCAAGATTACGTTAAAGCAAACCTGACCAACTCAAAACAGACCATCATCAAACTATCAAAACTCAAAACAGAATTCAGTCGGTTTTTCTATACAAAAGACCTATTAAGAAACATCCACGCCTTCTGTACTAATTTACCGATATTGAATGTCTCCAAAATCTATTGAAATCCTTTTGACATCGGATTCTCCAAATCTAGATCAGCAGGTCACACGATTTCGATTTTTAAACAAGTATTGAAATTTGATAAGGCAATTTGAAAAATTGAAATAATGATTTTGGTAATTATTGATTACTGTTATTCAAACATGAGGAGGAAGATTATGGTCAACTATTTGTCTTTGGTAAGAGTTGACTTACATAACATGTTGCGTTGAATTGGACTGAGCAGATACACAACAGAATAAAGGAATAAAGAACCCTTTTTTTATTCAGCACAGCAATTAAAATAAGAACTGAACAATCAAGAACTGAACAATCCTGACATGATACCTTCCAATTTACCAAGTGACACCACCACGAGGCATTCTGAATATTTGTGCACAGAGAAGCCTTTTCTCTGACTTCCCTTGTGTCACAGAAATGGTGGTGTCAGTTTCAGTGGCGTAGGAGCCGGGGGGCAGGGGGGCCAGGTTCTGCCAAATCTTATGCCTGCCCCTTTTATATCTGAAAATTGCCCCTTCCTTACACCTTGAAAGGCTAAGTAGGACCACCAACTGCCTTGGAAATATGTTTGTATAATTAAGAATTTTAGTCCGAAAGAGGCAACAAGAGCCAAATTAGCTGCTTCTATATTCAAAATTTTCCGGGGTGCATGCCCCCGGACCCCTCTAGGAGGGTGCGCCTTCGGCGCACTTACTCTCCATATTTCCCCATTTTTCATGTGCCCCCCACTTTTCAATACCCTCCTACGCCTCTGGTCAGTTTGCAGATGTTTTGCTAGTTGTTAAGGAGTATGCAATGTTCATCACGTGTACTTTTCTAAATTTTGAATTGAAATGGCTTCACATCGTTCTTAGTTGCTAAGAATAAAAAAAATTAAATTCAAATTAAAGTTATATAACCGTTCTTGATTGTTTTCAGTTCTTATTTTAATTGCTGTGGAGTTGAATAGTAAAAGGCGTGGGTTCTTTAGGTCTTTTGTTCTGAATTCTGTTTTGAGTTTTGATAGTTTTGATGGTCTGTTTTGAGTTGGTCAGGTTTGCTTTAACGTAATCTAGACAAACACTTTATCAGATTACGAGCATCTCATATTACGAGATTATAGATTCCATGTTTTCTAGATTCCATGTTTTAAAGATTCCATGTTTTCTAGATTCCATGTTTTAAAGATTCCATGTTTTCTAGATTCCATTTTCCAGCTTCCAGATTCCAGATTCCAGGTTTTAAAGATAGCCATTTTTATTTCTCTGCGTTTTTTACACTGTACAATAAGTGTGATTGTCAGGCTACTGTTACAGTCTGTATTTGTTTTGAAATGCATACATCCTGTCTGACTCTTTGATACAGTAACTCTTTTTATTAATGTCAGCCATCCATCTATGGCACCATGAGAATTTCCATTCAAAAGTGGAAATAGCTATATGAAGCCAATTTACAACATTGATGATTAAGAATAATTTAAGAATATTTTCTTTCAGGCTCAAAATCGAATAAGCTTAAGAATAATCGAGGCTCGGCAAAAAATAAGGTATTCTTATAAAAAAAAGTGTGTAACTGTAAAAAACTGTATAACTGTATAACTGTGTAACTGTACAGCAACTGTAAAGAGGGAATTCTGAATGCTAAATCTGGAATCATCAGCGTATGTAAAACATGGAAACTGCAAAACACGGAATCAAAAACTTAGAATCTGTAAAACACGGAATCAGAAAAAGGAACCCGCAAAACACGGAATCGAAAAACTAAGAATCTGAAAACACTAATGTTTACATCTTTGGTCTCTCCGATCTCCGATGCAATTCGGCGTATTTAAGTCGTTCCCAATCAAGCTCTCCTCTCCCCTATCGGTCATACTAGACTTGACTTGGTTCTGTCTACAGTGGTACTGTAGTTTTCGTCTGAAAGCGCTGTGCTAATTTATAGGTATCTAGCTTCGAAGCATCCCAGTTTTTTCTAGTTTGTATCTTAGGACAGCTGTGATTAATTACGAATATTTCAAAATTTTTCAAACGATTGACAATTTTTTCTAAATCATTGCATTTTTGACAGGACACTCAGCATACAGGTTCTTATCAGGAGCACCTTTGTAGGAACTCGAGTCTTAAAATTCCAAGAACAATAATAGTGAACTTTAAGGAACTGTCGAGGTCTCGGTCGAGGTTCTGGTTACCAAAACTAAGGGCCTTGTTATATGGCAGAAATGTCCTGCTTTTCCGAGACGGGACGTTTGTCGATATCTCGCAAGTCTTTTTTTCACATTATAGTTTTGTGATAAAATTTCTTCCCAGCAAAGCAGGATCCCTTTTGCATGTAAATGATATCTCGGCAAGGCGGGATGAACCCCATGTGAACAAAAGTCGTCCCGTCTGGCCGGGACAATTTTCGCTCTCACAGTTACATGCATGAAAAAGTTTTATGATGGCGGATAAGACAGCGGCTACGGGTTAAGGTGCCAAAACAAAGCAGTTTAAATGGCCTTCGGCTATGGTAGAATTCCTTTATGTGAAATAAGGCGTAAATTTTCTAGCGTGAGAGAAAAAACGTCCCGTCCCGCTATCCGAGATTTTCGTCATGACACCGGGACAAAAAATACCTTCGCAAATTTTCATCCCATCAAGACGGGACAGTTTCTTGCATATAATCAGCCCCTAAGAAAAATTTATGTTCAGCCAAGACGCTGTAGACTTATTACACGAGACCCAGTTATCGCAGCTATCATCTCAAGTTGTTGTTGTTGTTAGAAAGCTGCTCAAACTGGCGAATTGTAGTGTAGCGAATTGCTGTTGTTATTGGCGTGGATTTTATGAGCGGAACTGAGAATCGTGCCGTGCAATAAGTCTAAAGAGGATGTGTACAGTTATGAGCTAACTAATCACGAAACAACATATCCCCCATCATCGTACTTTCACAATCCTGCACACACCATGTTGTTTTCATGATGAAGATATTTTGTGATATTACATGTCACCCTCCTCTGCACCCTGCACTGATTGATAGCCCTTCAAGATGCTTCGCACCATCTCCACTCTTCTGTTATGAAACTGAACAGTAACCGTATGTAACTTTGTACAGGAAAGATTTAGTTTGATTTTTCCGGAAGGACTGAAAGATTTTGACGCTTTTTTTCAAGTTTCTCGTGAAAACTACGTGCATTCGTGATGACTTGAAAATATTCGTGATCTCATCCAAAAAGGTACAAAATCAATTGCAATGCATTATGGTTGCATGCAGTCTTAGTGGCGCCTTTCAATTGCTATCGGATCCAATGATCGGATCAGGTTTCCAGAAAAGAATGCACGGTGCTTAGCACGCAAGTGCACAATGATATGCACTACGCATGTCCTATTCGAGTCATAACGGCATTTAACTCTAGCTGAGCTGGACGCTTTACTATACAGGATTCGGACGCAAGCAACTAAATAGTAAGTTTCTTATTATCTTTATGGATTTAGAAGCTTCTAGTTCTAAGTTTCATGCATGCTTTAGGCGGCGACAACTTCTCACCTCACCTTTAGTCTATACTTAAAGATGGTTACACTCCGTCAGAGTAATCCACGGGCGGGCAATCTCGCCTCATGGAGAGCCTTTGTAGCATTCTAAGATATCGATGAAGGACAATAAACCATTATCGAATTCTTATACTTTAAGTATTTGTATTTACAGGTTTCGAAAATGGACAACGCGTATCCAGTGTGGACGCAGAAACTTGCAACTTTGTTTCATAGATTCGACAGAGGCGATAAAGGGTGTGTAACCAAGGGGGATATCAAGACTCAAATTGATATATTCATCACATTGGGCTCTCTCACAAAAGACGAGGGTCAGGAGATTGCAGAAGTGTATGATAAACTGTGGACAACGTTTCTCAATGGAAATGAGCAAGTAAGCCTTGAAGAGTGGATTAGAGGCCATCGTTGCCTTGTGGAATCGGAAGAGCTCGGGTCGAGGGTCTGGGATGAAGCATTAAAGCGTGCTGGAATTTTAATGTTCAAAGCAGCAGACAAAGAGAGAAAAGGGGTTATCACTGAAGAGGAATTTGCTGTTTATCTCAGGTGTCTTGGAGTTAATGAAGCACGTTATGCAAAAGAGATCTTTGCTAATCTGAATGGCAGTAGCACTGGAGAGATGCGTGAAGAAGATTTTGTACAAGCATTTCATGATTTCAATTACAATAAAGCTGATTCACCGAATAAAGAACTGATGGGACCTTTGACATGTTAACTGCTGAAACAATTACTTAGTTTTATGTGTTATGAATATTACACTCATGTATTATAGTTTATCTTTGTTTAATTCCTTTGATTATATACACTGCAAAAATAAAACAAACTTATGTACGTTAAAACTATTTTGCTTAAAAACAGATGATTCTTATTTAAACAAAGTACATTGAAAAGTAATAATACGTTATATATGAACAGAATTACGAGTGTTCTATTTTTCAGTGAACTTTTTGTTGAGAGCAGCTTGCGTTCGTTGCTTCGTGTAAATATTCCTTTTGATTCTGTCTTCCACAGATGCAGTTGATGATGAAGAATAAGATTTCACTTGCATTTCGCTAAAAAGGAATGCGCAGTTTAATGTCTTCAAGAACATACTTCATTAAACGCAAAAAGTGGTTACAAGCGGGAGAAAACGAGAAATCTCTCGGTAGACGCGTTTTTATAATATTTTGCTAGAAAATCAAATGGAGCCCCTTTCCTAGTCATAAGCCTGGGCTATCAAGGTCCTGAACAAAAATACACTTTTTTAAATAAGCAACTGGACTTTTTCCTAACCCTCGAAGTTGCTTAAATGCTGATTTTTTATACCTAACCCCCAAACCTGACTTCGCGGGTCAAAATCATCAACTGTTAGGCTTACAACATTAGACTTTTGGGAGAAAAAAATTGGAAAGAGGTTACCCAAAGGCTGTCATAGTGCAAACAAGATGTGAAATCTGTGAATGCTGCAGCTTTTGTGCTTGACTTCTTAGTTGCTTACAGTAGCTAATTCAATTGAGCCCCTAAGTTGCTTAATGTTAAGATCAGTCCAGCCATCTTTTCTTATTGAGCAGTTGTTGAAATAGCAAGACAAAGTAGTGTAATTTAATATGACCAGCGGTTTTGTGCACAAACAATTTTAAAAATGAAATACGTTTTTCTTTTATATTAGAATACAGTCTATAAGAATATTCAGGCTCAAAATCTAAAGAACAATGGAAATTTAAGAATAACAATGGAAAAGTTCAAGCCTTGGCAAAATTTATAGTATTCTTATAAAAAAAGAGTGTAAGGCATTTAACAGAATGAATAGACTTACTGGATGAATTTTGCTTTACTTTCTCGATCAAAGCTCTTCAGCTGTTTTTCAACACTTTTTTCTTCTTTTTCATCTTCAAGCTTAAAAAAAATTAACCATTTGATTATCGGGGAATATCGTGAGTTTTTGGTGCAGGTTCTGGGCAAAATCATAGAAAATCAAGCATACAGAAAATTCGGGGTGCCCAAGGTCACCATTAAGATCTAGAAGCCTAGATAGAATTCCGAGATTGACAAAGAGAAGCCTAAATGTTCTATGAACCTTCCATACATCAGAGGGAGAAGTGAAAAAATACGTCGATCTTCGTTTAAACAAAATATAAGGTGCATGTTTTATTCCCTCAATACATTAAAAAGTCGCTTTCAAGACCAAAAGAAAAAGTTGACACTCTAGAGAAAACAAACGTGGTATACAAAATACCATGTAGAGACTGTCCTAAATTTTCACAGGACAATCGAAAAGAGAGACAGGAACTCGGCTCAACGAGCATAAATCAAATGTGGCCCATGGTCGAATTGATAGAAGTGATCTTGCCAATAATTGTTGCACTGAAAGACATCAGATGGATTGGAATACCATGTCTATTATTGATGAAGATAAAAACGGGAAAAACAGACTTGTTAAAGAAAGTATTCACTCAGTTCTATCAACTCCTTGTATCAATCACAAGTAACATACACTATCCCAGACGTCAGGTTGAATAACATCAAAAGATACACTGAACCCAATCTTTGCGTCACAAATTATAGAAATTGAGCGCCAAAAACCGAGCTTAGTCCGGTCCGGCTAATGTTTCACACTTTTCTATCCGATCTATGCAAATTGCCCGATGATGAGAGACGGATCTCTCCCAAAACGTTGACTAAACATCATAGGTTATCATGTCTATTACGGTGTCAGAAACAGAGCCTTGATAAGTTAATATATTTACTCACTTTGTATTGCTTGACATTTTTTCCTCTTTGATCGTCTCTCCATCTGTGAAATATAATAAAATCATTAAGAACTTTTCCATTAAACATATGTAAAACAAATTAAAATCAAACATGTTTAAGCAGGTCTTCGTAAATAAAATGTGGTTTTGCAAGTACAATCTTTTTATGAGAAAAAAGTATCAAAATGGATGAACAATGTAACTCCGGGTACCAGAGCCGTAGTTGCTGAGAAGGAGGGGGTGGGGAACTGGGAAGGAGAAAAGGAGAGAACAGAACAATGTAAGAACAAACTGAAGAAAGCTTTAGAGAAAACCTTAAGAGAATTGAACAAACTTTATTTTTCATTTTATTTTAGTAAGTTTACATACAGTTAAGGAACTTAACGATAAGATCGGCGATAAGATGAGATTAAGCGCATTTAACCTGAGAACAAGCACGCCCAGTCAAAATCAGCCTCTAACGAAAAATAAGTGTCGCAGACGATAGAAGAAAAGATGGCAGATTGTATTTTCAGGCAACGAATGCATGAACAATGCTCCTGAGCACCTGAGCAACGTATAGCAACTACATTAAGTATTTCACACGAGTTTTTCTGCATCTAGGCCGTCTCAAAAATGTTAGGAAATCTATGCTCTGGTATTATCAACACTCAAATTTTCAGCAAAAGTTAAACGCACACTCTGTATTTTTAAGCAATTGTTTCAATACTGCTTTATGTTGCATTTTGATCAAATTCACAATAACTTTGTGATGGCCTAACCCTGTTGATGATTATGCTACAAGCCTAAAATTTGGTTCCTATGCGTTGCTAAGAGACATTTTCCAAGCATTCACAGTGCGAAATCATGATACGCAATTCGAAAATTTCGTTCGGCTCTTTACCTCAGTGCACTAAGGCTCTTGATGGCTCTCTAATTTTGCAATTCAGGTTCAAATCCCATCTATTGTGATATGTACTACATATGTTCAGAATATATATACCGTATTTCCTCTAATAAACGCCACCCTCAGATAAACGCCGCCCTCTAATAAACGCCGCATTTCGAGCTGAACCTTTGTAATAAACGCCATCCTCTAATAAACGCCGCATTTCGAGCCGAACCTTTGTAATAAACGCCATCCTCTAATAAACGCCGCATTTCGAGCCGAACCTTTGTAATAAACGCCATCCTCTAATAAACGCCGCATTTCGAGCTGAACCTTTGTAATAAACGCCATCCTCTAATAAACGCCGCATTTCGAGCCGAACCTTTGTAATAAACGCCATCCTCTAATAAACGCCGCATTTCGAGCTGAACCTTTGTAATAAACGCCATCCTCTAATAAACGCCGCATTTCGAGCTGAACCTTTGTAATAAACGCCATCCTCTAATAAACGCCGCATTTCGAGCTGAACCTTTGTAATAAACGCCATCCTCTAATAAACGCCGCATTTCGAGCCGAACCTTTGTAATAAACGCCATCCTCTAATAAACGCCGCATTTCGAGCTGAACCTTTGTAATAAACGCCATCCTCTAATAAACGCCGCATTTCGAGCTGAACCTTTGTAATAAACGCCATCCTCTAATAAACGCCGCATTTCGAGCCGAACCTTTGTAATAAACGCCATCCTCTAATAAACGCCGCATTTCGAGCCGAACCTTTGTAATAAACGCCATCCTCTAATAAACGCCGCATTTCGAGCCGAACCTTTGTAATAAACGCCATCCTCTAATAAACGCCGCATTTCGAGCTGAACCTTTGTAATAAACGCCATCCTCTAATAAACGCCGCATTTCGAGCCGAACCTTTGTAATAAACGCCACCCTCAATAAACGCCGCATTTCGAGCCGAACCTTTGTAATAAACGCCATCCTCTAATAAACGCCACTCTCTATTAAACGCCGCATTCTGGAAAGCGGCGTTTATTAGCGAAAAGACCAAACAGGAAATAACAAATAGTTTATACAAGTTTTACTTGTATTCTATCAATAAATTCTTCTTTATTTTACAACAACGTGAACACTTCTTCAGTGAACTCTACATTTTTCACACGATCTTTTGTTTTTGGGAAAGAAAGCATAGTTTGAAGTTAGTTTGTCTTTTTTCTCATTTCTCGTTTTGTAATAAAAGCCGCCCTCTGATAAACGCTGCCCTCTATTAAACGCCGCATTCAAAAGCTTGATTTTGTAATTAACGCCGCGGCGTTTATTAGAGGAAATAGGGTACACATTTATTCAATTGTTACGCTCTTATCACATTAGCTGATTTCAATTTGCACATAAGTTCACATTTCAAAAGCACATTGTTACCTTGTTGTTGTTTGTAGGCTTTCTATCCGCACAAAATTGATCATGATAATCAGAATGATCGCAGTTTGTGACGGATAATGGGGTGAACATGTTCAAGTAAAAAGTGCTTTGGGTTTTAAGTCATGGCCTCTAAACACCCAATAATCATGTAAAATATCAAAAAGTATACACAACTTACTTTGCATTTTCCATCATTTCTTTTCTTTTCTGTTCTAGTTCTTCGGCAGTTAACTTTCTGTAAACATTGACAAAATGAACATATATATACAAAATGAATATAATATATATTTTGAAATAGAAAGATGGGTATTGTACTTTGAAATAAATTAACCATGAAGACATTTATGCATTTCTTTGATCCAAAGACACAGACACAAGCTGTCTTAAGATTTTTATCCCATCCCTTGAAAGCAGAGTTATCTAGAGACATTATCGAGCCCAATTATTGGTGTCCTCATTTCTTCTCCATGGAGTCTCTAGCCCGAACATATTTTTCCAAAATAAAATTAAAACTTCAATATGAAAAATCGGTCTTTAAATCACGTATTTAAGTTATTTATCAGTCCTACATGTAGCTTAAAGCAATGTAATTTATGATGTTACAATAATATGTACTCTACCAATGAAATTTCTCCTACAAAGTGAGCCTTTTGAATGAACACGAAATCTTTAAAAACTAAACCAACAGAGAAAGTGGGGCGATGAGTTACATTGATAACAAAAGTCTCAGACGGGAAATCAAGAGTATCTTTCAGTGCAATATTGTTATATGAGGGAAGTCCAAGTCCAGTTTTAATCGTGTATGGCGTTCCACACACACCTACTGAAAGTATATCAATTAACAAAATAATGTCTTATTTTGGGCAACTTTTGAGGAGGCAGTTTTGGGGACGATTTGTTAACATTTGATTTGGGTGCTCCTTAGGAGTGAACCAAAGAAGGGTAAGAACCCTAAATGGCAAAAATGTCTTATTTCATAAGGGGAGGTTTACAAATAAGATAAATACCTGGATATGTTATTAGCAATCATTCGTGGTGGTCGTTCCTTGTGATTACTGGGTGCTTTCCTGACACTCTTTGATTGAGGCAAGCTTGAATCAGAATCTGAAGATGATTTTCTTTTTCGAGAGTATCTTTGATTTTTGGTTGACTTTCTTTGGGATTCATCTTCCGACGAACTTGAAGCTGAAGCATCTCTTCGTTTTGGTTTGCTAACTCTAGAAGATCCGTTTTTAGATTGCGAGTATCTTTTTCTTTTGTTTAATGGTGAATCTGATTCGTTATCAGATTGAGATTCACTGTTGTCCTCTGATCCACCATGATGATATCGTTTTTGTGAATGTTTGTCCTTTTGCCGTGACTCCATATTTCCACGTGAGTGAGTTTCATTAGAGTCTCTCTCGTGGTCTCTCTGCTTCCTGTTTGATCTTTCATTACCATTTTTTGCATATAGAAGTCCATATTTCTTTGATTCCTTTCTTTCTTCCTGTCGATAATCCTCTAACTTTTTCCCACCTTTTTTGCTTAAACCTTCTCTTCCTAACCTTGATCTTTCATCTTCACTATCTGAGGAATATCTTCGTTTTGATGATTTCCTACTAGCTGATTTTCGCTTATCAGCTTCTAAATCACTACTATCATATTTTGTTCTTTCGCTCTTTCCGTTTCTCTTTATTCTCTCGTTCACTCCATAAGATTGACTACTTGACCTTTTTATGCTTTTGAGTCCCTACCTCTGGAAAATTCATCACCTGCAAATTCAGAATCTGAATCACTATTCTGATTTATTTTAGAATCTTTACTTCTTTTTTCTACTTTATATCCATTGTTACGTTGCTCATTTTAGGACTTCTATCCCTCCGTTTTTCTTTCTTGTGTTTTTTGTGCTTATCTTTTTTGTGTTTTCTGTGTTTATGTTTATCATCAACACTCATATTTAACATTTCTTTCAATTTCCTTAATTTAATGGGATTTTTAATCAGCTCTTTTTTGCTATCATCTTCTTCTTTTAATCAAAAACAACGGATCTTCTTTTATTTTTGCTGCCATATCTTTCACTGGATCAGAAATATCAGTAACAAAACTTGCTCCAGGTGTTTGTTCTTCCTGAAATACAATCAATAAAAATGAATCAAAGCTGTTTTTAACTGAAGAACATTCACAAAAAATCAACAGGCAACATACCCACGAACCTATGTGCATCATGGAATGTCGCAGTGCATTAGGTGGATATTGTGCCATTTATTGAGAAACAAGTTTAACTGTGATACTGTCACAATAATGGATTGAAATGGGCAATTCAGAAACATGGCTTTGAGTCATTTTATTGCTTTCAACTTAAAAAATAATCAGCATACTACTCAATGATGAAAAAATAACCAGTAGCTTATAACCATTTCTATGATAGGACAAACGAAAGTTGACGAATTCGTTGCAATCTATTGACCATATATTCGATGTGTCTGGTCAATTCGCCACACTGCCAATTCACCACACAACCATGTCGCCACACACTGCAGGTCAAGTCGTCACTGTGTTCAGGTCAACTTGCCGCACCTTGATGGTCAACTTGCCTCAGTTCAACCTTTAAATTTTAAAACCATGATAAACTTGTTTTTATAATATCTCGTAAAACCTTCCAAGACAGCCATTTACAAATCAGGTATTCAGCGATATATTTATGAATATTGGGCCACCAAACTTTATTCATCACGCTGGTAGAGTCGACTTCACCAGTTAAGTTTGGCGAGTCGTATTTTGTCTGGGCGAATCGACCAGATGTGGCCCACATCACTTTGGAAAGTTGGCAGTGTGGCAAGTCGACTTGCTACCATATCCGACTGCATTTTCCAGCAGTTTTCATAAGAGTAACGATTTTCATAACGGTAAAAGCTAAGAATTCAACATTAGCTATACAATTTTTGTAACAGTCATTGATATTTATTATTATTAAAAGAAGATGTAATGAGAGACAGCACATAGGACTAATGAGAGTGTGAAAGATGAAATAGTGCAAAACAGTGAAAACTATGAAACCCTACTGTCTGTTGTTAAACAAAGAAAACTAAAATGGTTTGGTCATGTCACACGCCATCCCAAGAAACTTGGTCTAGCACACACTATAATAAGTGCCTGGAAAGAGAGCTAGGGGAAGACCAAGAAAGAACTGGCTGGAAAACATTGGAAGTTGGACCAACTTGTCTATATGTCAAGCGATGAGAAATGCAGATGATCGGAAAATGTGGAGAGGACTGGTAGCTTCAAACAAAGTGCACCTACGGCCGCAAGGCTACGGACAATGATGATGATGAAAAGAAGATGCAGAAACAGTAAGAACTAAATTTCATAAACAAATGTTTCAGTTGAACAGATTTCATTGAAGTTTTTTTCTTGGGCATTCAAGGACAGTATCAACTTCTTTATTCTTAATATAATGTTCAGAGCAACTGCGATGATTTTTATAACAACAAGAAATAATTCAGTTTTATAGGGATCATGGCCAAACAGAATTGAGTGTATGAAAACAAGTGAATTGCAGTCTCTGCCACTATGATCTTTGACCAATTCACATATAGGCTTGCAACTTCAACTCTTTGACCTCTCTATTTTGTATGCAGCATATGGATTTTGCAATACAGTTTACAGATTCAGAATAAGTTACATTTTGCATCTTTTAGCTGTGTATTGACATTGATCTATGGCATTATGCATGACGCTGAACCTTTTAATAAAAAATGAGGCCTATAGCTACATTCTCAATTTCATGAGGAATGCGTCTGTGCAACTGGAAAACAATATATGAACTGAACCAAGCGACCAAGCGAACAAGCGAGCAGATTAATGTTGAAAGATAAGCTATTATTAGTTTTCATGAAACAAAAGAGGAGCACAAGTCCAAATAAAAGTCATAATAGTAAGCAATAGATTGCAAAATGATAAAAGTACACAATTGTGTGCTGTGTGAGGTCATTATAAAAGATATCCCAAGGAGCAAAGACGTTGAAATCTATATGGGCCATGAGTAGTGTTTAACGGCTACAAATTAGCGTTATATCTTGTAGCAGAATGCAGCTTTAAGCTCATTTTTCATGATTTCATAGCTTCTGGACCCTCTTTAACTACAACAGGCCCCCCTCTTCCTCTACCTACTTCACCTAGATATGATTCAGTGCAATTTGCATTCATATTTTCAACTTACTGCATTTTCAGATATGTCTTTGAGAATATCAACGTTCTTGTCAATTTTTCTGCCAAGAAGGTATTCTTCATGGTTGACTTGGGGGCCAGCATACATCCAACTTAATTTTTCATTTTTCTTTCTGTAAAAGAACAAAAACTTCTAGTTTCCATAGAATTAAAAGAATATATACAATACTAGAACACAGAAGAAAAGAAAGTTTAACTTTCTTTAATAAATGAACAAATGGTAGAAAAAAGAGAGAAAAAGATAGGTGTTACAAGTTACTCATATTTAACCTATCCAATAAAAAATTAGCTAAGTGATGATACTCAAGCAGGTATCTAGATAAGCATTGGTTTGCTAAAACGCAAAGCATCAAAGCAAAACATAAAATCATCAAGAAACTGGTCCTTTAACTGTCAAGGAGTAATGCTTTTATGATATGTTAGCGTGGAGGTGTGCCTAATATTACCAGCTATGTCAATGTTTAAGACAGTTTTCAAAAGAACAAGAAGGATCATGGAATTAAATAATACTAACTTCACAATTCCTTGTTCTACAGCATGTTGTTGTAAGGCCTCTCTTCTTCTTTCTTCTTCTAATTCTCTTTGAAGTTGCTCAAGTTTTTCTGCTTCTTCTTTTGCTTTTTGTTCTGCTTTCCACACCCTCTCAAGATTTTGCATTGTGAGAGGGTGGAAGTGTTTTTTCATATTCTAAAAAAGGCATTTTCACAAAACAGTTACTTAAAAGAATATGCAGATATCAATCTTTAAAGATGTCTAATAAAGCACAGGTTCAATGTTTTTGTCAACTTTAAATGTGAAAATGTGAGGTATTGTTTTGAAGTTCTCTACTTACAACTCAAAAATTATTTTTCTACAGAATTCTACTACTAAATGGAGATTATTGCAATAAACAGTGCAACATTATATGCTAAGGGGAAAAAGTATTGCAATGCTTGACATAGAAAGGTGGTCAACAGTAGCTGTTCCGCCGCACAGCATTTAGGTAGGAAAATGTTCACAATTTCATTAACTTCCAATAAGAATAAAAATTACAAAATTTCTTTGTTGATTTTGTTGGAAAATCATGAAAACCTTGAAGAAGTGCCTTCCATATTTATTCAATAGTTATCTTGGTAAACAGTGATATAATTTATATTATTCATTTTGAAATAGAAAGGAGGATAATTTATTGTAAACTATCTACACCCAGGCCACCTCATTCAAACCTTACTGACCTCACACAGACTAGACTCTTTTTATAAGAACCAGAAAATTTTGATCGAGGCTGACTGATGTTAAGTTTTTCCCTTTTTTGAGCCTGAAATGTTCTTATTCTGTTCTAAATTGCTTGGTTACTGTAATACACTAATATTTTTCAGTGAATGTCTGGAGTGGTACTATCTCTATAGGTTTTTGTAAAGATTCAGCAGCATTCTTGTTTATTTCTTTGTTTGCTTGCTTTTTACTTACGTTCAGTCTAACTGTCTTACTTTAATTTCATAAGCTGATACTCTTAAACCTTATGAAATGAAAAGGCAAGCCTCAACTTGTTCTTACTGTGTTCTTCAAATCTGGGGAAATTCCGGGCTCGTATTCTTATAAAAAAAGTGCTACGGTATACGCAATTGTTTATATATAGGCCTAGTCTCTAGGCCTAAGCCTGTTTTTAGGCCTTACACGCGCTATAATAGGCTCGTGACAACATGATTTTACGCATCTACTTTTTCTTGTTGTTCTTAAAGATCTTAAATCTTCTTACCAAGTCGCCTCCTCCCATGACTGCGTTGAAATAAAAGCAAACCAAGGTGCTCTGCAAAAAACTCGAGTTTCTCTTCCTTGCTTTGCTGCCACTTCGCCACCACACCAGTGTCAAGTGGAGAATGGAATGAGATTTGGATGGGAATGAGATTGAGACTCAGATATCCCATTCAGATTCAGATGGAGATTCGATATATTCCCATTTTTTGTCGGTGCGAAATTAAAAACAAATGAAATTTTAAAATCCTATGATTTGCTCTAAAACTCGGCCCGATTCAGAATTGGAAAAAATAAGGGCTATTCTTATTGAAAACGGCTATCCTGAGGACGTTTTTTCAGATTGTTTCCGCAAGAAGATCGCAAGTTTTTCGGGTGATTAAAAGTACGGTCCGGAAAAGTGCCCTGTTTACTTCCTAAAAACTCGGTGGCTTGGCAATATTCCCTTGCGATTCCAAGATCAAATAAAAAACACCATTACTAAGTGTTTCGCTGCTGGAAACCCTAGGTTAGTTGTCAACACTCGGAAAGTTCTGCCATCCATTCAAAAGGGTTGCGTACCTACCACATAGAAAAGTTTGGTCATTTATGAATTTTCGTGCCGGTGTGATGCCAGGTACGTAGGTCGCACTTCGCAGAGGTTAGTAAATAGGATCAATCAGCATGTTCCTACTAACACTCGACAAAACAACTTTCGGCAAAGGAAGCAACCACCCCACAACGCTAGGAAGCAACCCGCCCAAGGTGCTGTGGCGTCGTTGTATAATCATCCCGAATCATCCATGGTGTCATAAGCTCAGCTCAGTGTGGTCGGGGTTTGAGCACAGCCAGGGTCGAGGTCTCGATTAGTTAACCTTCTACTGGGATCCTAGCGACTGGCGCTAAAACACCATTTCACCTTTACCATTTCACCGCCCTTAAGCATGATTTTGCAATAGGAAAACATTTACTAGACTACCCAGAGTGTGAGGAAAGTACTCCAAGGTGCATAATTGCCGTCCCCCCGCTAATTAATTTTTCGAAAAAATTCTAACCCCCCCCCCCCGTTCTTATTAGGCCCCCCGCTTATTAAGATTTGCATTGATATAAATGTTAATAATTTTCACTTAACTTTCTTTCTTGATGTGAAATTTCACTTGTATACTCTATTTCTTTGTTGGAACTAAACTATTGATTTCCTTAGCCTATAAGTACTATAAACTATAGGCTATGCGTTTCAGCAGTTTCTTGACAAACTTTGTCAAGCAAAGTCCGACTCCCCTGTTTATTCCGATCCCCCCAGCCAATTAGATCCTGATTGCAGTTCCACCCCACCCCCGCGCCTATTCCAACCCCCCAGCAATTAGGCACCTAAGAGTAACAGCCAGGATTGTTTTCGAATAATCCACAGAGCTAGATCCCTGTTTCATCTCAGTGTTTTTAAATCTGTCCACATCAAAACTTAAAGGCCGGTTAAGGTCGCTGATTCCCCCAAGCAGATTGGTGTTTAAAACACAATGCCCAATTCGGCTTCTCTTTCTTTCTGATGTCCGATTGGTGCATTTCGAGCCGCCTCTGGGTATAAATTCTGTTGCTTTCCTAAAAAACAACAATGAAATAGAGAAA
>JACTAT010000306.1:5000-18000 GCA_014526335.1 Chrysaora quinquecirrha | reverse complement strand
CGTGATGCTATTCTTGCATACTGTGATGTTATTTTTTCGTATTGGGGTGGATACCCGCTATACTACGATGGGCTATCTTGCTTGATGTCGTGGTGTTCTATACCAAATAGGGGGCCTATTATAGGTTTGCGGCTTCGACTCCTATTTTGAGTGCGGCTTACGGATTTTGCGATGCTTTTTCTACCGTTTGCGGCTTCAGAAAAAATTGCGGCTTGCGTTTTTTGGTGTGTATTGACATCGGTTTGCGGCATTTTGCATGCAGCTGCGGCTTTTGAGCGGAGAAACGCTACATACATTCTGAATTTCACAAGGAATGTGCGTAAAGAGGGTTCTGTGGCGCTCGAAAATGAAATAGGAAAAGTAAATAAGCGATCAAGCGGACAAGCGATAGGATAAATGTCGATTGACAAGCTATTGGAGCCTTTAATGTTATGTCCACTAGTGAAGTTAATTGGCAGCGGCTTAGCCATTTTTTGACGACGGATTTGCGGCTTTAAGCTGATTATTTCACGGTTTCGCGGCTTCTGGACCCCCTATTATAGGCCCCCCAAATAGTTAGCAATGCTGACACTTCTCCAGTATAATTATCCAAAATAGGCCAAAGCAATTGCTTATGATGGCCTCTTTCGGCCCGTTTCTGCCGCTTAAACTCTGTGAGGTGAGGAATGTCAGACGAAAAAAGTAACTTTTTAAGTATTGTCCAAAGATGTTTCATGCTTCCGCTTTTTAAATTTTGTAAGGCTTGAAGGCTATTCATCTACTTAGCTTTGCATCAACATAATACTTGAATAAGATAAGAATACGCTAAGTAGTGCTAATAGAATTACGTTGTTGTTTTTTGCAGTCAAAATCCATTGTAGCCGATTAATTTTCTCTGTGAACTTTTGAAGGGAAAGTGGGATTAGTGTTATATTGAGAGTAATATAGATTTCTGTAAGTGCGTCTGTGTAACATTCCCTGAAGCGTACGAAATCGAAATCTTACCGAATTTCATAGACTGGGATGGTTCTCCTTTTTGCTATTGCAAAGGTATCAAGCTTTTGTGAGACCTGAATATGCATAAATATAATAAATATAAACAAAGTTTTACTGAATGTGTTTCCCAGAATTTCCAAACTTTTTTAACACTTTGTTATAAAACATAGCAAAAACTACATTGTTGTCCTTGGTAGCTTAATTAATTAATCCAATACTTGTTACTTGTTACTTGAGCCCCAGTTATCGCTCATCAGACCGAGACTAATACCAAACCGAGGTCGCTCAAACTGGGACTGATAATATTACGGCATTTCTGGACTGGCCGGCGCCAAAAAGTTGGCGCGCATTGAATCGAGGCTGGTTCATTGCATCATCTCAGCAAAACATACGAGCCCTATTCGGCGGCCTATTTAGGTGTGAAATTGTTAGGAAACTGTGAGTTCACTTAAAATTTCTATTCTTTGAATAGCCAATCAAATTGCGAATAGACAAGGCCGATACCAGGGTCGAATATGGACAGCGGAATTTCACGTAGAGGCCTATTCAACCTGGGGACGAGGTTAGATTAGATAAGCATACCTAGAAAACATCAAAGCAAAAAGCAAATTTTTCAAACCTCTTTTGAAATGAGAGCCTCGACACTTTTGTATGATGCTGAGCTAGCATTTTGAAAATCAGAAGTGTAGTTAATGCTAGGTATTGTATATTTCAATCGTCCAAAGGAGAAACCTGAAATAGAATGGATAACAACAGCCATTATGCAAGTTAACTGAAACCGCGTTTAGTGTTAGAATATTTGGCCCAGCAATTGTTTTCATTCACCGTTCTTCTGTTCCTGTTTTTCTGTGGCGTAAAAAAGTCAGTCCTTAAGCTGCGGCTATATACTACACGTCCGACATTTTGCCTGAAATGGTGACAGAACATGTTGAAAAATTGTCGCCACGACTGGACAAACCAAAAGTTGCACGTGTAGCCAAGAATGGTCTCTCGAACAAAATGTTCTACGCCTTAAGGAAACACTGCCGCAGAACATTAATTTGGTTGAGCATTTCGCGACGCAACAAATTGTATTGTTTTCCCGCCTTTTTTTATATTTTCTAGGACCAGATTCTCTTTCTGTGCAAGTTAATTGTCACAGCAATTTTGTCACAGCTTCTGGAACCTCAGGATTTATTATAACAGGACATTCTCAGGAGTGTCACGTCGCCAGAATAGGTAAAAAAACGCATGTGTAGATGCGGCTTAAGGATGGCGACATTGTTCAGAGCAGTTGCGACTTTTAGATAACTGGTAAAAAAGGTTTCTAACAACTACTTCATAATATTTTAGAGAGGGTATTTCTAAAAAAAGGAGGGCTAGGGGTGCTTTACAGATCGAAGACATTCATCGGGTCTTATTGCTGGGGGTTGGAATAGGGGGGTTGGAATATCATTCAGGATCTAACTAGCGAGGGGTCAAAATAAACGTGAATTCGGAATTTTGTCCGACAAGCTTTGTCAGTAAACTGCTTGAACACAGTGCAAACGGCCCTATAGTACTTATTTGCTTAGGCAATCCATAGTTGTATAGGGGAAATTTCATGCTAAGAAGTCAAAGTAAAATAAGTAACAAATATCGACACTTACTAACATTTATGCAAATCGTGATAAGCGTTCCTTTGGGCTTTTTTTTATCTAGCATAGCCCGGGAGTGTTGGTAAGATTTACCTTACCAGAATTGAGTGATCTGAATCTCTGAGTCTGCTTTGAAATGCAGACGTGTAAGGCCCAGCAAGACACACTGTCTGTAAATGTAGCCAGTTTTGTAAGTGGTAGTAAAGCTGGTTGTGGTAAACATATGTGATTTTGGCATGACCGCTTCCCATATAAGGCAATGTCACGTGACCTATTGTTATTATTATGGGGATTTTTTTATATCACATTGTAGCTTATACATAGAGGCTTAAAGTCAGTCTGGCTTGGAAGCTTTCATTCATAACACAACAGAGCAGTTACAAGAAAAGCTTGAGGGGAGGGTTAATTCCACCCCCGGTAGGATTAGGATTAAGAGCATTGGGTTGGAGAATTTTCGAAATTGTATTCTAAAAATTAAGTAGAATAATAAGAGGGCAATGAGAATTAGGTAAAAGAAATTAGAAACCGTAAAATTCACCTTTAAAATAGAAGCCTTGGTATGAAGCCTTGAGACTATTTGATCCCTGTGATAGGACGCACGTGTAGTACCCTTGATCTGAATCTGAGTCTGCCTTGAAATGCAGATGTGTAAGGCTCAGCAAGACATACTGCCCATAAATGTAGCCAGTTTTGTAAGTGGTAGTAAAGCTGGTTGTAGCTTTCTTGAACGGTTTTCCATTGACGAGTAGCGATAGCGACACGTTTCCACAGCAACTGAATTCACAAGAAATTGCCACTTGGTATCCAAACATTGAAATCCCATGAAATTTTGATGCAAAGCCAATAAATGGTGAACCTGTGTGCATAAACAAATTGTGAAGAGATTGGTGAGAAAGTTCAATAGGATTTGCAATAAATGATCACGACATAGAAGGCCATCGCTAATTCATGCAAGGAATGCTGGGAAAATTGTCTCTTGCAAGACATTAGACTCACTACACGAGTCTCTAGTTTACGCTCCCCTTATTTTGATTTGTCACTCCACACTGAGCGATTTTATAAAACAACAACAACAACATCGAGCGAAGTAGTGGGACTTATGGAGTGAGTCTAGCAAGACATAGCAACCAACATTTTCGAATGCATATTTAGGCCCACATTTGAAATTGTCTTTGAAAAATGGCCATGTAACAAAAATGCTGCTCGACAGAGGAAATAGATCAGTGATGCTTTCAAACGGAATAAAAACCCTTTATGCTGACCGGAAGCAAAAAAAAGTCTGAGAAGCAACGCTTTGCGATGAGGACAAACCGTTTAAAAAGCAAATTTCGATGTCTGACCGTTTGGCCATGGCCTCATCTTTAGGCCGAGTGTTTTCTATGATGTAAGGGCTAGCATGTTATGCCTTTACAATGTTATATGTCTAGGATTCTGATCTTTCTATCCGTGAACGTCGACATAGATACCATGAGCAAGTTGTTGACACAAATGTACCTCTCTCTACTCAGCTGTATCAGTGGATACCTGGTTAGAAGATGCGCTGTTTTGGAGCTGTACCTTGTTTTATGCTATATGTCATATCTATTTGCTTTATGCATCGATTCAGGAGCAAGGTATGAACTCTACAGAGAGGCCGTATCGTAGAAATGGACTAATTCATTTTTACTTTGACAATTAGGGAGATATGCGTTCGTTATCAGTTAAGTTTATCGTAATCGCTTAATTCTTCCTCAGTGGGTATCTTGACACTATAGGTACTTAAGTATAAATATTGCTGATACCTGAGCATTTCGGGCTGCCTGTCGGATAGGGACAGGTGACTTCTTCAGCTGATAATACGAAATGAACATCTACAACATCAAGAATAGTATTTAACTTTTGATAATAACGGAGTTTGCTATATAGTTAGGGCTGGAGTAATAAAAGGTTTGACAGGACAGTTAAGTTCTAGGCCCTAAAGCTCTAGGGTCCCAATCCTATATGGTTAAGGCTGGAGTAGTAAAGGATTTTACAGGACAGTTAGGGGCGTTAGTAAAAGTTGTAGCAGTACAGGCGTCAAACATTAGTGCAAGTTTTAAATCAATTTCGTAAGTTCATTGGGGAGCTGCAATAGCAGGGTTGGCCAATGATTAAAATCATATCCTCCATGCAATAAACTTCCACGTGGTTAAAAGAACGATGTTACTTCTCTGACGCCTGGGGTGAAATGGTGTTTTAGCTACAGTCACCAGGACCTCAGTAGTATCTTAAATAATCGATACCTCGATCCTGGCCATAACGCCACCGTGGCTGGGCTCGAACCCTGACCACACTGAGCTTCTGACACCACGAGTCAGATGGATTACACCACGATGCCACAGCACCTTCAATAGAACTTTTATCAAACACAAATTAGAAGAAATTTCCAATACCTTTGAAGCCATATGAATAAAAATATAAAAACGTTACCTGAAAAATATTTTAACCATAAAACAACAAAAATTCCACTAGCAAACGACATGACTGCTTTTGAAGAGTTTTTAGCATCAAACTAAGCAGAACTTAGCAACAGCATTTTGTAGCAACTATCAGTCTCATGTTTACTTAAAAAACAGCTGAGGGTTCTCACAGGTTTTATTTTGCAGCTTAGTCATTTCACCTGTATGAGTTGAATTCATATTTTCATATCAATCAAAACACTAAGACAAATATTTAAACAGATTTCGTTAAAGTGCTTCACAACATTTTCATAAGGATGTAATTTGCAAATAACTACAAGAAACTGAACATAGAGGCATTACTGAAATAACAAAAATGTTTGTAAATTAACGAGAATGTAAAATATTACATAAGGTTGCAAAGTTAATCACAATGCATTTAAAGATACTAACGAAGCAAGCAATTTATTCATTGCAAGGAATTAAGGTTAATTAAGCAGCATTTTTTTTTCTTGCTGTTTTAAAAATTTATATGGCTGCTTAGCCAAGAAGATACTAAGTGTCTTCTTTTGGTTTCATCTTTTGTTACGAAAAGTTTAAAAAAGAAATCGGAATTTCAATTCTTAAATACTTTTATTTGCTATCCTATCATCCATTATTGTATTCATTTTAATTATTGTATTGTATTGCATACGTTTGTTACTCTTTTCGATAACTTTCTTTTAAATTGCGAACTGATTTAGACATACGTATAGTGGCTTCTTTCTTTCTTTTTTAATAGTTATTCTCAGTAGTTCCTTGTAGTAAATTAATTTTTTTTTGTATTTTCTAATTAACTTTAACTTGTTCTGTTAATAGGTTAGAGGCCCTCTTGGCCTAATACCTTTGTTTAAAAAAAAAATGTCACCCAGGCCAACATGACAGTCAAGAAATGATCATGATTACTCTATAGCGTCACTTTTTTAATTGTCTTTCTACATAACGTTGGTCTGTACTTGGAGTTGATCTATACTCGTAATACACGCAGTTTTTTTTATAAGCAACTTTGCTCTGGTCTAGTTAAAAAAGTTGCTTTTATTGGACCTCTTTCGGCCACCTTTTAGTAGCAAAAGTTGCTTAGTAGTTGCTTAATTTTAACTGTATACTTTTTGCCCTAAGAATTGTATAGAGGCTAGAAAAACAGCAAAATTTGGAGTTTTGACGGCAAATAAATGGAAATACCTGTTGATCAATCCTCGACTTCTTGCAGTGATACAAGTTATATGAAATTCAGAATGTTGCTTGGGTTTTTGTCCTCTGGTACTATACGTTGCTTAAATCTTTTAGCCTTCTACATCTGGGTTGCTTATAAGCGGTTGCTTATAAAAAAAACTGCATGTAGGCCTTTGATTATGCTTATGTAGTAAGTATATCGTATGCTTTCATTTGTTGAACGGATATCATGGGGCATTGTGTTTACCACTATCTCAATGAATTATAGTGGCATTGCAGAAGACCTATAATCATGCCTGTTTTGGAAATTTTTCGATATTTTTTACCGCAAATATTCGATTAAGACCCTATCTCTATTCAGCTATGGGCTGATAGCAAGCAGCTGAATATTGATTATATCATTCAGTGATATAATCAATATCATTTCTCAACGTAATTCTGTGGACGACAGACTGGAACAACTAAAGTTTTTTCATAAGACTCTCCCTCCAATAAGGAATAAAGCATGGAATTTTTTCTAACCCGTTTTTTTTAATGCAGTAATATTTCGTCGCCCGTGCCGTTATAATAATAAAAAATTCGACAAAGCAGCATTAATATTTTCGCAGTGCTGCAACCGTTTTTTTAATGCAGTAATATTTCGTCGCCCGTGCCGTTATAATAATAAAAAATTCGACAAAGCAGCATTAATATTTTCGCAGTGCTGCAACCATTCAGCCATAAAATGGAACGTTTTTAGTTGATGACTTGGGATGTTTTAGTTGATTATATTCTTTTGTTCAACGCCTAGTTCATTCTGGTGCAAAATATTCTCTCAATTATATTGTAGATTTAAGAATACTAATAGCATTGTTTAAATTTTTTAAAAATCTTAAGAATAATCGAGGCTCGAAAATATTTTCGCAGTTCGATTAATGGTTCGTTTCATCGAATTGTTTCAAACTGTTGAATTCTGATAAGATGGCGAAGCTGTTAGTGTTGTCAATTTTGATGTTAATGCTCATCAAAAGAGTAAGCTGCTATTGCTCCAGCTCAACACTGTATGCGACAACTTCTACACAGTACAAATCTCTCTCGTATTATTCAAACTACGATTCCTGTACTTTTACAATAAGACCGTCGAATTCGTATTCATCAAGCAACTACTATTTGGAGATAAATTGGTCGTCATTCGATGTCAAAGGCGATATGCCTTATTGCTATGACGATTATATTGAGGTATTTTTGACAAGGTAATAAACGTTTCTTCGTAGAATTTTACCGATATGTATTGAAATTTGGATCTACTGCAGTTTAGGGATACCGCAAATTTTACATGAAATGATGAACAAACAAAGCTGCAGAAACAATAGCTGTGGGTATAATAATGTCTCACCTAGACTATTCAAATGCAATCTTGATAGCCCTACCAAAACATGAAATCAGTAGGCTGGAAAGAGTACAGGTGTTAGCTGCCAGAGCTGTACTAGGAAAGAAAACAAATGAAAGTGGCACAAGATTTTTTAAACAACATACCAATACATTACCAATACATCTTAGAATTGAACACAAAGTTCTAACTCTAGTTTTTAAGGCATTGAAAGACACAGCTCCTCAATACCTGAAAGATATGCTAAAGCTTAGTAGAAGTGTGAGACTACAAAGATCCAACAATATGTACATGAAATTAGATATTACCAAAGTAAAGAGAGAGTCTTGCAAACAAATCTTTCAGTGTAATGGGACCACGACTGTGGAATGACATTCCCAATGAAGTAAAACAATGCGCTAAGGTTGAAAAATTTAAGAAAGAGTTAAAGACATTTCGTTTTAATAAATTTTAAATGGACATTGTAAGATTTAGGATTAGGGACTTTCAGGGAGTGTGAAGCGCACTTGAAGATGTCATATCAAAACTGCGCTATATTAAGTGATTTTATTTGTATTATTTGTATTTGTAACACTCTTCGTGAAAAGGATTTATTTGGGTTCAAAATAATTTTCTCACCAAACCTGTCATTTTTCTTTTTCGTTCTTTCTGCTTGCGATTTTTCGAATGTTATCAAAGTTCAGTTTGATTACAATAATACAGGTAACTAGCAACCTCCAAACTGCATTCTTACCTAAAGCTGCAAAAAACAGCAGACAGCTTTTTTCGTCTGGCACTCCTCCGAGTATAAACGTCAGAAACAGACCGAAACACTTGAAAAAGGTGGAGTTTGTCCCTAGATGCGGACCGAAATGCACCAATCAGGAAGTGAAGCTGAATCGGCATTGTGCTTTGAACGCCAATCAGCTTGCTGGATACAGCGGGAAGATCAGGTGCTTTGGCGTCGTGGTGTAGTCCAGCTGACTCGTGGTGTCAGAAGCTCAGTGTGGTCAGGGTTCGAGCCCAGCCACGGTAGCGTCACGGCCAGGGTCAAGGTCTCGATTAGTTAACCTACTACTGAGATCCTAGCGACTGGCGCTAAAACCTAGCGACCATTTCACCTTCACCTCCAGCAGATTAATTTGAATAGTCCAAGTGAGAAAACGAAATCTTTCTGTCTACACAGAATGCTTTTGGTTTTGATGTTGACGAATTCCAAAACCCCCAGTGAAACAAAGATCTTGCTGTGACAATGATTTTACAACAATCCTTGTTGTAATTTTCGGCACAACAAGGGTTATCGAGCAAGTGTTGTCCTATATTACGATCGTCCGTCATCGTTGTCATGCCGATAGAAGATTGGCATAATAGATTAATTTTATACTGCAACTGTTAAATTCGTATCAAATTCATTTGAAATGTGTATAAAATGCACATGGAATTCTCATATACCTATATGTATTAATGTATGATAATTTGGAGACGATCCCTAAGACACAACGCAGTCTTCTGTAATGAAGTATGTTGAATATCTGATGTATAATCTAGGTCCCTATTTTGTAGTTTTTTTCACTATTGCTTGTATATACAGTTACCTGGATGTAGACAATGTCAAGTCATGGTGAAAACATCACTCTATACTTTTTGTACCCGCTTCGATGTTCTTATTTTTTGATTGATTTGAGGCTCGAGTGTTCTTAATGGTGTTCTTGTTTCAACATTTATGTTAGTTAAACTATTAACAATAAATTGCTTCTACGATGTACTACTCCAAAATAACAATTTGGCATATCTTCTATATGCGTTTATTTAGTACTAGTAAATTACATGTTTTGTTTTGAGATGAAATTTCTAAAGAAAAACATTTGTTGCTTGTTATTTCTCATTTGAGGCTAGACATGTTCATCCTTATAAAGTGTGGTCTTATAAAAAGAAAAGACTGTTTACAATAATGCTACATAACCTCATTCTTGAAAATGCCAGTTTTTAATTATTTCCGTTTCAGCAATTACAGAAGCATTGGGAGATACTGCTCAAATAACTTGATATCATCAGGTCTTTTTGATATGTATTCAAGTGATGGTTACGCTAAGATAAAGTTCAAAGCAGATGGTTCATACACTGGAAGTGGCTTTAGATTTTCATATAGATTGAAATCAAAAAGCAGTAACTACTTTGGTTCATACACGTCGACATACTGCAGGTGAGTAGAGCCAAAATGTTTTCATAACTAAGGTAATGATAAAGGCTAAATTGTGTACACGCACCTTTTTTGTAAAAAGGTTCGGCTCAGGCTCAGTGCTGAAACTTCCTTAGCTGACAACCAAATTTGAGTGCTCCAAATTCCTTAACAATTCCTTAACTTTTATTTTTGTTCCGTTAAATAAACTTAGAGACAATAAAATTTAAAGACATGTATTTATCAGAAGACGAATAGAAATGAATACTACACGTTTTTTTTTTATAAGAACACTGAAATTGAAGAAAGCCATGCAATGTTCTTAATTTTTCCGATTTGAAGGCTCAAAATGTTCTTAGCATGTTCTTAATTTTCTTGCTTTTTAAAAGCCTGCTGTTTTTCAAATTAGTCGATAACTGCTACAAAAAGGAACGCACAAGTAAAAATGTCACATATAGTCACAATGATTGAGAGTTCACCTATTCTCTAGAGTTGAGAACAGGACAGCGTCACTTAAGAAAGTAAATTCTAATTTGTTTCTAGCTTCACAAAGCCTTGCAATGTTCTTAGCATGTTCTTAACTTTTCAGCCTCTGAAGCCTTATGTTCTTATATACTCACCCTGGGTAATGTATGTGCAGTACAGTGGAGGGTGTGCAGTACGGTGGAGGATGTTCAGTACAGTGGAGGGATATCATAATTACAGTGGAGGGATACCATCAGTACGGTGGAGGGTATTCAGTACAGTGGAGGGATATCATCAGTACGGTGGAGGGATATCAGCAGTACAGTGGAGGGATACCTTCAGTACAGTGGAGGGATACCAGAAGTACTGTGGAGGATATTCAGTACTGTGGAGGGATACCATCAGTACAGTGGAGGGATACCATCAGTTCAGTGGAGGGATACCATCAGTACAGCGGAGGATGTTCAGTACGGTGGAGGGATATCATTCAGTACAGTGGAGGATGCTCAGTACTGTGGAGGGATATCAACAGTACAGTGGAGGGATACCATCAGTACAGTGGAGGGATACCATCAGTACAGTGGAGGATATTCAGTACGGTGGAGGGATATCATAAGTACGGTGGAGGGTGTTCAGTACGGTGGAGGGATATCATCAGTACAGTGGAGGGCTTTCCAAATTTCTGCACGAGTCCGAGTTTTCTACACTTGGTTATCATAAGAAATTCAAAAATATAGACGCATATGTATTTGAAAGTTTCGATCTTATGATACTGTATTCAACAGCAAACTTCATCATCTTGGTTATCATATTAAGTGCTATTGACAAAACGTTCGGTGTCAGATTTGTATCCCTCAATACGACCCATATCAAAGGGCCATTCACTCTTCAAAATTTTGTACGAGACTTTTAGGAAAACAAAAGGATTTCTAAGGGATTTCAATGAAAAAATTAGGTCTTCCAGCCGGATTGAACGAGATTTTAATGAAGTAGTGAACTGCCCCTCGACCTATGTACAGTATCATTTCATTGTGAAAGGGCTGGTTAAAGAGAAGGGTAGCCGTGTAATGCAGTTAAGAAATAAGCCAAAATTTTGAATTTTGACGCAAACCTAGCACCACCGGGTAGCACCACCCTCAACATAATATGTATTCACTGACTTTATCTAGTATTCTCGATCAAAATTTTCTGGTTCTTATGGAGAATGTGTCTTAACTACGGTTTCAAAAGAAATGCGACTCGGTATTTGTACCTGTTTTACAAATCAAGAAACTCTTCTGTATGGAATAAGAAGTGAAAAAGCTAAGACACTACTTAATTCCGTTTATAAATTCAGCCCAGAACTCAGCACTCTATTTTACTGATGTGGTTTGTATAATGTTTGTGTAGAAATAATGCCCAGAAACTATTACACTTGAATTATGTCCATATTTTAACTGCTGAGAACATGATCCTGCACATTAAACAGCTTTGGAGAACGAATTTCATGAAGTTTTCGAAATTTCGAAATTTTCGAAGTCAAGAAACTCAGAATCTCTAACTATACTATTTAAAACGACAAATCAAATTTGTTTAATAGCTAAACGATAGTTTAATAAAGAAAATTCGATTGATACAAGTTGTGTTTACCACATCGAGTGGCAATTCGTTCCTTTATTAAAATCTCGTGCAATCTAGCTTGAAAACCTTTTGTTTTCATATAAATCTTTAAAAATCCTTTTGTTTTCCTAAAATTCTCGTACAAAATTTTGAAGATTGAATGGCCCTTCGATGTAGATTGTATTTAGGGGTACAAATCTGACAGAGAAAGTTCTTTCAATACATAGTTGTAGAAAACTCGGACTCGTGCAGAAATTTGGAAAGTCCTCCACTGTACTGATGATATCCTCCACCGTACTGAACATCCTCCACTGTACTGATGATATCCTCCACCGTACTTATGATATCCCTCCACCGTACTGAATATCCTCCACTGTACTGATGGTATCCCTCCACTGTACTGATGGTATCCCTCCACTGTACTGTTGATATCCCTCCACAGTACTGAGCATCCTCCACTGTACTGAATGATATCCTCCACCGTACTGAACATCCTCCGCTGTACTGATGGTATCCCTCCACTGTACTGATGGTATCCTCCACTGTACTGATGGTATCCTCCACAGTACTGAATATCCTCCACAGTACTTCTGGTATCCCTCCACTGTACTGATGGTATCCTCCACTGTACTGCTGATATCCCTCCACCGTACTGAACATCCTCCACCGTACTGATGATATCCCTCCACCGTACTGATGATATCCCTCCACTGTACTGAATACCCTCCACCGTACTGATGGTATCCCTCCACTGTACTTATGATATCCCTCCACTGTACTGAACATCCTCCACCGTACTGCACACATCATGTCTACATCATACAGATCACTCACATTACCCATCCTCCACTGTACTGCACATACATTACCCAGGGTGATCCGTCTGTGGATCCTCATACAGTGATTATGTCCAACTTCAAGGTAGGTAAATTTTCTTGTTGGCAAACCTTCCAACACAGACGTGATAGGTTTTGCTTGTTTTGGGGCACATGATTTTCATATGTATGCTGTTTTAATGCATTTTGAATCCTTAGTTTTCAGGGAGCAGACGTACAGGAAAAACTTGACCCCGTCTTTGTCCTGAGACCACTAAATTAATGATAATTTTTCTTACGACGTTTTGAGATTTGAGAAGCGATAAAAAAATTTGAAGATATTGCCACAAACATTTTATCGTTTGGTTTTGGTA
>JACTAT010000305.1:238204-331000 GCA_014526335.1 Chrysaora quinquecirrha | reverse complement strand
CTGGGTAGGTATGCCATTTTTCATGCTTGCTTCATAAAATGCACAATTGCCAACGATTTCACATTTAAGCCTTTGCACTATTTCGAATGTTTTTGGTATTGTTGGCAAATTTTGTCACTTGTCACGTGATAAATTTTATTAATGATCTTAATAAGTCTAATTAGCTAATTTTTCAAACTTTTTGGATTGAGCCATGCATAACGATGTGTAAACTATGCTTTCGAATATATTTACTGAAAATAAAGCTTGTTATTTAAGTTTTCCAAAATGCTGAGTAAGCAAAAGATTTTGTCTTCAAAATAAATGCTTATGAAAGTTGATTGAAAACAGCAATTAGCTGATAATTAGCTTAAATGATAGAAAATGTTTACTTTCTACAGAGATCTAAACTTTTACAGTGCCTTTTACCTATTTTATTCGAATTTAGTTTGATTTTCGGCAACATAGAAGAAATAGTCATAATTTCACACTCTACATGGTCACTAGGCAACTTGTCACGTGACTAATTAGCGAACAATAGTTTTAATTAGTTGCAATTGGGTACTTGCTCTTAATGTGAACTTTGAAAGTAACAGTACAGTGATAAGAGATCTGGAAGAGGTGTGTGCAGAAAGAAAACAATGGAACAATATTATTAGGAACATGAAGTTGTAAAGCACAACGTACATGCGAAGAAGAAGAAGAAGAAGACCGAGGGGCATTTCACTCTGCAAAAAGGCGTACGAGACTTTCATTAAAACAAAAGGACTTTCAAGGGACTTCTGAGAGAACAATAGGACTTCCAGCAAAGGTGTACGAGACTTTCAAGGAGTGAATTGCCCCTCGAAGAAGACTTGCACATGTCAACCACACTTCATCTCAATCAGGCAAATAGCAGCTGAGACAACTAAGGGGGGGGGGGCGAAAAAACGCCCCTCCCCATACCTAGAGAGGAGAAAAATAGCACATACTGTTAAAGGTTGATTCACGGAAATTAGATGTGCGCTACAATTTTGTGAATTGAGCTATTCGAAGAAATTTGCACTGATCCTTTATATTTACAGCTTTAACCAAATTGTACGTTGGAAGATTGAAACGAGACATTACCATCAATGTATTTGTTACATGCAATCAATGGTCAACATCTGTTGTCAGCTCTTGCCCTTTTCATCGACTTGCTGTTTCATGTAAATTCAACATCATCTGCAGCACCAAAAGCGACAGTCTTGGCTGGGTCTGTAGTGGAGGCAGATTGGTTAAGCAACCATATTGCTGCGATTTCGTTTGCATGTGACTATGAGCAACTTGTCATGTAGAAAAATGATAAAGGCAATGTTTCAACAGATTCAACTCATTTGTCTTTTTTTTGCTACCAAGCTTTCGATACACGCAGTTTTTATAAGAAACTGAGCTCAGCTCCTAGAAAAAGAGATAAGTTTCTTAATTTTTTGCACATATTCCGTTAGTGGGTTCGTTAGTTACAGTTGGTGAGTTAGTTGCCTGGACAGTAAGCTATTTAATAAGTAAGTAAGCAACTTAGCAAGATCGTTAGTTAGTAAGATAGTTAGTTAGTTAGTTTGTTAGTTAGTTAGTTAGTTAGTTAGTTTGTTTGTTTGTTAATTAGTTAGTTAGTTAGTTAGTTATTATTGCACTGGTCCTGATATCTCGCTCAAAAAACGTAATTTAATAGAAATGTTTGACAATTAATGTTTGAAAGGTTGTAAAACGATCAAACATTGCCTGACAAGAAAAAAATTATGTCTTGACGTTTTTCAAAATGTTAAACATTTTTTGCACATGATGGAAGCAAATTGTTTGACAAGAAATTTTTCTGGAGGTAGCCAAACGGTCAAACATTTTGCTTGACAAGGAATTTCAAATGTTTGACCAACTGTGTCTGATTGTTGCACCAGGGTCTTAGGCCAGGGCGTAATTATATCAAAGGGCGAGCTGTTTTCCCATGAAAAATAGGTTAAGAAAACGGTCTTTTCACAACTGTGAAAAACAACGAAGAAAAAAAGAACAATGAAATCATTAGAACTTTCCACAGTCAGGTATTGGTTTCTCAAATATGGTCCTTATAAGAAATGTGTGTAATTTCGGTAACAGAGAATAAAGTATTTCTGTCATGTCTTCCAACATTTCCGCCAACAACTCCAGACATTTTGGGACGGAGCTCCACTGGCTCATTGGATGGCTGAATGCAGCCAATTTATAAAATTAGCATTTGTATGCCTTCTTGCACAAATGTTTCAGTTTAGCAGTAACCAGTCATGTCATCTTGCAGTCTTGACTGTTTTGGGCAATGCCTGAAGGACAACTGTGATTGCTCATTAAGGTTAATCTTCTGTCATTTTATTCGCATTTCACATAGTTATTTCACTTACTTACACTCAACACTTAGCTAAGCTTTTGGTTTTTTTGATTGGTGACGGTGTGATGGGAAGATTATCATCATCTGCAAGCTATAAAGCCATCAAATTGCATACCAGAATATTATTGACAAAAGCCATTTTTAAAACGAGTTGTTATTACCAGGTTTTACAATGAAAAATTGCTTCCAATAGTATAGGTATAATAGCATATACCTGAATTATCTAATCTCTTCTCCCTGACTTATTTTTTGGCTAACAACTGACAACATCAACTTTACAATTGAGTCATGTTGTCTTTGAGTAGATAGTTAGTTAGTTAGTTAGTTAGTTAGTTAGTTAGTTAGTTAGTTAGTTAGTTAGTTAGTTAGTTACTTACTCTAAAGTCCCGAATAATAGGGAGGTCCTAATAAACGGGGGGATCCGAGGTGTGTGAAATAAGTGGGGCGGGGTTGGAATAAGTGGGGCGGGGTCCGAAAACCTCGAAAGTGGTACCTGAATGCCTATTTCGCCCTAAGTAAGTATTTTTGACATACCAAACTTTCTTTAAGAGGGAAAAAATTATAAATAAGAATGACAATATATTTTAAACGTAATGCAAATATTCTTTATGAAATGATCAGTTCACCAGTTACAAGCTTCAGTGTTGTTCTCTGTGCCCGTCTAACCATGGTCTAACAGACAGACATAAAACATTACAGATACTTGTTCGATTTGAAAGAAATTCGAAAAATCAAGCTTGTTTGCTCGGTAAAGTTGATTTTTACTATAACAAAAAGTAAAAAATTAATAAACTGGGGGTCCTAATAACAGCGGGGGGTTCAAAATGTTTAAAAAAATGCGGGGGGGGGCGGTTATTCGGGACCTTAGAATAGTTGGTTGGCTAGTTAGTTGGTCGGTTAGTTAAGGTTGGTGAGTTAGTTTCTGGTTTCTGGGATAGTAAGTTAGTTAATAAGTAAGTAATGTAGAAAGATGAATTTCTACAAGCTGCGTGAGTAGCAAATGAAAATAGACAGCAATAAAATAAATTCACAAAGTTTCTTTTCTCGTCAAATAATCTAATTTCATCAACAACTGTAACAACGATTGACAAGTTCTGTTCTTCTTACTTCAAATACGTCTATTCTTCTTACTTTAAAACGATCGGCCTAAATAACTTTTGACAGCTTTCTTCTTTTTCGATTTCGACAATTCTAACGTTCTAACAGCTAAACACAGAAACACGTCTAAACTTATCGACTAGAACATAACGACTAACTGAATAACCTAATATGACAAACAATAAGAATAACATACAACAAAGCTGATGACAAGTTTAACAATGGAAAGAGCCATTAAATCTATGACAAAAGGGCATACAGTAAAATCGGGACCCTAGGACCATAGGACCATAGGACCCTTAAGTACTAACACCAGATAGGACCACTAAGTACTAACACCAGATAGGACCCTTAAGTACTAATTCCACATAAGATCGGAGGGTCATCACCATTTTAAAACAATAGCGCGTGTCATCAGCCTGTCGTAGCTACTACACCTTCCGCTGTTCATGCTGGGTACCTCAGGACTTCCGTCAACTGCAAGTTCAACTTTGTTTCTTGGCATGTGGTCTTTGCACTTTGTTGTGATCGAAAATGGAGTCTTTTGAAAATGAAGAACTTGACGATTTATCAAAGTCTTTCAGCTATTTGTCTTCTCCAGAAAAGAAGAAACAAAGAACAGATGGGTATGTCTGTCCATTTATTTTTCGAATATTTCTATAGAATACAGTCTTTTTATTTTTATTAGAAATTAAAATTTTTTCAAATATCAAAAATTTCGTAATTTTTTGACAATTTCAGTTACCAAAGAAATACAAGTTCTCAAAACGGTAAGTTCGCAGAGAAAAATGCCAAAAGAATAAGAATTCTGACAAGGACAGAGTTTGAAGAATATGCAGATAAAAGTCCCAGAAGAATAACATTCGAAACTTATAATTTTTCTAATCTCAAAATTATGTTTTGAAATCATTTTTGAAAGCGAGGCTAACTGTTGCTATGTTGACGTTAGATGTTGGTAGGGGATTTCTATTTTAAGCTTCTACTGACTCCACCGTTTTCAGAAGATGCCCAAAAGCATACGCTCATATATGTTTCTTTGATTAGATTTGAATGTTTTGATTAATAAATTAAAATAAATTTACTTCTCTTTCGCAATTTTGATTTATCACTTTGGCTAACTTTTTTGGATCATTAAAATGTCAAGAGTTCTGTTAATATCTACGCCATACACTTATTTTAAATAAGCAACCGCTCAAAAAGCAACTAGGGCTGGACTGACCTTAAAGTTAAGCAAGTTGAGGGTTCAATTGAATCACTGCAAGCAACTAAGAAGACAAACAACCAAGTTGCAGCATTCAAAATATAAAAATTTACATTGCATTCCATTGTTCATAGTTTTCATTTTCGTCTTTTGATGTGATTTTATATTTTACAACTCGAAAAAATCATTGAAGGCCTAACAGTTGATTATTTTCACTCGGAAAGTCAGGATTGCTTGTTAGGTATAAAAATGTTAAGCAACTTTTAAGCAACTATGAGGGCTGAAATGTCCAAAATTTAAGCAACTTTGAGGGCTGGACAAAAGTTGCCTAAAAATAAACCTTATTAAAAAAACAGTGTAATGGAAGTACTACGTACGCATTTGAACTTGCAGTTGACGGAAGTCCTGAGGTACCCAGCATGAACAGCCGAAGGTGTAGTAGCTACGACAGGCTGATGACACGCGCTATTGTTTTAAAATGGTGATGACCCTCCGATCTTATGTGGAATTAGTACTTAAGGGTCCTATCTGGTGTTAGTACTTAGTGGTCCTATCTGGTGTTAGTACTTAAGGGTCCTATGGTCCTATGGTCCTAGGGTCCCGATTTTACTGTATGCCATGAAATGATTATTCAGCAAATTTTCTATTTTTCTTTGCAAAACCACTCAATCTTCAAAATGCCTGGCAATTGTAATCACAAAATCACTTTAAAGCCTCAACTACTCTATAGATGAAGTCACAGTTTATAGAACGGTTGCAGGAACTGCTGACAAGTGTGAGCCGTGAGGCATGAAGTAGAAAGCCAATGAGTGACCCGTTTTTAAAAGTTTTTAATACAACAGACCGTTTGCCTAAGATAATTGTTAATTTTTTAATGGTTAAGCTGCCATTGTGTGTTTTTGTTAATCCGAGAATCCCGTGTCCTGAGCTCGCCGGATAGAAAATAGCTACTTTATCAAAAACTATAGTATCTGACATGACTTGAACCTTGAAGCAATGTGAGGTTGCAAGGAGAATAAAATATCTAAGGATTATTAATATTCTGATATCACAAGGGCATTCATGTTTTTGGAGAAAGAAAGACAATAACGCTAAGAGACTGAGCAAAAAACTAGGTGCTTTCGCTCAGATAAACAAAATAACTAGGGGGGCTGAGCCCCCCCCCCCCAGCTCTACACCCCTGGTTAGTTGGTTAGTTAGTTAATTAGTTAGTTAGTTAATTAGCTAGTTAGTTGTTTAGTTAGTTAGTTAGTTAGTTAGTTAGTTGGTTATTTAGCTAGTTAATTAGTTTTTTTAGGTAGCTAATTAGTTAGTTGGTTAGTTAGTTAGTTAGTTAGTTAATAAGTAAATAAGCCAGTTTGGTAGTTAGCTAGTTAGTTACCTAGTTACTTAGTTAGTTAGTTACTTAGTTAGTTAGTTAGTTAGTTAGCTAGCTAGTTAGTTAGTTAACTAGTGTTACTTTGTGTGAAGAACTCAAAAAAACAAAAGCAACAACTAAGGCTAACGTCCCAGTTTTTTAAGTCAGCTTAAATCTCGATGCAACCCGTATTTTTGTGCACAAGAAACCAATCAGAAAGCAGTGGCGCGGCTCTCAAAGGGAAAGCAGCAGCAACAACACATGGCCTAGTCAGGGATTCTAATCATGTCCATCACGTTGACTTCCAGTTCCACGGAAACAGCTAATTACCCAACTTATATCTGCTATTATGCCCAAGATCATTTAGAATTTCGTTTACAGGTATGTATTAAGCAATTTTTTTTTGAAAGTGGATTAAAATATATGGAAATCAATCAAGTTAAACTTGACCATTTTCTCACTTGGTTATGGTTGCCAGCTTGCCCACTTGCCAGTCTGCAGACGGAGTATAGTATGGCAGTTCTCCACGAGATCTCGCGCGTGCAGAAGCACTTTTCCATTGTCATTTTCTATTTTTCTATTGTTTATCTCGTGCTTGCACACGCCATACTCCTCAGACTGGCGGTTGGACTAGTACATAAGATAAGAGTAGTTTAGACATACCTGTACTCTTCATTCAATTCAATTTTCCATTGGTCATCCCGCTGCATCCCCCTAGCTGATTGGTGTTTTGAACACAATGCAAATTCGGCTTCTCTTTTTGATTGGTGCAATTCTAAGCTCTGCTTAATTGTTTCAGTCTATTTCTGACGTTTGAGAGGAGTGCCAGATAAAAAAAAAGCTTTTATAAGCATGCCTGAGCCCGGCAATGTTTCCACTGTTTATCGCAAAGAGATGGTGCCAGACAATAAATGCTGGGGGGTCAAAAAGTTTTCAAGTGCCAACAGGGGTAATATTACAAGTTGGTTATTTTTGTCAATACATCAACCTGTAAAATTCCCATACCGTAGCCCGGTGCCACGTGCTCTGCCTGGTTGGAGAACATGTTTTCAGTCGCAGCGGTGATTTCAAAAAATTTTTTTGACTTGCATCCTCAAAAGTGAAGTCTCGCACATATTATAAAAGGTTGCCATTGTTTGCTGCTTTTCATTCGCACCTCAAGCTTCAGTTTTTGGGGTTTCTCGCAGCTCGCAACTCGCAACTTTCACTTGCTCACACTGACGTGTCGGCAAAAATGAGCATGTTGATTGTTCGAGAGTACCGAAAGTTTATCAAAATATCTGAAAATTTAAGTGCTGACAGTGGGGCGAGCTGAAATTCTGAGGGAGCTCCTGCCCCCCTGTGCCCTCCTGGTAGCCCCATCCTTTGCAATTTTGTAATCCTTGTAAAAGGAGAAACCAGGATGAAAAAGGAAATGAAGCCTGATCAAGTGATGTCAAGGAAAAGGTTAAAGGCGCGGAAACTTAACACAGTTCTTCAAGAAAAGAAGTCAACAAACAGCTTTTGTAGGTTTCTCAGGAATTTCTTGTTTCCTCGGGAAATTTGGTGAAATTTCTAGAACTTCATAAAGGAAAGGTCAAGTTAGACTCCCAGTTCTAACTGTTTCCTTGTTTTTGGGAGCATGACAAATCACGCCTCAAAGTGACAACCAGTACTCTTAGGTGCCTAATTGCCATCCCCCCTGCTAATTAATTTTTTGGAAAATTTCCAACCCCCCCTCTTATTAAGGACTCCCCCCACTTATTACATTTGCATTAACATTGATGTTGATAGTTTTTACTACACTTACTTTCACGTTCTTGGTGTGGAATTTCACTTATACACTCAATTTGTTGTTTAGAACTATGGATTTCCTTTGCATTTAAGCTCTATAGGGCCCCTCGCTTTGCATTTCAGCAGTTTCCAGACAAAGTTTGTCCAGCAAAGTCCAACCCCCCATTTATTCTGCCCCCCACCAATTAGATTCTGACGGTAATTCCAACCCCCCACCTTTTCCAACCCCCCAGCAATCAGGCACCTAAGAGTATGTGCATGACTAGGCATGCATGTGTAATCCTTGCCCTCAAAAGGCCAGGCCTATTCCAAATTGCTTCCACTGTGGGAGCATGGGCTATTTTGCTTGCTGTATAAAGTTGCATTAGGTTTTAAGGTCATTCCCTAGATTCTTGTTTTGATTTATTATATGCTTTATTTTTCAGGAGCTGAAATCAATTACTGAAAATCTCAATGTCGAATATAACATCCCAGGTTACTCTGAAGTAAAGTTATATGTAAGTTTTGTGTTGTAAGGTGTCATACCTTTTTCCTTGCAAGGCTGCTTTAGCATATTTTATCTTCTTTACTTATAATCAACATTAATCATTTGTCTTTTCTTATCATAGAAACCTTTCCTACCAATCAAACTTCAAACTGAGTTTGCGGCAAAGAATATTCTAGATCGAACAGTTTTAATGAGGTGAGATATCTCTTAGGTTTTCTGCATTTGGAAAATCTAACTTGCATGGAAGCAAACAAAACTTTGACCAGAATGACTCAAAACCAGCCAAAAACCCCAAAAATGCCAAAAAGACCCAAACCAACCACAATTATCCAAAAATATTCATAAATAGATCAAAACCTCCCAAAACCACCCTGAAATGTCCTCTTCACCTTGAAATCAGTGATTAAGGGGCAGAAAATCCCTGAAATCCCCAATATTCTCATGTTCGTTGAAATGCCATTAACAGAGTCATGTAGTGTCAATTATTCTTAAACTCTTTACCAGACTCCTTTAGTTGTATTTAAGAAGTATTTCGGTTCACTAATTCAGTTGCTGTTCAGTGTGTCGCATTATTTGCTTCCTTCACGCAATCGCTTTCCTATTCAAAGAACCATTTCAATTTTCCAAGTTATAATCAAGTTTATGTATAAAGTGTAATATTATAGTTATGTATATATTTCGGAGATAAGTTGTTCTCTTGTTTCACCTCCTTCACATGTAGAGCTGAAATCATTTTTTCTGCTCACTAGGTATATGATGGAATCTTGGGCTTGTGGATGTACAATAGATGATATCTACGATCAGCAAAGTTCCATTGAGAAGAATGCAAAGGTACTATTGTATATCTTTTTAATGCTTGAATCACAGAGCTCTAGCCTGTTAAATTGTTGTCCTTAAAGATTTTAGGATTTCAAGAAAAAAGAATTGCAGGAGCATTTGATAAATAAGCTCTATTCAGTTCTTTACTCTCTTTTGCTCACATTTAATTTACAGGATTTCTTGGCTGTTTCATTTTCATTTTAAACTATGATAATTCTGTATTGACTTCAGAGAATTTTAAGTGTACACGACAGAAAGGGGATTTTGAAATATTACTTATGTTACCTTGCTGTAAGGATATGGAAGTTGAAACATAGCCAAGTGATACAGGCAGTATCAGTAACAAGAAAGTCACATACATGAAATGATTTCATGAAAAAATAACTGCAAGAATAATGAGATTTTTAGATAACTTTATAGTAGAAAAAAACAATTTGGGAGCAACAGCGGAAACACTTTTTGACATACTAAAAGCTCTTTTCGTCTGACACTCCTGATAGTATAAACGTCAGAAAAAGACCAAAACAATTGACATAGGTGCAATTTATAGTCAGGTGCGGATCGAAAAATACCAATCTGTCAGAAAGCAGCGCTGAATTTTCAACGTGTTTTGAACACTAATCAGGTTGCATGATGCGGCGGGAAGACCAATAGGATTAATTCAATCTGTGGATTAATTGAAGAGTCAGCAGAGAACCGTATAATCAGACGAATTGGAGATCCTTGAGCAGCATTTGAAGTACTGCTAGCATCAAAGGGAGTAATTGGATTGACACAATGGACAGCGTACAACAATATGGCTCATAGATAGATTGATAGATTATCGGCATTGAGGCATTATCCAGGCTTTTTACTAGCTAACGCGCTAAATTTCCCCCGTCTTCACTTCGTGTCAACTTGCTGCCTAGTTCATGACTCTGTTGGGCTTTTATGTACTGCCAATGCCTTTCGCAAATAACAAGGCTTTGAACATGAGTAGTCCCAAAAATAAACACAGTCTGTCGGGGTCGTATATAAGCCTTAGAACCCTGAAGAACACAATCATTTGTATTGTACTGCTGGAGGTTAAATTTGTACGGCTAATTAACCAAGTGACGAGGCAACTGTGACTATTTTGTCTGGGAGTAGAATGATGATTGGAGAACACATAAAAGTCAAAGCAGATTTTATTGAGCAAGAAATAACAACAAAAACAGAACGAACTGAAATATTTGGAAAACGGGAAAGAACGAATTTTTTGGCAACAAATGTACGAGTTACTGTTGCAAGAAGACATACCTATTCGATTGTCCTATAAAGGCAACGATTGGGAAAGAGAACGGCATAATACAGACCAGAAAAAAAAAACCAAATACAACTCTGGACAAAGAGGAAAGAGTGACAAATATAGGGTTCTGTACAGAGGAGAGGCATACTGATCTGGCTAAAAGCTTTTTCTGAAACAGGGAAACAACTATTTGCTGAAAATCCTGCATTTCCCATCGAAAGCGATCCAAATTGTTTTGTTTCTAAAATGCTAAAAAGGTTATGTTATAAGACAAATCACAATAGTTCGTCATGAAGTTTAAATACTGTTCTGCTATTGAGATCTTTAGACCTGTATGCCATCTTAAAGCTAAACTACCTTGAATGACAGTGTTGGAGCATCCTTGCTATTTCTTTTGTCCCTTTCTTCCCCTCTTGAACAATGTTAGCAAAACAAAAATTTTCAGCTTCAAAATACAAGCTTCGATTTCCTGCTATTGCTGAGATAGATACCATATTCTAAACAGTACTCGCGGCTTCCATCTTTGCACAGAGGTCAAATTATATAGTTGTACATACTCTATATAATTTGGCTATGTGCCGCTCATATGCGTGGGTTTTCGACCTTGAAATTCTCTAAACATTGGTATGGTTTTCATCAAAGCCTCGTAAAAGAGTGTGGGAATTTACGAAAACTAAAAAAATTCCCTTTATTTGAGTCAGAAAAATGTTAATCTTTCGCCGAAGATGTTCGTAGTACCATTTCAAGTTATAATAGGGCTAGAAAGTCGTAATATTCAGCTTATCGTTACTCATCAGATAGGGCCTCCATCTACATTACAATAAATGGATGGGTTTGCAATCCATAATCCTCCATCCATAAGACATGTGCCAAAATTCAATAAACGAAAATGCCAAAATTCAGCTAATCTTTCCTGGAGAAATGCAGCTTCTGTTCAAAGGTGGCTTGAGTTTTCTTCAAAATCTCTTTACATTTCAGGATCCAAACTTGCGCCAAAATTGCTATTATAGGTACCTTACATAGTAAGCACTAAAGGAAAATTTGAACCAACAGCCACCAGAGACAGGCTACAATCTTTATTGGATCTTTTGTTGGTCTCTTAACCTGACAAGGATTGAACTTAGAAGCAATAAGTTACTTCATAACCTCACAAATGCCCACCTTAAGCTTTTAAGTTACTTAACTTTATGATTTGTGCCCAGTTTTGATTTTTAAGACTTTTGAGGCATGTAAATAATATGAATGATACTGTGCGTAACGCTGTTTGTTATCTTTTACAGAATATTTTCACTTCTGAGAACATGACATTTCGTGTTGATGTTGAAGGCTTCAACAGGAAACTATCTATGGATTGTAAAAAAGCTTGGATAAATGTAAGAATGAAATCTTTATCTCTTTATGAGTCGAACATTTCATCTATTGAGGTTTCAATTAAAAAAATTGCTAAAATAATCTTCAGATTGGAACATCAAATCCTTAGACCTTGAGCCGTGAGGCTTAAATGAAATTCTTGACTATGCTTGCTGTGTCGTCACGCTATTTCTGAGTTCAATTACGGTTAAAATACAAAAAATACTTCTTAGCTTGCAAAAAAAGCTTTAAACCGTGTGTAAAGCATAAATATTTAAACTGTGTGTAAAGCGTAAAGCTTTTATTGGTATCATTATCATCCTAAATTCCAGTGCTGAAATCTAAGGTTTATTATTACAAATTTTTGCAACAGAAACTGGAAAAGTTACTGCAATTTCCAGGGAAAGTGAAGATGAAAGACCCTGATTATGTGCTATGTTTGCTACTTGATTTTGGACTACGTGACGATAAAGAGAAGAATTGTAATTACATATATTTTGGAAGATGGGTTTGTTTCATTACATCATGCTTTAGATATACTCATTGTTATTGCTTCCGATTCGCATCTACAGGGTGTTTCAAAACAGGAACCCACTTTAGAATCTGTTGTTAGTTATTTAGGAATCGTAGCTTCAAGGCCTATAAAAGTTTGTCAAAATATCTACTGTATAACATAACATAACTTGTGGGTAATAGGATGAGTTGCATACTTCAGCTTTTTTAAAAACTGTGCTATGTAAATCTTCAGTGGTAAGTAACGCATGTGCACAAACTTGATCGACATTTCTTGTAATTGAAGATTGTCTGCTATACGTTACAGCAAAGGTGTATTGATACAATAATTGACCCGTTCAGGCCAAGAGTTAAAAAAAATGATGGAATTAGACAGTCAATGTATTGAATATTGGATATAAACTCGTATAAAAACATTGTTTATGCTGAGTTTTGCTTTTTCGAAGCGCATATCTGACTATCCTTTGTGTTGAATAAAAAAAAATGTGTCACAAATTTGGTTTCTTCCTAGTGATTTACATAAAGTAAAGCATTATAAAGAGATGTCAGCATTATTTGTATTTCTTCAAAAACACGTGTACCAAATTTTATGCTTAAATATAAAATTTTGACATTACTACGAAGGTTGTTTCTTAACCGGGTTCCTTTTCTTGGAACACCCTATACAATCTTTGAAATCTCATGTAACATTTTGAACTGTCAATTTCCGAGCAATAGTTGATATCAGCTTCACTTTTTACATTCCACCGCTTACTGTTGCCAAAAATGGTACAACAAGACTAGTATTATTTATTGTAAATGGAAATGTCATGCTGCAGTTACAAATAAATATTTCCAATATGACAATTACTAAATGTAGGAGTGATTATTTTGGTGTAAATATGGATGAAAAAAGAAAGTTATAGATTGGGGAATGGCGACAAATTTTAGAAACATTTGTTGACATATTAAGAAGCTATTTTTGTCTGGTACTCCTCCGTCGTACATAAAAGTTAGAAATAGGCAGTGAGATTAATATAATTTATGAATTATTGATTCTGTTAGGAACGTTTTGAACTTCACTATCCTTGGTCTGGAAATTGGAATAACACTATTTAGGGCACAATTAATGTTTTTTCGTACTGGTAGCTTACAAGCAATCCTTATTTGACACGTTTTCTGTCCCTTGCTAGGCAGCTATTAAGTATTTGGTAGCTGTTGTTGCTAATTATTCTGTTCGTAAGTGAATGGTATATATAGAAGGGCTTGAGTTTTTATTTCCCCACATGGTCAGGATGCAGGGGATCTTTTAACATACAAACTATAATGGGGAAAACATCTGTCTTAGCCCTTATACATTTCCCAACCAAAAATATTCCCTACCAGTAAAAGTCTCCCTTTTAAATCAAATCTTCTTTCATCATTATCTTTCAATCATCGCTCCTTATATAATCTATGTGATCTTTCTCATGTTCTTCCATCGTGGCTTTCAGTAATGTGTTAACCTATTGGTTTCACCCTGCACCTCTCAACTGTTAGTCACATTGTCACACTGTCCATTTCAGTGCTCCAATTGTTATCCTGATAATTTATTCAATATTGTTATACATAATTTCAAGATAAAATAAGAGAACTAAAATTGGTTCTCTTATTTTATCTTGATAATTTTAAATCCAAGAAGGTTATAAAATTTTCAGTGAAGAGTATTACACTACAGGGTGTTCCTAAAAAAAGGAACCCGGCAAAGTAACCTTCACACCAAAGTCAAAATTTAATTTTTGAGTTTCAAATTTGGTACGCAATGTTTTTGAAGGAATAAGCATTATGCTGACACCAATTTATAATGCGTTACTTCACGAATAACACTAGGAAGAAGTAAAACTTTTGACACAATATTTTTTTAAGTCAACATAAAGAACAGTCAAATCTGTACTTCAGAAAAGCAAAACTCGCCATACACAATTTTGTCCGCCTAAATAAATCATTTTTCAAACCTTTGACCTGAACCAACCAATGATTGTATCGATAAACTCTTCCGTAACTTATCCCAGCAACCTAAAATCCTCAATTGCATGAAATTTGCATAAAGTTTGTGCAAATGGTTTATTTATCAATGAAATTCATTACAGCATATTTTTATTACGATGATATATGAAAACGTATCCTTTTACTCACAAAAGTGTTTGTACACAATAAGTATTATTACAAAATTCTATCGGTCTTGAAGCTACGATTCGAAAGTAAAAACTATTTCTAAAGTGGGTTCCTTTTTTTCGGAACACCCTGTATATTAGGTAGAAGAGAACAATCCCTACTGTATTTCTTTTTTTTAGCCCATTTGTCCATTGTATTTCAGAAGTGCCTTTTTTCAGCGAATCCCCACAAGTAGAAATTTGTAAAAGATCCCTTGCAATAATGTGCAGTTACCTAAGTTGAAAGTAGGTAGTTTGACAGAGATCCCAAGCCACTTTGAGCCTCAGGACAGGCATTCCTAGCTTTATATTGATCAAATGTGATCAATACGTACAGGAAAATTGTATTCTCGTTCATGTTCGACCCTAAAACTCTGTTTGTTTTTTAGTAGATAGGAAATGGCCAGCGAGACATGATTCATAAATATTCACTAAAAACAAGGTATTTTATTGGGAATACTTCGATGGATCCACAACAGTCAGAAAGCTTTATTCTCTTAATGTTGATATTTTAATGACTTGCATTCCCTTACATTGTCACCAACGAAAGAACTTAAGTTGTAAATGGTATAGGCTAGTTACATGTTGCCCAAATTTCGCACGCGACCCATATTTTGTGGATTTGCATATTACTTCTGGAAGCCATGATAGTTGTCCATGTACTTTAATAAACACTGGATAATCTTTAAGGACGTTAAGACCCCGTTTACACGATATCGGTACCACACCGGTACGATTTGACACCGGCATGAAACCATGCGGGTGTGGGTTTTTTATCATCCCGTTTACACGATACCGGTGTGATTTCATGTCGCTTTGGTTAAACAATGGCTGTGACATCATAGAGCTTAATTTTGTGATTTTCTTGGGCTATGGCCTAAGCTCTACAAAGAACAAAACCAAAAAATAAACCAAGAGAGCAAATTGCAAACAGTCCCCGCCGCTCGAGTCAAACAAATTTCAGCAACCAGCCATTATTTCATAGATGTAAATGAAAAGTACACGAAACTGCTGTGTCAAAAGTCGAATAAAGGCAAGGGTAATACGAGAAAAAGCAACTAAATTTACTTCAATCGACAAGGAAAATCAAGTTTCATGATATTACATCAGAAAAACAATTAATAACGAAAATATAACGGTATTCTGAATAGTCTTTGAGTTGTACAAAACTTCAAAATTGCGATGAATAGCGGAATCATTTTCGGGCATACTTAAAAGCTTTTTTCGTCTGACACTCCTCAGAGTATGAACGTCAGAAACAGACCGAAACAATAGACTAAGGCGGAATTTATACCCAGATGCGGCTCGAAATGCACCAATCAGAAAGAACGAAAAGCTGAATTGGCATTGTGTTTTAAACACCAATCAGCTGGTCGGATACAGCGGGAGGACCAATGAATTATTTGAAGAGTCCAAGTGAGAAAACGAACTCTTTCTGTCTACACAGAACCGGCCTTTTGGTTTTGATGTAGACAGATTCCAAACCCCTAAGTGAAACAAAGATCTTGCTTTGCCAATGATTCTGAAAAAATCCTCGCTGTAATTTTCCGCACAAATCGGGTTATCGAGTAGATGTTGTCCTATGGCAGAATCATGTTTAAGACTAGGTTGTTGTTTAGACCCACGGGTGGTTGCTCTCTTTGCCGAAAATTATGCAGACGAATGTTAGTAGGGACATGCTGCTTTATCCTATCACCTAATCTCTGGGAAGTACGACCTACGTACCTGGCATCACACCGGCACGAGAATTCATAAATGACCAAACTTTTTTGTGTGGTAGGTACGCAATCCTTTTGAATAGATGGTAGAACTTTCCGAGTGCCAAAAACTAACCGAGGGTTGGCAGCAGCGAAGCACTTAGTAATGGCCTTTTTAATTTGACTTTCGAATCGCAATGAGACGTTTCCTATCCAAGGCATTTTAGGTAAACAGGGCACTTTTGCGGACCATACTTTTTATCAGCCGAAAAACTTGCGATCTTCTTGCGAAAACAATCCGAAATGACGTCCTCAGGGTAACCGTTTTCAATGAGAATAGACCGTATTTTATCCAATTCCGAATCAAGCCGAGATTTAGAGCAAATCATAAGTGCCCGATGAACTAGCGTGTTGATGAGGTTAATTTTCCTCTGTTTTGGACTAAAGGAATCCCACCGTGTATAGAGGCCGCTAAAGGTTGGTTTCCTATATATACTGGTGAGAAATCCAGTAGCAGTGTTTTCAACAAAGACGTCGAGAAACGGCAAAGAGTTGTTTTGCTCCTTTTCGAAAGTAAATTTTAGAGACGGATGCAAGGCGGTTTTGGAGGAAAACGTTACAATCGGACTCTTTTTTGAAAATGGCGAAAGTGTCATCAACATATCGAAAATAAACCGGAGGTTTTGATGTGGAGCCGAAAAGTTGACCTTCGTAGAAACCAACAAAGATGTTTGCTAGCGCTGGTCCCAATGGGCTCCCCATGGCGACTCCGTCCCTTTGTCGGTACATCTCATTGTTGAAGCTGAACTCTACCGACCTGGTAGCAGACTCCATCAATTCGACAAATACCTCCTCAGGGAACGGCGGACTGACAAGTTCACCCCGGTATAGAGCTCTAGCGCAAATCCCGATAGTCTCATCCAAAGGTACGTTAGTGAAAAGGCTGCTGATGTCGAAGGAACACATAAACGATTTTGTCGGGTCTAATTGAAGGTTTTGAATAACGTTAGCAAAAGAAAAAGAATCCGAAATACAATTTTTAGAATAAAGTTCCAAAACAGGTGCTAAAATTTCCGAAAGCCATTTAGCATGGTACGTAGGTCGTACTTCCCAGAGATTAGGTGATAGGATAAAGCAGCATGTCCCTACTAACATTCGTCTGCATAATTTTCGGCAAAGAGAGCAACCACCCCGTGGGTCTAAACAACAACCTAGTCTTAAACATGATTCTGCCATAGGACAACATCTACTCGATAACCCGATTTGTGCGGAAAATTACAGCGAGGATTTTTTCAGAATCATTGGCAAAGCAAGATCTTTGTTTCACTTAGGGGTTTTGGAATCTGTCTACATCAAAACCAAAAGGCCGGTTCTGTGTAGACAGAAAGAGTTCGTTTTCTCACTTGGACTCTTCAAATAATTCATTGGTCCTCCCGCTGTATCCGACCAGCTGATTGGTGTTTAAAACACAATGCCAATTCAGCTTTTCGTTCTTTCTGATTGGTGCATTTCGAGCCGCATCTGGGTATAAATTCCGCCTTAGTCTATTGTTTCGGTCTGTTTCTGACGTTCATACTCTAAGGAGTGTCAGACGATAAAAGCTTTTAAGTATGCCCGAAAATGATTCCGCTATTCATCGCAATTCAAATAGATAAATCTTTCTTTCTGCTGCCGTTCTTTTTATAAAACGATTATTTATGGTGAAAATGTAATTTACTAATGGTTTCTCTTAGGTGGGGAAAGGCTCTTTTGTGTATGACCCATTCGTAGGAACAGGTAACTTAAACTCTTTTTTGTGACATCATCTTAACTGACTCACACATCTTTGAATACTACGTAGTTACCAGCGTTTTATCCAAATTACTTTATTATACACTCATTTTTTATAAGAAACCGCTTATAAGAAACTATATATGCCTTTTTTCTAACAATCAATAAACTCTTCTATATGGGCTAAGAAGTAAAAAGAAAGTTAAGAAACTATTTCCGCTCTTAAATTCAGCATTCTGTTTTTCTGATATTCTTACGTAAAAATTATCCCCCAAAACTTTCATACTAAAAGTCAATTCCGGCAAATGTCCATATTTTGACTGCTAAAAACATGATCCTGGACATTAAATGCGTTTTCAAGAAATTTTAGAATTGTCGATTTCTAAGTTAAGAAACTCTGCAAGAAACTTTTACTATACCAATTGTGCTCAAAGTCAAGAAACCCTACTTTATGGCTTAGAGCATAATTACTTATAAAAAAACTAGTGTAAGTCCATCCAAATTACTGTATGTCATCTTTGAATGTTGTTGGGTATATTGGTTATAATAAATTTCTTTTATCATCGGTTTCTGTACCGTAAAATTTCGATCCAAGTACTGTACTTCTGTCATTGCTACTGTTCAAATCATTAGGCTTGCAATCAGCAGGGAGCATAAATTAGGGGGGTATAGACATGAGAAATTTTGCTTCAAAGACCATCGAAACAACGTGTTTGTTAGTAGCTATCTTTGGCGTATTGAATACTTCTACTGTGGTGGGGTTATAATTGGGAGGGCTTGATTTCAAATATTGCATTTGATATTTTGGGACCTTTTCTCGGAGGTTGTTTTTTTTTATGGAGCTGATAGTCGTATTATTGATTTTCAATTTTTAAGGTATAAGAAACTGCTAATTATAAACTTCATAGCATCCCTGCGTGCTGTTTTATATTTCTTTTCAGGCAGCATATTGATTTGTTGTGCTCATTTCGGTGCATATACTGCAGGAAGTGATATTGACAAAACAATCATCTATGGAAGAGGTTAGTATTATCCCTGATATCACTTTTTATGTTGTGTTTCTTTCACTTACGAGATTTTTTTTTAAGCAAAGCTCTTATGTCAGCGTTTCGCAAAAAGTTTTTCAACCGATTTACATATTGCAGTTTAACAACAGAGACCTAATCCAAACGATTTTCATTTATGTAAACGTCTTGCTAAAAACAGCATCCTCTTTTTTAGCTGGATATTGCTGATGGCATCACTTATTTCTAAAATCCTTGTAAATTTCTGTTATAATGTTCTTCTTTAGGTAGGTCTTCAAGAGCAGGAAACAATCAGTGGCGAGGTAGCAATTTTTTCTTTTCTTTTTCGTTTAGAATAGAAAAGGCCAAGGCTGCTGATCATAAGCCTCCACAGAGTGCCCAGCTTCAACAACTAAGCATCTAGATACATTCCTACCCAAAGTTCCTGGAAAACGTAGTAACTTTCCTTTTTTCTTATCTTCCTCTCTTCAAAATTTATGGTCGATTAGTCATTTCTTGAGATGATAGGGCAAGAAAATTAAAACTAAAACTAGCAACATCGGACTCTTGAAAAGTAGGAGCATTTTCAAGTTTTCAAGTCTCAGAATATTTTACAATGTTATGGTTTCTGTACGTCATGTACTTCTTCTCTTCTTCGGTGGGAGTTACCAATATCTACCAATCTATAACAGGCAGTTCAGCAATTGATGCCTAGGCCTAGAAAGCATATCGATGAACAAATATTTGGGGATGTGATGTGGTAGATTGAAAATTGCCAAAATGGTTCTTTTCCTTCCTAAGTGTTTGCTTTTTTCATATTTACATCTTGCCAATAATTTACATAATTACCAATAAGAGTTCTGCTTCTTTTTTGCATTGAATTTTAGTCATTAATCTAATCTCCTTGATTTACTACACTGTTTATCAACCTTGCATTGCAAGCTGAATTTTCCTTTTTCTTTCCCATGGCAGTAGGTAACGACCATTTGTTTTCAAAGATTTTACAAAAATATTGCCTAAGAAACAATTTTTTTCCTTGAATCTCGGCAATATTTAAATTTTCCTCGCTTGAAATTTTCGTCAATTAAAATTTTCGAGACTCTCATCACTTCAGATCCATTTTCTTATCTTATTCATTCTTCTGTTGCAGCATGTTTTACTGGAAAATTTTACGGGAGATATTTTCATTCTTTTAGCAAGAGATGAAATAATTCGTACAAATTATCATCAGTATGGTTTATTGGATAATTACGTTGATGTTATGACTGCTGATGTTTGTCATACACCTCTTAGATGCTGTGAAATATTCGATGCAATTATAACAGATCGTAAGAATCCTACCATCGCTGATATTGTTATTTTTCTCATCCTAGAATATTTGTTGAAAATATTTTTTTATAAATGGTGTGATTCTGTAACAACATTTTGCTGGCTTGCTATTTTCAAATTTCGTTTTTCATATCTTTTCTGCTCGTTCTATTTTTCATGTTCTATTTGCTTAATACCCTCCTTTTTTATTTTTTGTGGTTTGTCAAGTTGCAAATTTTGTAGGAGTGTAGATTTGTTACCATTTCTTTGCTATTGCTGTGTGAGGCTGTTGTTGGCCAAGGAGATCAATCATAGTGGAGGCTCCTCAGGCTCCTCTTAGCTTCCCTTAGCAATGTCGAATGTAACATGAAATTTCTGTCACTTTTCTTTTTATTTGGTTGGGTGTTTCTGCTGTTTTATTTTCACGTTCTTGTCCATTGATTTTGTTTCGTCATTTTGGCCTTTGGGGCAACTCAGAAAAAACCTTTTTATGGTTTCATTGTTACTTTGAAAATATTTATTTGAGTATATAACTTGATAATGACTGAACAAATAAAAGTATTATGAAGTAGTTTTAAATACTTTTATTTTAATTTCAATATTTCAATTTCATAGGTTATCGTAATATCGTTTTAGCTCCTTATGGCATAAGAGAAGGAGGCCGAAAACTCACTGCAAAAGAAGACAATAAATCTGAAACAGATAAAGACTTGTAAGTTAGCCCAGTTTCTAATTTGTCTTTATTTCTCTTGCATCAATTTTATGTTCGTGGGTTATAAATAGTTTTCTTACTCTAAGCTAACCTTAATGAATTATCGTGGTTAATGAATTATGATGAAAATCTCTTCCGTTTTGTAGAGATGTCACACTGTTTCCAACAAGTTCACTGCATCAACTTTCTGACATAATAATCGATTTGATAGAATTCGCTGCACACTACTTACGACTTGGGGGAAGACTTGTTTACTGGTTACCTGTTTACGCTCCCACGTAAGTTTATAATAATAATAGTAAAACTTACATAATGCGAAATCAAATTTATTTATTAATTATTAATATATTAATATATTAAATATTAATTAGTTTATTTATCTTTGGCTCTTTACAATCAATAATGTCCAATGTCCCTTGTATCTAAAAGAAGAAAGTCTTCCGGTGAGATCATCGTTCCATAAGATTTATACCATTGACAGAGCATAGCGAATATTTTGACGTTTTGGACTCAATCAAGTCACATATGTATTCTGGAGCTGCATTATGAAATGCTTTGTAAACAATGGTCATGATCTTAAATTGTATGCGATATTTAATTGGCAACCAGTGTAACTTCTGTAAAGCTGGAGTGATATGTTCGAATTTTGACGGACGGAGTACTAGCCTGGCCGCAGAGTTTTAAATACATTGCATTGGTCTTATGGTCGATTCTGGAAGTCCGAACAGCGAAGCATTCCCGTAATCGAGATGTGATAGAACTAGAGCATTGATAAGTCTTACAAGGGATTCATGACATAAGTTTATTATCTTGTTGGTACGGGTCTTTTTGAAATATTGAGCAGTTTTGTGCCACCAAGACCTTCGGGAAAATAACTTTGGCTAGACAAGGTTTTTATTTTGTATGATACCCTTCGGTGGGCAAATCTTGTTTAAAGGGTACTTCTTTCCGCTGCCACGTCCCAAGTCCATTTACTTCTTCCCAGTTGCCTCTTCGAAACTTTGTATAATATGTCTCCAAAATTTTATACAATACATATAACGGATTAGACTACTTATAAACTACTTAACAACAATAAGAGGACCATAACACGAGGAACAAATGACTTTGAATATTAGAAGCAATTGTCAGTTAAATAATTTTAAGCAGTTTCACGTCAATATGAGTAGACCAGCTTTTCTTTAAATAATAGTCTTTGTCAGACTAATCTTTACGAGAATTTCGTACCTGTTACTGAAAATATTAGAGTTTTGCCAAGATATTCTAAATAGCATTTCCCGTGGCCATACTAGATCGTTTAAGAGTACAGGCAACTCTGTCTAATTCGAACTCTCTGGGGGATCGTGGAAACATTCGAATTAGCTACAAAAAGTTCGATTTATACGAATTTACCCCCCAGATACTTTTGTTATAGTGTTTATCCATATAATCGCAACAAGTATAGCATTTGTCAACAAATAAAAAAATTTTCAGTCACAACTTTTTTGGACTTTCGATAAAAAGTGGAACACAAAGGTATGCAAGGCTGTAGTCTTTCAAAGCTTTCTGAAGAAATCGGGTATAGTGCTTTGCTTTTTTCGGCTTGATAAATCTCTCTTTACGTGAAAACCGTCAAAAATCATCCCATCAACTTTAGAAAACATTGATTGAAATTAAGAGCTAAAATCGTCAGTTTTTTCGCAGAAAGTTCGAATTATGAAGGTTGTTTCCTCAGGGGACCAACAAAAGTGGTCGGATTACAGAAAGCTCGAATTATAGACAGTCGAATTATACAGGATTTTTCATAAGGGCTTGTTAGGTCCTTTTCGAAGGACCTGAGAATTTCGTTCGAATTAGTAGAAGTTCGAATTACACGAGTTCGAATTAAACAGAGTTGACTGTATATTGTCAGCTAGACTAGAAAACGGAAATGTACATCATTTCGGATAGGATTTTTTGATAAGTGGCATATCAAAATATATGGGATTGGAACCTGGACTGTATGACCAGAGAGCCAACGATGTTTCCACACTAAGTAACTCTCCAAGTAATACCCAGGGCTGTCCTCCCGTTTGACTTTGTGTTTTTGCTATGTTGAGCCTTCTTCAGTTGAATGGCTGGGTATATCCTCACTCATTTAATGCATTATATGGGCTTTAGAAAAGCTATGGAAAGTTCAACTTTTTATTTTCTTAAATAGTTCTTTTTCCTAACATGTTATTTTTCTGTAATATTCCATTGTATCATAGTTATACACATGAACTGGTGCACCAACATCCATGCTTTGAAATCACGGCCAACAGTGAACAAAAATTAACATCTAAAATATCTAGACGACTTATAACTATGGTAAAAAGATCTCATTTCAAGGTTAGTATCAGCAATCTATAGTATTTGGATTCTAGACTCCCTATGGTTAATTTTTATTGTTTCTTTGTGTTCTAAATACCGTATTTCCTCATTACATAATCAAGCTTTCAAATACGGCGTTTATTAGAGGACGGCGTTTATCAGAGGGTGGCGTTTATTTCAAAACGAGAAATGAGAAAATAGATAAACTGACTTTAAACAATGTTTTCTTTCCCAAAAACAAAAGATTGTGTGAAAAATGTAGAGTTTACTGAAGAAGTGTTTACGTTGTGGTAAAATAAATAAAAATTTGTTGATAAAAAACAAGTGAATTCGTATCAACTATTTGTGATTTCTTGTTTGGTTTTTTTTCTAATAAACGCCGCTTTCCAGCATGCGGCGTTTAATAGAGAGCGGCGTTTATTAGAGGGCGGCGTTTATTACAAAGGTTCGGCTAGAAGTGCGGCGTTCAATAGAGAATGGCGTTTATTAGAGCGGCGTTTATTACAAAGGTTCGGCTAGCAGTGCGGCGTTTAATAGAGAATGGCGTTTATTAGATAGCGGCGTTTATTACAGAGGCTCGGCTCGAAGTGCGGCGTCTAATAGACAGCGGCGTTTATTAGAGGGCGGCGTTTATTACAAAGGTTCGTCTCGAAGTGCGGCGTTTAATAGAGTGCGGCGTTTATCTGAGGGCGGCGTTTATTAGAGGAAATACGGTAACATTATTCATTGATTTGTATTAGTTTCGTTCGGATATCAAGATGTAGCAGTCTCTCTGTTTATGCCCTCTCGAAGATATTACACTACCATATCGTTTTTTTCTTTGTTGAAGAATCTGTAGGCGAGAAATAAGAGGCGAACTTTCATTTCCACAACTCTTAATGTTATTTGTAGATTTCTCAAGCTGCATAGGCATAATTCGTTTTAACGAACTGTTATGCTGAGCAATTATCCATAAAATATACCTTAAGAATAAGACTCAGATAACTGTTCAGTTTTATTCTTGGCTGCTCTTTCCTTTTAAACCTTCCCATCTTTGCGGCCCAGTCCTGGACCAAGACGATGAAAATGGTCGAAAATGGAAAAATACCCGACGCTGCTAACATTTGATGCAGAGGTGGGTGGTGGTAGTAGACACCCTACGAAAAAGCCGAAATTTTGGTATCCTGGCCATTGGTGCCATTCAATTCCGTTCATTCCATGAAACCAGTGACACATTTTTTGGAACAAGTCCAGTTTAATATCTCAAAAAATGGGCTATGATGGTAGATCTCATAGCCTTCCGTGGTACCAATGGCACACTTTCGGGAAGAACTGTAGTCAGACATGACAAAAATGTACGTTGTTCAATTTTATTTAAGTTTGGTACACAAGTGGGTGATGGCAGTAGACATCATATGATGAAGTCAAAATTTCGATGTTGGTGCTTCAATGGCAACATTAACACGCTTACCAGGTCCAATCCAGTCATAAGTGACAAAAAATAGAAGATTTTGCTTAAATTTAGTACAAAAGTGGCTGATAGTGTTAGATATCATAGGCTGTTAGATATAAATCTTTTTGGTAAAAATTGAATCAGATGTAACAAAATTAAAAATTGTTCAATTTTGCTAAAGATTGCTGCTAATGAAAGTAATTGTAGTAGACATCATCTGAAGAAGTCGAAATACCGATATTGTGGCAATAGAAACACATTTACTACTACCAATCCAGTCATTAGTGACGAAAAATTAAATTTGTCCGATTTTGGATTTCGAAAACAGTAGGCTCAGCAGGTTCTGCGTGAAGGCAAAAGCTTTGGCAGACTTTTGAGAGAAAAACGCAGCACATGAATGAAGTATTTGATTGGGAATTCTAAGACAAACAAATTCTGAAAACGGTAGACATTGCAGGGAAAGAAATACATTTCTCAAACAATTATCGAATGCAAAACATCGACAACGGTTGGATATTTAGGTTCTTATTCGATTAAGAGTATTTCCAATTCGGTATATATGCCGTTAATTTTTTTTCGAATTCTGGAATTCATTTTTCTCGTTTCGAGTTTGATGCAAATTTGTTTCAAGCTCGATTAGATATCCAAATGAGAAAAGGGCTAGTGAAATTCTCTCGGAAGTCTGCCTTCGCGCAGAAGGTTAAGAAATCCTCTTAACCTATTGAGGCTACCGTTTTCGAAATTCAGAATCGGATAACTTGAATTTTTTCTTACTTATGACTGGGTTGGTCCGAGAAAATGTGTTTCTGTTGCCACAATATCAATGTTTTGACTTCCTCAGAATATGTCTACTACATGGAGTGAGTGGCCAAGCTTCTCAGTCAGTTCTCGTTAGACAGCTGAAGTTAAACTTGGTCGTGTGGGGTCAGCATCTGGATGGGTGACTTTCCAGATGGATGACTAAACAGCTCACTGTGCCGTCCTTCGGAAGGAACGTTAAACTAGGGGTCCCATGCCTGGATGCGGCTTGTTTAGTAGGCCTAAATTAGCTGAAAAAGATAGAAACAACAGCCTTCTCAAAATAAAGTAACAACAAGAACAACTACCTACTTGTGCACCTGTCATTGCGACTTTAGGATCCCATGCATACGTATTTAAGTTTCCATACTTTGCTAATTTGTAGTCTTTTTGCAGCAATTTGATTTTTCCTTTTTCAATTTCAGAATACAGATAGCACTCATGAACCAACGCCAAAGTCAAAAGAATGGAGAAATGCTCACAATCAATTTAGATCAAACTATTTCAAAGGCAAATCATAATCATGACAATCAGAAAATCGTGTCGATGAAGATGATACTTGTTCGTCTATAAACAATGTTTAGCTAGGTTTTCCTTGCTTCTACTTGAACGCCCATTTCGTCGTAGCTATTTGCATGGCTTCCACGAGTGGACCGGGGCGGAGGGACGGTCTATTTTTAGAGGAATTTTTTGCATATTTCAAACATCTTAAATAGTTTCTTTTTTATGTTAAAGCCAGCCACATCATTAGATTACTGGTACATTAATGCTATTACTCCAATACCAAATTGCAATGTTCTGATAATAGTCTACAACATGACAGCAGTAATTACAAGTATGCGAACATGTAAAACGGCAATGAAATATTATGGAGTACGAGGATACTAGGTGAGAAATCTTCCCTAGTTTTTTCCTTTTTTTCGATGCTCTTCTTTGGTAAATTGAATTAAATGTCAAGTAACGGCTGACCGTTATTCCTGTGTCCTTTTGGCACTACGAAGATGTCGGTTTAGCAAGAATTTTCCTGCAATCAGATACATTTATTTCTGCCACTTAGGAATCGACCCTGGCTATAACCTCACTATGTTCCACTCCGTTAATCTTGTTTGTGAAAACGACGTAAAGTCTTGGAATCTTAAGACATCCAATGTACGTAAAAGCAAACACGTCATACGTAAACGCCAAGACAATAGATCTGTATATTCCAGCGACAAATCTAAACGTTGGCATGGATGCAACAACGACAATGCACATTGCAATTGCTGTGAAATTCAGGTATTTAGCTTCCCCATGGTTTTGTTCGTCACTTCTCTCTCTGAATGCAAGAATAGTTGCTAAAACTAACAATAATAAAGGATAACACAGAAGTGTAATGAACTGAAGTACGCTGAATTTTCCATAGCAAGTTAATGATATTTCTCTTGAACCTGTTGATATTTCTTCAACGATGTCAAGTGGATCATGTACCAAACAAGCTACTAACAACACAATATGTATCAGCATTAATATCATCATCAAAATGCAGTGAGACCACGCCAAAGATATCCTTGAAACAGGGAGGATAACCCTGCGAACGACCTTTATGAAGAAATGGGTTTTGGCCATCAGTAGTACAGCAAAGCCAGTCAAAAGTAAAGAACTCAAAATGCCTGTTATACTGCAGTAGGCTTCTGTGCGATCCATTAGTAATAAAGTCCCGTACATAAAGGAAAGGGTTACTTGAACCATTGAAATATAATGATGATGTGGCATTATCGTCAGATGGTATTTTAGATATTTGTGATATCCTATATAAATTGCAGCGTTAAGTACTATCCCGATACTGTTAATGATGGTAATAGAGATACCCGCAGCTGTCTCTGCAGTAAGAATATGCAATGTATTCTTCAAGCATTCAGTTGCATGCTTATTAGCAGTGGATCCATCCGGACATTTAGTGCAGTTATCCATGTTTCTACCCTTGCTTATTTGATTAAGAGGACATCGTTGGCAGCTCCAGCAGCACTCAGTTCTTGCGGACACGTATTGCCCTGGATGGCAATCGTCACTACAAACAGATCTAGGTCTCGTATTACGAGCCCATAATGGCCACACAATATCTTGTTCGCGTATTTGAAGACGTTCTTGAGGGTCCCATTGGCCTACACTGACAAATTTGAACCTACCGTTAACTTTCTGCACGTTATCAATGTAATAGAATGAATTAACTGGATCACCATCCTTGTTGAAAGTGAATGTTGTGTTGTAAAATGTCTTGAATTTCACAGCAAGCAGCTCTTCGGTTAGCACCTGAGGATTAATAGTTTTATACAGTGGACATGTTGTTTCTTTGTCGTCTTTGCACATTTTATGCAGTGTGGATTGTAATGCATGTGCTGTGGCATCCAATGCATCGACAATATGCGCAAATGCGAAATTCGAATAACTTGTTATCTTACTTGCCATGCTTTCCAATGTCTCATTAGCACAAAGTACTGCTGTATTATTGATTCGACAATCGAATCTCTGTGTTAAATACAATTCAAGAAACTTATTGCACTGTGCTTCTTTTGAAATCTTTTTCATTACATATTCTTTTAACCCTGGGATTTTCCTGTTTATTGGAGAAACTCTTAGTATTCCTTGTAAGGAAGTCTCCTTGATGCCAGCCTTACTTGTATCGAATAAATCAAATGCATCACTCATAATCCAAGTTCTTTCTAATCCCCATTCTTGAACTTCTTTCATTACAACCTGTATCTGATCATCATACGCGAAAATAACAATGACAGCGGCATTTGGCACTTCCCTTAACCTATTTGCGATTTTCTTCGCTTTGATTTGCATTTCATGAATTAGATGTGGTATATAATCATCTTCAACTATGCAGAAACCCATTTCTTCTGCATATTCTTTCATTGTACTTATCCCCAGTTTTCCGTAGTTATCATCGCTGCCTATAGCATAGACATAATTCCAGTTGAAATGTTTCAGAACGTCTGAGACAGCCATAGCTTGGTGGGTGTCTGATGGAATCGTCCTGAAGAAAGATGGATACAAACTCTTCTTACTTAATAGTCTACTTGATGCTGTTGGACTGATCTGAGGAATCTTATAAAGACCAAACAGGCTTGCAAGTGGAATAGAAGTATACGAATTTTGTGTGCCAATAACGGCCGTGATTGGCCTAAGTTTGTTTGACCCTTCAATGCATGTTCTTGCTTTGCAAACTGATTCTGGTCTATATTGTGAAACTATCTCGATGCCTCTTGCCATTACCGTTGGTATACTGTAACAGCTGTTGTCAATCTGATAGCCAATGCTGTAGTTTGCCAGTAACAAATTGCTTTCATTGATCTGATCGATTGCATACTGTAATGAAAACATAGAGATAAGCCCAATACGTTCGATTGTACTACAGGAACTTGTTTCAGATGCCAATGGTAATATTCCTTGAATAATGAAATCCCCATCTCGAAGAATAGACCACCTTGCATCGTTACTTTGCTGATTTCTTTTGTAATTAGAATCCTTGCAGTTTGGCACAGATACCGAGATATATTCCATTGAATGTTGCTCTAATTGCAGCAGCAGCAACATTAACACGGTTAGAGATACCATTTTGAGTGTTTTGTCATTGATCATAGTAGTAGCGCATCTTCGAAACTAAACACAGCTTCTTTTGTTAACTTTTTATAGCAAAAATCAGGAATATCTATTGGAACTCACCTATGTTTTTACATTAATATTTTATTGGATATCCAACGGCTTGACGATATTGAAACAGCTTGAGCTGTTTGTGGTCGTTCGTCAAAACATACGATAATGTTTAAAATTTATGGCAATCAGTAGCTTATCAGTACCGAACAGGTTGTATTGTCTATACTTTCAGAATTTTCCAAGTCAGAAGCACAAAGCTTATTGCCTTATCAAACCTTTGTTTATTGAGATTTATCATATAATAGACCTCACTTCGGATACCAAAGCTTTATTCCTGTAAAATAACCAACAGTAAGTTCCCCAAGCGAACCTCAATATTCGTGTATTCACCTGCGTTATCGTTTTTATTTTGTTTGATTTCATCCAGAGATTCACAATCTCATTCACTGTACCATTCTTTGTCTAGTTAAATTGATTTCTGCAGCTGAGATATTAATCTTTTAAGTGAAAACGTAAGGTAGAATACTGTTTACCTAATCCTTTCAGTCGGATACATCCATTTCAAAGGCATGTAAATGACATCTTGATGCCTCTTTGCTGTACACAACCATCAGCTTCATCTCAGTTCTTTAAATTTCCATGAATCATTCTTTGCTGCAAAAGTGGGTTTTTATTATTCGTTATTCAGCATCTCTTGTGCTAACAACCTGCTTTGTATCTTTGTCCATCGTATTGCGTTTGCCAATTAAGTTAATGCTGCCACCATGCAAGCAGTAAACAGAAATAAATTCTATTTTCGAGATTTTGTTTTCTGTTTATCAACATTGCGCCATATGTCCTGTCTATGAGCTTTTTCGAATATGTATAGCTCGTTAAGAGGAGGAGGGATAAGGAAAAGAGGAAAATAAGATTTTTTATTACAAACTTTGCATAAGTTGTTTTATTTATTGCTACTGCTTGCATACAAATTGAGCCTGTTATTCAAAATACATTGCTTGAAAACATAAATAAGCAGAATTCACGGTACGAAGTTTAAAAAATTCTTTGCTAGGCCCAAGCAACAAGTGTTTAACCAGCGTTGTTTTGCGACGATCCAAAATTACATTTCAATAAACCTTTTTGAAGTCAACGAGCGTTTGTCGCAATCGCTTTTTTAAAGAAATTAAAACGGAAGTGGTACGATACATTGAAGTGGTTCTTTAAGTTTTCTAGATCTCTAGAATCGGCTCAGTCGATAGATAGATCAAATTTTAAGTCCGACCCGTGGAATTTAGGAGAACGATATTGAGAAATAAAATTTGAGTAAGTCTACCCTAGTAATGAAATTAAAATTTTAATGGTTATCGGACGTTCAAAATTCATACATTCTTTTATTTGGCATGTAATTAACATATACCTGGCTGTCATTGATATGTCCAGCGAATTCATGAGTCTGTATATAGCCGAGTATCGAGAATTTTTAAAACATGAAGCGGGGCCTCTTTTAACATAGCAAATAGGGGGGTAAATGTCCCCTAGTCTCTATCATTGCCCACCTAGTTTCATAAAGTTGCCCCCCCTAGTACAATGTCCTCCTAAAAGAAAACTGCATAGAAAAGCCAATCTAGGCCAATCTTGAGGTTGTATTTTGAAAATTTTTCTGGGGGAGCATGCCCCCAGACCCCCTAATTTGGAACATCTCTGTGGCCCTGTACGCCGTCGGCGCATTTACAGCCCGCTGTATAGCATCAGTGTGGCTTGTAAGGTATAAATTCTCAACTGAAGTACAGTTGCCCCCTTGTTATTTCTCCAGCTCTGCGCGACTGGTTGTGCATGAATTCCTGACGAAAAGACTAAGAGAGGATTGAACTTGTCAAGACTGGGCTCGCACTGTGAAAGAAAACGCTGAAGATAAAAAAAATAGAACAAGAGAACAATAAGTCCCCTTAAATTTTTACTCCTCTCCTAGTTTTATCCTCTTAAAAGAGGCCCTGACATGAAGTGCCAATATCTCTCCCCATGTTTGTTGGACGACCAAAATTTGATCGGAAAATTTATTAACTCTTTGTTGTTTTAATACTTTTCGTACTGTGTTAGTTTATCTTCCATTCCATTCGTTTTCAGTATGCCACATTTCATGTTTTAAAGATAGCCGGTAGTCGAACGCATCAAACTTTTCTCCAACATTCGTTTTTTCAAATTTAATTAAATTTTGAATGTGTTCGACCAGGGCTTTAAGAAGAGTCAAAAAAGGTTCAGCAACCTCATTTTCATATTATTTTATCTTTGAATAGTAATTTATGAGGGGGATAGCTATTTAAGACGCCTTCAGTTCAGATAGATTTAAGCGCTAGTCATCCAAGTTTCAAAGGCTCTCTTTGTATCACCTGCAGTTACGAATAGTTTTCTATAAATGCATAGTAAATTACTAACAGAATCAAAGACAACAAAAAACTGTCAGAAACAAGGGGAAAATACCATCTAGCTAAAACATCAAGTCCTTGTACAAACAATTACAACTGTCTCATTTTCTTTGAAGCTTGAATTTGAGGGACGAATTTGTCATATTTCGAACTGAAAGGCTCTTGGCAAGTTTTCTTCGCGTTGAAAACATCAGAAAGTGTCATCAGTGATGTTTTTTCAAACTTTTCAGAATATACTTCGGTACAAATTTCACAGTAAAAGTTAGCTTCAGATCCTACATTTGTGGTATAATGGGACTTCCATGAAAAATATTCGTTGTATGCAGTGTCATTTGAGTCAAGATAGAGGAGATAATCTGCAAGTGCTTTGATAGAGTCAAATTTGCTGCTATCGATAAAAGATCCTGGTATCACAAGTCCTTCATCGTATGTTGCACCCATTACCACTGGCACCGTCTCTTGGTATATTCTTTCCCAGTATTTTTCAGTGACGTAATCATGACAGAAATTATTTTCAAAAGCAAGGTAGAACTTGTATCTTGAAAGTTCTTTTCGGCAATCAGGATTGTTATGCTCGCAGTTCCCTTGCTTAATGAAATTATGCCTACATTTCCCATATACTGTAACATTGATATAATGTTGAAGCTCCATAACATAATCTTGCCTCATGAGTCCACAGTTGCTAACAGCCCATGCTACAAGGCTTGTTTTACCTTGCGCGTAGTTTTTCAATGGCTGTTCCGATGGAGACTTCTTGTACTTACCATAAGGGATGAAAACATCCGATCTTCGACTGAAAGTCGCTGTCCAGTTGAACAATTGATTGTATGGAGCATAAATTGAAGGGTCATATTGAGATGCTGGACATCACGAGGCCCCAGTTACACTATGCCGGCATGCCTCGTCGCGCCATGAATTTTGTATCGGATAGGGCTTTCAGTTACACTATGGCGACTCAATCCGGTAAATGACGCTCCGCAAATCGTCTTGAAAATCATGGCGCTCTGGAGGTGATATGAAAATCAAGACGCGACGCGGCGGCACAGTGTAATCAGACCAATCCGATACATGACGCTCCGAAACCTTGTTTTTCTATTGTTTCACAAAACAAATGCGAAGCAAATCTGCGAAGGAGCTGCCGTTGCGTCTCAGTGTAATTGCAATGATCGCCACAGAAATCATGGCGCTGCACTCGTGTAACTGCTTGACAAAATCTTATGACGGGAAGAAAATCAAAACGCAACGATGCAGTGAATCGCCCCTCATTGATACTAGATTTATTTTAATTTTAGCAGTTTTGTGTTTCAACTTTTGTAAACTATACAAGAGAGGGATTCTAACATAACGAAACATAGCCGAATTTTAATGAGAAAATGGACGAGTTCTCTAGGAAAAGCGATTTCCCGCCCGTTCCAAGAGAGGTGGAGGAATAGCAACGCTGTCGCCATGTGCGAAGGATGACGGCCACATCACACAAGCAGTTGTGAAACGCAGTTTAGTCTCCCTTAACCCAGTATGCAAGGGCCCCTGTATAATAGGTAACTCCGACAAATTCTTCGCATTTTGTGCTTTTTGGTGATACAATGCTAGAAGGCTTCTTAAGACAATCCCATTTACAGTTATTCACTACCAGGGGACATCTAAACTGCATTTTAAGTTTATGAAATAATTGGAAAGTTTATCATACCAAATTTTTTTGAGCAGTCAAGGTTAAGTCTAGCTGCAAAGTTTTACCATCGATTTTACAATGGCTCAGACCAGTGGGGGTGAAAAGTTTCGCCCCAAGCCATATTTCACGGTCAAAACTCGAATCAAGAACTTTGAACATTTTAAATGCAAGGACAATGAAACTTTGCACCTAGGCTAAGGTTTTTATGCTTCATGTGATATTAGCATCGAAATCCCAGTATCTTGAAGTTGTGGGAAATTTCAATCCTGGCAGGCTTTCGTCGAAAAGGTCTATAAACGACCTGAGACCAGGTGAAATGACCAGAAACGAGGAATCAAAATTGGAATCGAGGCGGAAACGACCTACTGTCCTGGCAACCGACTGTAAAGTGATAGGAATTTTATTGTTCTTTATGCATTGTCACATTCTTTTCTAATTACAATTTGGAACATGTGTTTCATGTACACTGGTAGTGTTTGTAGAAACTCCACTGCTTTACTCGATGTTGTTGTTGTACATCTCTGTTGGAGTGACAAATCAAAGGTGATGCGATGTGTTGCGTGTCGAATTCACTCTTTGTGATGATGCAACGCGATTCTCGTGTATGTATTGTTTAACACCAATGGCCCATTGTTCTTTTGTCTGTTCATAAATCTGTCTTTTTGAGTTTTAGCAATCTCGTTGATTACCACTCAACTCTGGCTTCGTGATGACGTCATTAAAATGATCATTTTGGCTTGCATTTTCATTGACGAATAATAAGCGACTTGAGGCCAAGAAAATTGGTTGAATTCGTTAAATCAGAGGCGTCGCCAAAGGGGGGTACAGGGGGCGCTGTACCCCCCACCCAATGTTGCAAACGTCGGCACAAAGAAGGTTTTTTCGGCAAATGATAATATCGGTCTGGAGATTTTGGATTTCTCTTGTTCGGCATTTTTCAATAGAATGCGTAGTAGCTCGGTTCCAATAATAGAAATTCAATTAAGTAGGAGCATGATTAGGAGTACTTAAACGAGAAATAATATTGAATATCTGCGGCGGTTTTAGTATCTATCTTCGAAGCTTATACAGTACATACAGTATACTGTATAAGGTTAAGTTCTGCATGAGTTGGCTTGTTCAAATGACATGTCTCAAAATCTTTGGGAATAAATCAACCACAACATGCAAACAAAAAAGAAGAAAGAGTCTTGTTTTTTTAAATGGAATTCATGTTGATTATCGGAAAAAGCATAATGAAAAATTGGCGCGGCTGCAAATGCCACGCCCTTCTGTCGGCAAATCTTAACTCTGTGCCCCCCTTAAAAATTTTTTGTTGCTCCGCCCCTGCGTTTAATATGTATACATTAAGTAAATCTGAACATTCTTATCAAATTTGTCAACGCCTGACAGATTTTGATCGTGATTTTGACAAAATGTAGTAGTGACCAACTGGACTAAACATGCGTAGTGAATAACTAGACTACTAAAATTCATCGCCTAAAGACCCGGGGGGGGTACTTCTATTGTTCGTTATACTAGACGTGCCGCCCAAATGGGTAACATTTTTAGCGCCAATTTCCCTACATAGGGGTTGATTTTTCATAAAGAATCTATACACATGGGTAGTAAAATATATATAAAATCTTAGACATGCATTGCTTTGAAAAGCCTGATAAAAAGTGCGTTTGAGTTTTCAGCGCAAATGCCTTTTCGCAGCATTTAGAGTTGCCTCCGGCGTAAAATTTGGTTCAAAGATTTGAGATATTTGTACAAATGGGTAAAAAATTTCGTTGTTTTTTCTATGCATGGGTACCACGAGGAACAGCATTTATCGGTAGACATGGGTGCGTTTGGAAAAACTGGGCGGAACGTCTAGTCATTTGAACAATGATGTAACCCCCCGGGCCTAAAGAACAACAACGAATTCCGATATACATAGCTGCAGGAAGAATCGGGACTTAGGCACAAGGTTCCCAGAAAATTTGCAGACTTGACAGAAAGTCCTGAAGATTTATGTGGTTACACTTAGGGTACAAAAGTATTGCAACGCTTGACCTAAAATGGCGGCCAACATTAGCCGTAGGCCCAACAACACAAAATTTACATAACAAAGCCATGATGGCTCAGGGCTTCTAAAATGGCGGCCAACTTGATTTAGGCGGGAAAATGTTCACAATTTCATTGACTTTCATTTAGAATAAAAGTTAAACGATTTATTTGTTGCTTCTTGTGGAAAATAATAAAAAACTTTGAAGCAGTGCCTTCCAGATTTCGAGCGAAATATTTCAAGAGTTGTCCTGATAAAAAGTAATAAACATAACTACTTTTTTGACCGTTGATTCAAAGTTTCTTCGTTTTTCAAAGCAAAATAGCTGAAACTTTTGTTCCACGTTAAAATTTTACTGAGAAAAGTAGTTTTCACAAAGAAAACAGAGATTATTTTGTGGACAACAATTTCAGGTGAGTGACTTTTGTTTAGGCCCAAAAAGGGTACTTTTTGTAAATTTGCACATTCTTCTCTATAAACCCAAGAATTTGCTTCAAAATTAATTTGCAATATTTTGGGATAACCACAGTTTTGAAATATGTGAATGAAATTGTCCATTAGAATTTCTGAAGACTCCTTCAAGTGCACAATTTATTTTCGCATCAAAACAACAACTTCAAAAGTTACTCACCTAAAATCTTTATCAATATTTCAACCCCCAAATTCTTCTCTAACTGTACACTTCGAGCGAAAATTTAAATGGTAATTACAAGTTTGAACTATTTTGTCTCGAAAAACCACGAAACTTTGTAGCAAAAGTCACGATAAGTGGTTCATACATCGCTGTTTTTCAAGACAACCCTTGAAATATTTTCCAGAAAATTTGGAAGGCAATGCTTCAAGGTTTTTGACTATTTTTCATCCCAAATGCGAAATAAATCGTTTAACTTTTATTCTAACTGAAAGTCAATGAAATTGTGAACATTTTCCCGCCTAAATCAAGTTGGCCGAAGCCCCTGAGCCATCATGGCTTTGTTATGTAAATTTTGTGTTGTTGGGCCTACGGCTAATGTTGGCCGCCATTTTAGGTCAAGCGTTGCAATACTTTTGTACCCTAAGTGTAATCTATCAATCAAGCACAACCTATCAGTCAATCAAACAAGCAAGTAACCAAGCAAGACGGCAATCAGTCTATCAGTCAATCAAACAAGCATTCAATGTATCAATCAAGCAAGCAAGCAAGCTAGCAAGCGTTTGTATCTGGTAATGCGAATTCGAGAGTTGGGCTACATCGGAATTATTGCTTATCCATTATTGCTGAAATAATGAAGCCCACAGTTTTTGCCTTCTGACTTATACTGTAGAGGGAATTCCCTGGGTAGACATTTGTTTTTTATACTATGTTGAAGGAAATGTTTGATGCGTTTCATAAGCAGATCGAAAACAGATTGTCAAATGCATGAAACTTTTCCTCCGATTTGTTTTTTATATGTTGGATGAACATGAAATTTTGGATGCCTTTGACCAGGGCTTTAGGAAGAGTCAAAACAAGTTCAAGCGCACATTGGTCGTCCGACAAATATTGGGGCAGATATGGGCATCTCGTTTTTTTAAATATTCCTAATCAAATACATATATCAATCAACTGAGCTTTATTGGTACACAAGCCAATTGCATCATATTCTCTTACCCTGAGTGGTGAGCAGCGTCTTCCTTGATTGAGCACCCTCTCACTTATTGTAGCCGGGATCGTTCGTAGCAAAAGGGTCTTTAGCAGCTGCTTGAGTTTTACGTGCGCGCAGAGAACACACGGAGTCAGACGACATTTGAGAGACGATTCTCCATCATGTCTGATCAACTGACATTTACATCGACTTCGCACTGACTTCGTTCTGACTCACTACTTATTTACAGAGTTTCTTATTTATAGTATTTACAAGTCACATGATCTATCGCGCAGTTAGAAATTATACATGCAACTATGTTCTAGCAGAAAGTTCTAGTTATAATGACGTACAAGTACTTACGTAAATAGATAGAAGGCATAGAAGGATCATAACGTGCAAGAAGACATACAAAGTGTTTACATGAATTAGCTGTTCCTACTACATTATGAAAGGGGTGGGACGCTCATTCAGAAATATCGTCGAATAGGAAGCAGCTATTGTTTTGGACATGCTAACTAAGGTTTTAAAAAAATTATTTTAGAACACGCTCAGTTCGATTAACTTCTACTCTGCAACTTGTTGTTTTTTTCGCTGAGGGACCAAAAGGGAAAAGCGCCTATCAATTCTTCCTCTGCCTCAGCAGTTCCAGGGAGGGAATTGCGCGTGTTCTGCATCATTGTTTTGCAACCACACCAGTTTGACTCCTTACCGTGGGAGCAAAGCGGGGAAAACTAGTGCAACATTTTCTACCTCAATTATCGTTGATAAAATTACTTTTTTCTTTGAAAAGACAACACTAAAATGAAACACTAATAAAGAATTTTTGTAGAAAAAAGAAGGCATTGGTGCCTCCGTTCCGCCAGTTCCGCCCGTTCCGTTCGTTCCGCATTTTACCTCAATTGACTCATGCATTGATTGATTCTTTTCTCATCTCAAGCAGCTGGTCATTTGCGTAGGCCTTTTCCTGTTTGTTTACGAGCTGGAAAGTGATGTTTATTTTCGGAGAGAAAGTTAAAAACGGAAGTTGAAGTCAAGAAATAAACGTGCTTGCTTTGGAATGTATGATAAAGACTAAAGTACTTATTAATTAAAGGTTAAGCTTGACAATAAGTATGTTTCATGCCAGAGTGTTGTTGTCCTTCGCTGGCCTGATCTGCTTCGTGAAAGCTGCTTTGATTTCAACATCGGTGAGTTGCAATGATTCAATTTATGCAAGTGCCAAAAATGGCTACACTCGATTGACATATTTGCGTGACGGGGATTTCATTTTACAAGGAATTTTCACACAAACGAAGGGCGCTGAATGCTCTATAGCAGGCTTGGAAGGCACCATAAATGTTGTGGTCATGCAGCTAGCCATTGACAACATTCACAAGACAAACTTTTTGCCTGGTTATCGACTTGGATATCAGTTTGATAATGGCTGCGTGGATATACCGAAAGTGATGGAAAGAGGAATTGAGATTGTGTCCATGTATCGTCCCAATTCGGTGTGCAGAGCAGACTTTCTTGACTGTAATAAAAATGGAACTGGAACCAGTGTGAAACCTGTGGCCAGTGTGATCGGACCTGGCTTTTCTTATCTTACCATTCCTTTAGCAAGTCTCATGGGTCTTTACAGTATTCCACATATAAGTTACCAAGCATCTAGCAGGCTCCTTAGCAAAGTCAATCTTTACAAATCATTTTTTCGCACAATCCCTCCTGATACTAATCAAGTATTAGTAATGTTGGATATCATGCAGAATTTCAATTGGAATTATTTGTTTGCAGTTGGTAGTGATGATGATTATGGCAAGCTTGCTATTGCTGCACTGAAAGATTCTTCTCAAAGTCGAAATATATGCATTGCATATGATGAATATATTCCTAATTCTAAAACAAATATGCTGTCAAGGGTCAAAGAAATTGTTGCAAAAATAAAAGAAACCCCAAAAGCAAGCTTAGTTGTTTTGTTTACATATTCATCAATGGGTGCAATGATACTGAATGAGGCAGAGAAGCAGGGCATTCAACGTATATGGTTAACAAGTGACGCATGGTCAGCACAGGGAGCTAATCTTAATGTTAGTAAAAAGTATCTCACAGGCATCTTAACAGTGGCAACAGAAAAGACAGTGATACGAGGCCTTAAAGATTTTCTCAAGCAAAAAATATCAAATGAAGCACATTGTAACCCATGGCTTGAACTGTATCTTAAACAGAATTTTAATTGCTATTACAGCAGTGACAAGCGATCAATGGAATGTCCAGGTCAAACACCTGATAGTATGGCATCACTCATGCTAGAAAATAATAGTGGTGGTTATGGTAATCTGTATGATGCAGTATATGCTGTCAGTCATGCTATAAATGCAATGCTTAAACAGAAATGCTTCTACAGATCTTCTGCTTTTAACAGAACACTCTGCCAACCATTTAATCCAAAAGAACTGCTACATCATATGCTTGGTGTTAACTTTACAGGTGTTTTTAACAGATCTGTGAGTTTTGACAAATTTGGTGATCCACAAAACCCACATTATATCATTGAAAATATTCAAGAAGTGAATGGAAAGCTCCAATATGTGCAGGTTGGAACTTGGCATAATCATAATGAAAAGGCATATTTAGATCTGAAGGAAGCAAAAATTGTTTGGCCATATCCTAATGATAAAGTTCTTGACTCAAAATGCAGTAAAGACTGTCAGCCTGGTGAATATGTTCATGCAAAAACAGAGTGTTGCTTTAGCTGCCAAGAGTGTAACCAACTGCATATAAGCACAGTTGTCAATGCACCTTCGTGTTCTGCTTGTCCCAAAGGACACCATACTGATGAAAAGCGTACGAAATGCATCAAAACACCTATTGTGCACCTTACTACAAAAGATGCTGGTGGTGCTGCCATATTGTCTATGAGTGTCATAGGAATGGTCTTTTCCCTGTTGCTTTTGTTGGTTTTTGCAAAGATCAGAAACTCTTCAGTTGTTCGAGAGTCCCAACCATCCATGATTTACATATCACTTGTGCTTCTGTTTTTTTCCTTTGCATATGGAATAGCTCATGTCACAGAGCCAAATGATACATTTTGCTCAGGAAGAAGTGCATATTTTTTCTTGCTTTTTGGGATTTTTACTGGAATTCTGTTCACTAGTACAGGATTAATCAAAGATGGCCTTACATCTGCTGTGAACAAGTTGTTTACGGTATCGTCTGAAATTATACAATTCATTGTAATGACAGTCATCGTAATAATACAACTTATTTGTGTTATCATATGGCTGAAAGTAGATCCAGTCAGGATGGAGTCATTTGCATCATCTGATGAAAAAAAGATCATTCTTGAATGCAAAGTAGACATGTCTACTAGTCGATTGATTTGCATGTTCTTTCCTTGCCTTACTTTGGTACTGGCAACAGTGATATCATTCAGAGAGAGGAATCAGGAACATCCATATAATGAACCTAAGTTTCTAAGCTTCACTACTATGGCTTTGACCATTGTGGTGGTTGCTTTTATACCAACATTCAAATTTGTTGTTGGTATTTACAAAGCAATAGTCATGGCTTTCACAGTTGATGTATGGGCATATACCTACATTGGATGCATATTCATACCAAAGTTACATGCTTTTGTAGCCCAAAGGTTTCATAATATTGATGGCACCATTCCTGATAATACCTGCAACGTACATGACTTGAATGGTTCAGACAGCCATTCAGATGGGAAGCTTGGTTCAACTGTCCAAGCTACAAATTCGCAACAGAAAAAGTTTTCTTTCCAAGATGTTTCTACACCGCAAGAAGTTTATTTGCTTAAAAAGGTGTCCATAACAACTCCTCCATCCCCGCAACATGGCACAGAAGATCATGCTGAGCCAAGATCTGACACAGACTCTGCAAAGAATTTAATGTATAGAATTTAATTTCTGTTTGGATACCTTTGTGATCAGGTAAGCTTACAGTAATAAACTCATCCAAACATTAGTCAAAACTAGTTGGAATCAAACTGCATGTAATTAAAGCTTATCAGCTTGGTTGTCCTATTTTATGTATGTATAATCGGATTGTGCTAATGGCAATTTTCTTCATTTGATTCGCTTCATTCAAATAATAGACCTTTCGAGGAAAGGCCACCAAGGTTGAAGTTATCCAAAACTTCAATTAATACATACCATGAGGGATACCTGCAAGATAACATTGACGAATATCTTCAAATGTTTTCAGGAAGTGGGCGTCAGTGCATCGAGCAGATGGGAGTACTAACCCCATTGAAACCCTCTGGTCTAACTGGCATGATATCGAGCTTTTTTATGCCCAATTCGTATTAAGCAGCCAAAAGTTACTGGGGGTGAAGGTCCTGGCCCTTATACAATCGTGAACGTTGAACGCTCATAAAATCAAAATACAAGAGCTAAGATAGTAAAATTTGCATCTAGATATACTTTTGGCTGCTATACAAATTTGGTATCGAAACTCTGTACCTCGAAATTGTGAAAACTCTCCATAATGGCAGCCTTTCGTCGAAAAGTTCTATACATAAATCATTGAAAAATTGAATTTTTTTAAAAACATACTTCAGACATTTCTTTGTAAGCAACCCTCCCACATACATACGAGCAACCAGAACCCAAGTTTCAATCATGAATTGCTAAGCAGTTTCAATCCTTTATTTTTCGGTATCAAGAAAAAAAATCAAAGAAGTGGCCTCCACGAAACGGAGAGACTGCTAGTTTGAATCAGGACCCTTGACTGCCCCTGCTCAAACAACTTCTGCTTCTCCTACACCAAAGTGAGCACGTACCGCCTTAGTCTATTGTTTCGGTCTCTTTCTGACGTTCATAATCTGAGGAGTGTCAGTCGAAAAAGGCTTATTATGCCGGAAAATGATTCCGCTGTTTATCGCAATTTGGAGCACGTACTATCCACATACTCTAGATAAAAAGTCAAGCAGTTTTGAGAACTTGGCCTTGAGTTTTGATGCTTACAAGAAATGTTTGTAATATGTTTGTTATTTGCATCGTATTTTAATATTTATTTTGGATTATCTTATTGTTAAATTCACAATACACACAACGAAATATGTACTCTTCAAATTCAATATTTAATTAAAGATTCTTTTTTATTAGATGATTTTTTTATAAACTTTTCATTGTCGTACTCTCGAAACGAAATAAATTTAGGACTCATTCCAATATTCAAATATGTATATTAAAATGATAGAGTTTATTATTTTAACTAGTTACTCGCAGTGTGTAACGATTCTGTATATACTGAAAGGGGTACAGATCAACTCGCCCCAGTACCAACTCGCCCCGCGTTAACAAAGTCAAGTCGGACCTCTTCCAAGTCATGTCGCCAGCCGTTGATAGATAAAAACGCGTTAAGCCGTTGCTAGATAATAGGCAGGGAATTCCCTGTAAGTGACTGAATTTTTGCCTAACCTCAACTTTTATTACTGATTCCTACTAAATCGACCCTGTAGATTTCAAATCCAAGATGGGTCACTTTCGATTTTGACCGGGAGTGTCTTAATTTTATGACGTCATAAAACAACGAATTTCTCCATTCTACCTGCGATTTCTCGGTTTACTTACACCCATTTTCAAAAATACTTGCATATTTAGATTCAGCACAACGTGGGCTATCGACTGATATACATTTGATCAATATTTACCGATGTTGCTATTTTTAGAAATGACGTCATCATGGCCTAAAACGGTGTTTTGCTTTGCTTTACTAATTTTTTGTTACCAAAATGGTTTTTTCTGATACAGAAATGTATTCCTTCGTGTGTGGACGTAAAATATCAATCAAATATTGCCTTTTTGGGCAATTTCTAGCTATTTTCTCTTATTTTTAAAGGGGGACTTGTTGTAGGGTTTGGGTATATTGTATGTTTATAAGACTGTTTCACGCTCAGCGCTTCCACTTATACAGAAAAGAACGTGAAACCTTTTTTGTGATAAATTGTCTGTAAGAAACTCAGTACTCAATACCAATGAAAACTAAGTAACTTTCAGTACTCAAACTGTATGTTTCCTCGCTTATTTAAATGTTGCCCATGTTAACGCCCTCAAAGATAAACTCGCAAGCTATGAAATAGAGCCATTTGCAGATGGTCCAGCCAGGCACCTAACGACTGGGTCAGAAATTGACAAAAAAGTTGTTGCAGGTTTGCTAAATGCACCTTCAATAGGAAATGAAAAGTATTTGCAGTTCGTAGATGAAAGACTTGTAAAAGGAACTGTAGATTTTTTCAGCCAATCAAGAAAGTAATGCTAACGACAGGTTTAAAGAAGGAAAAGAAAGTTCCCAAAGTAATGACTGTAATAAAGCAAGATAGACAAGCGTTTGGGACAATGCTTAGCAATTCAGTTGATCTTCACATCGCCTTCAAGTACCCGCTAACTGCTGTTCCACTAAGCATTGCAACACCAGAAGGCGAACTCCGCCAGTCTCCTAAAAATGTTTTCAGAAACTTTATGGTGGAGGAATCAAAGTCAGTAACAAATGAATGTCCAAAAAATGCACGATGGCTAATTGATGGGATGGCCGCAATACGTTCTATTAAGGCAAAGGAGACCTACCGTGAATGGCTTATTGCACTAGTAAACTTTGTTACGCCAACTTCAGATGCCAGCCCCTTGTCGATTGAGCTCATCAATGATACCTACCGTAGTATAAGTGCGAAAAACGGGACAAGGCTGAAAAGAGGTAATACACCACAGCGTACCTACATACAGGCGATCGACCAAAAAATGCTCCAAGGCACTTCATAGTCAAGCTTCTTCAATCATATCGAGAATAAAAAGGACTTGATACAATTAGCTAGCAAATTTTTCAGAAGTGAAGAAGGTAGGCAACAATTGAAATCGCCATTGGTTTTCACGGAGCAGGAAAAACTATGGGAAATAACAGGTGATGGTGTTTCAGAGTCCATTGAATGCAACCATGAAGAAGCCGACTCTAGACTTGTTTTACAGGCATGTGAAAGAGATACAGTCGTAGTGGTAGTTGCCAAGGACACAGATGTCCTAGTTATACTTGTGCATGCTTATGCCATTGTCAAACCATCGTCAAAGTGGTTTATGAAAATAGATCACGAGAAATATGTCGACGTTGGAAAAGTGTACGACTTCTTAGATGAACATGTTTCAAAGCATTTACCTCATATTCACGCAATCTCGGGGTGTGACACCACCTCCTTCTTTTATGGTGTTGGGAAGGTAAAGATTCTAAAGAAGATAATGAAACATCAAGATTCACTAGATCTATTAAGTTCATTGGGAGAGTCCAAAGAGTTGAGTATGCAGAGTATCAAGGATGTGATGGTGTTCGCCCAAACTGTCATGTATTCTGGGAGAAAAGATGAGTCGTATGTTGACACAAGAGTTCGCTTGTACAAAGCTATGAAAACGAAATCATCGCAATCATTGCCTCCAGACCCCGACTCAATGCAGCAAGCAGTCAGACGTGTCCATTATCAACTCCTATTCGACATTGTTTAAAAATTCATTTGTATCGTACCTAGACATTATATTTTAGGTGAACAAATTCCATCAACAATTGCAGTGTCTTCAGCCCTATCATCTGAAAATGAAGAAACGGGACAACCAGCTCCTCCCGCTCCGAAACGGCGACGAAAGCGGAAAACAAGAGGAGCAACAAGCACCCGTGTGCGTATTTCAGAATATTCAGTAAGTGAAGAAGAACCCGATTTTGAGATATCTGCAGAGCGCAAGGAGCTGGATTATATATTTTTTGGTGACTCCTCGAGCAGTGATAGCGATTTGGAAAGCGACGAGTTTGACTGGATGTCTTAAACCACAATACTTGTATATACGGATTGGTATGGTAGATTTAGAAAAATGTAATTAGAATTTTATTGCTACGACCACTTGTTTGACATCAGGATAGACCCAGTCACCTAAAAACAAGTTTTAACAATGCCTCCACACAAAGGAATACATTTCTGTATCAGAAAAAACCATGTTGGTAGCAAAAAATAAGTAAAATCAAAGCATAACATCGTTTTAGGCCATGATGACGTCATTTCTAAAAATAGCAACATCGGTAAATATTGATCAAATCTATATCAGTCGATAGCCCACGTTGTGCTGAATCTAAATATGCAAGTATTTTTGAAAATGGGTGTAAGTAAACCGAGAAATCGCAGGTAGAATGGTGAAATTCGTTGTTTTATGACGTCATGAAATTAAGACACTTCCGGTCAAAATCGAAAGTGACCCATCTTGGATTTGAAATCTACAGGGTCGATTTAGTAAGAATCAGTAATAAAAGTTGAGGTTACGCAAAAATTCAGTCACTTACATGGAATTCCCTGCCTAATAAAAAGTGCGGCCTCTATTTCGGATAACTTTTAACTTTCGGAGCATTTTGGTTTTCATTCCATGTCTTAATCTCAATATCTATACTAAGGCCCTGGCCTAGCGATGCTTGCTTTTCAAACAGGATATTTTACCTATTGGCTACGTCACATAATAATGGTCATCAACGTTTTTTGCACTATTGCTTGCGTGAAGCGTGAAATGCTTTGAACCTTTAGACGTCGTGTATCAATCTGTAGTTGTTTTCGTTTGTTACGCAATGTGTTAAAACGTGCCATAACTTTCAAACATTACTTGATGAGCAAATTTCAAATGCTTGACAAACAAATCTTGATCATTTGGTCAGGGCCAAACACAACAATATAGCTCCAATATGGTGTAAAAATAGAATTATTACATGAGTCCCAGTTATCGCTCATGAAGCCGAGGCTTACACTTAAGTGAGATCGCTATAACTGGTATGTAGTTGTAACGAGGTGTTGGTGTGGTGGAGGAGCGGAGGCGGAATCTAACGACTCAAGCAATAAGTCCAGTGTAAAAGCATCATTCCATCATACAACGAAATCGCGACGCTATGATAGCAATGGCTATCCTGTAGTAGCGTCCAAAAGATACTTTGATAGAGTGGAGAGAAGGACAAGGCCTAAGCGAAGAACGAATGCAACCTGTAAAACTAAACGATAAGATTGATGTTTTACGATTCAATCTTTAGACTAGACAATACCCTGTTATAACTTACTTTTCTTATGACAATGCTATAAATCTATTGCTCTTAAAAAGGAGTGAAATGCCCTACTATACACTTACTTCTTATGCCTGAAAATGATATAATTCTAATACTCTTAAAAACAAGTGAAATGCCTTACGATACACATACTTCTTCTAACTGAATATGCTATAAATACGCTATATGCCATAAAAAATATCCTATAAAACCGATGGAAATGCCTTACTATACATTTACTTCTTATGCCTGAAAAAGCTATAAATACGCTATATGCTATAAAAACGAGTGGAATGCCTTACCATGCACACACCTCTTACGCCTCAAAATTCTATAAACTTATTGCTCTTAAAATCGAGTGAAGTGCCTTACCATAGTTTTTGGTCCAAAATAGGTTCTTATCTGCTAGAAAACAATTTATTTTCCTCCTAGACTCTGTTTAGGGGATATCTGCAAGATGTAGCTGCTATTTTTGGAGAAAAATGCGAATTTTCAAAACACATGATTTTGACCTATTTTCACTTGATTTTGGCCATTTGGCAAGGCTATAGACTTGCTTTTTCAGCCATTTTTTGAGGAACATTTTTTGTCCCAAATAGGTCCTAATATGATAAAAAATCACTTTATTTACCCGCTAGACAATTTTTAGGGGATATCTGATAAGATTTAATAACTATTTTTGAAGAAAAATGGTAGTTTTCAAATCTCCGATATTGGCCGATTTTTGGTCATTTGGCAAGGCTATAGACTTGCTCTTTCGGCCATTTTTGGAGGATAATTTTTTGTCCCAAATAGGTCCTAATTATGATAGAAAATCAATTAACTTACCCCCTAGAGTCTTTTTTAGGGATATCTGATAAGATTTAATAACTATTTTTGAAGAAAAATGGTAGTTTTCAAAACCTCCGATATTGGCCGATTTTTAGCCATTTGGCAAGGCTTTAGACTTGCTTTTTCGGCCATTTTTTGAGGAACAGTTTTTGCCCCAGATAGGTCCTAATATAGTAGAAAAACACTTTATTTACCCCCTAGAGTCTTGTTAGGGGATATCTGATAAGGATTAATAACTATTTTTGTAGAAAAGTTTTAGTTTTCAGACCTCCGATATTGGCCGATTTTTGGCTATTTGGCAAGGCTATAGACTTTCTTTTTCTACCATTTTTGGATGAAAATTTTTATCCCAAATAGGTCCTATTATGATAGAAAAACACTTTATTTACCCCCTAAAGGCTCTTTAGGGGGCATCTCGTAAGAGTTAGTACCTACTTTTGAAGAAAAAAGCGAGTTTTCAAAACACCTGCTCTTGGCCTATTTTTGGCTATATGGCAAGGCTATCAATTCTTGCTTTTTCGGCCATTTTTTGAGGAACATTTTTTGTCCCAAATAGGTCCTAATATGACAGAAAAACACTTTATTTACCCCCTAGAGTCTTTTTAGGGATATCGGATAAGAGTTAGTACCTATTTTTGAAGAAAAAAGCGAGTTTTCAAAACACCTGCTCTTGGCCTATTTTTGGCTATATGGAAAGGCTATCGATACTTGCTTTTTCGGCCATTTTTTGAGGAAGATTTTTTGTCCCGAATAGATCCTATGATTGAAAAATAGCTTTATTTACCCCGAAAAGGCTTTTTAGGCGGCAACTGGTAAGAGTTAGTAACAATTTTTGACGAAAAAAAAACGAGTTTTTAAACCCCCCGATTTTGGCCGAATCATGGCCATTTGGCAATGCTATAGACTTGCTTTTTCGGCCATTTTTTGAGAAAAATGTTTTGTCCCAAATAGGTCCTAACATGATAGAAAACACTTTACTTATCCCCTAAAGGCTTTTTAGGTGGCATCTGGTAAGAGTTAGTAGCTATTTTTGAAGAAAAAGAAAGCTCGTTTTCAAAACTCCTGACTTTGGCCAATTTTTGGCCATTTGGCCATATAGACTTGCTTTTTTGGGGATTTTTTGAGGAACATTTTTTGTCCCAAATAGGTCCTAACATGACAGAAAAACACTTTACTTACCCCCTAGAGTCTTTCTAGGGATATCTAATAAGGATTAATAACTATTTTTGTAGAAAAATTTTAGTTTTCAGACCTCCGATATTGGCCGATTTTTGACTATTTGGCAAGGCTATAGACTTTCTTTTTCTCCCATTTTTGGATGAAAATTTTTTATTCCAAATAGGTCTTATTATGATAGAAAAACAATTTATTTAGGCCCCCTAAAGAGCCTTTAGGGGGCCTCTCGTAAGAGTTAGTACCTACTTTTGAAGAAAAAAGCGAGTTTTCAAAACACCTGCTCTTGGCCTGTTTTTGGCTATATGGCAAGGCTATCGATACTCGCTTTTTCGGTGATTTTAGGAGGAAAATTTTTTTCCCAAATAGTTTCTGATTAGATAAAAAAATACTTTATTTATTTACCTGATAGAGGCTGTTTAGGTGGAATCTGGTAAGATTTAGTAGCTATTTTTGTAGAATAAAGCGAGTTTTCAAAACACCTGATTGTTACTTATAATTTGCTATTTTGCAAGGGTATAGACTTGTTTTTCTTTGTGATTTGGGGAGGAAAATTTTTGGTCCTTAATGGGTCCTAGATTGGTAGAAAGCAAATTTATTTACCCCCTAGAGTCTGTTTCGGGATATCTGATAAGATTTAGTTACTATTTTGAAGCAAAAAGCGAGTTTTCAAAACACCTGCTCTTGGCCTATTTTTGGCCATATGGAAAGGCTATCGATACTTGCTTTTTCGGCCATTTTTTGAGGAAGATTTTTTGTCCCGAATAGATCCTATGATTGAAAAATAACTTTATTTACCCCGAAAAGGCTTTTTAGGCGGCAACTGGTAAGAGTTAGTAACAATTTTTGACGAAAAAAAAACGAGTTTTTAAACCCCCCGATTTTGGCCGAATCATGGCCATTTGGCAATGCTATAGACTTGCTTTTTCGGCCATTTTTTGAGAAAAATGTTTTGTCCCAAATAGGTCCTAACATGATAGAAAACACTTTACTTATCCCCTAAAGGCTTTTTAGGTGGCATCTGGTAAGAGTTAGTAGCTATTTTTGAAGAAAAAGAAAGCTCGTTTTCAAAACTCCTGACTTTGGCCAATTTTTGGCCATTTGGCAAGGCTATAGACTTGCTTTTTTGGGGATTTTTTGAGGAACATTTTTTGTCCCAAATAGGTCCTAATATGACAGAAAAACACTTTACTTACCCCCTAGAGTCTTTCTAGGGATATCTAATAAGGATTAATAACTATTTTTGTAGAAAAGTTTTAGTTTTCAGACCTCCGATATTGGCCGATTTTTGGCTATTTGGCAAGGCTATAGACTTTCTTTTTCTCCCATTTTTGGATGAAAATTTTTTATTCCAAATAGGTCTTATTATGATAGAAAAACAATTTATTTAGGCCCCCTAAAGAGCCTTTAGGGGGCCTCTCGTAAGAGTTAGTACCTACTTTTGAAGAAAAAAGCGAGTTTTCAAAACACCTGCTCTTGGCCTGTTTTTGGCTATATGGCAAGGCTATCGATACTCGCTCTTTCCGTGATTTTAGGAGGAAAATTTTTTTCCCAAATAGTTTCTGATTAGATAAAAAAATACTTTATTTATTTACCTGATAGAGGCTGTTTAGGTGGAATCTGGTAAGATTTAGTAGCTATTTTTGTAGAATAAAGCGAGTTTTCAAAACACCTGATTCTTACTTATAATTTGCTATTTGGCAAGGCTATAGACTTGTTTTTCTTTATGATTTGGGGACGAAAATTTTTGGTTCTTAATGGGTCCTAGTTTGGTAGGAAACCAACTTATTTACCCCCTAGGGCCTCTTTCGGGTATATCTGATTAGGTTTAGTTACTATTTTTGAAGCAAAATGGTAGTTTTCAAAACCTCCGATATTGGCCGATTGTGGCCATTTTTGGAGGAAAACATTTTGTCTCAAATAGGTCCTAATATGATAGAAAAACACTTTATTTACCCCCTAGAGTCTTTTTAGGGATATCTGATAAGATTTAATAACTCTTTTTGAAGAAAAAAAGTAGTTTTCAAAACCTCCGATATTGGCCAATTTTTGTTCATTTAGCAAGGCTATAGACTTCCTTTTTCGACAATTTTTTTAGGAACATTTTTTGTCACAAATAGGTCCTAAAATGACAGAAAAACACTTTATTTACCCTCTAAAGGCTCTTTAGGTGGCATCTTGTAAAATTTACTAACTATTTTTGAAGTGAAGAAACGTGTTTTCAAATCCCCTGATTTTTGCCGAATTTTTGCCATTTGGCAAGGCTATAGACTTGCTTTTTCGGCCATTTTTGGAGGAAAATTTTTTTGTCCCAAATAGGTCCTAATATGATAGAAAAACACTTTATTTACCCCCTAGAGTCTTTTTAGCGGATATCTGGTAAAAATTGTTAACTATTTTTGAAGAAAAAAACGAGTTTTCAAAACTCCTGATTTTGCCCGATTTTTGTTGCTTTTTTGGCGATTTTTTGAGGAACATTTTTTGTCCCAAGTAGGTCCTAATATGATAGGCAAACACTATATTTACCCCCTAGAGTCTGTTTAGGGGATATCTGATAAGATTTAATAACTATTTTTGCAGAAAATTGATGGTTTTTAGACCTCCGATGTTGGCCGATTTTTGGCCATTTGGCAAGGCTATAAACTTGCTTTTTGGGCCATTTTTGGAGGAAAATCTTTGTCCCAAAATGGTCCTAATATCATAGAAAACACTTTACTTACCCCCTAAAGGCTCTTTAGGGGCATCTGGTAAGAGTTAGTAACTATTTTTGAAGAAAAAAGCGAATTTTCAAAACACCTGCTCTTGGCCTCTTTTTGGCTATATGGCAAGGCTATCCATACTTGCTTTCTCGGTGATTTTTGGAGGAAAAATTTTTTCCCAAATAGTTCCTTATTTGATGAAAAAATACTTTATTTATTTACCTGATAGAGGCTGTTTTGGTGGAATCTGGTAAGATTTAGGAGCTATTTTTGTAGAATAAAGCGAGTTTTCAAAACACCTGATTGTTACTTATAATTTGCTATTTTGCAAGGGTATAGACTTGTTTTTCTTTGTGATTTGGGGAGGAAAATTTTTGGTCCTTAATGGGTCCTAGATTGGTAGAAAGCAAATTTATTTACCCCCTAGAGTCTGTTTCGGGATATCTGATAAGATTTAGTTACTATTTTGAAGCAAAAAGCGAGTTTTCAAAACACCTGCTCTTGGCCTATTTTTGGCTATATGGCAAGGCTATCAATTCTTGCTTTTTCGGCCATTTTTTGAGGAACATTTTTTGTCCCAAATAGGCCCTACTATGACAGAAAAATACTTTACTTACCCCCTAGAGTCTTTTTAGGGATATCTGATAAGATTTAATAACTATTTTTGAAGAAAAATGGTAGTTTTCAAAACCTCCGATATTGGCCGATTTTTGGCCATTTGGCAAGGCTATAGACTTGCTTTTTGGCCATTTTTGGAGGAAAACTTTTTGTCCGAAATAGGTCCTAATATGATAGAAAAACACTTTATTTACCCCCCTAGAGTCTTTTTAGGGGATATCTGGTAAGAGTTATTAACTATTTTTGAAGAAAAAAAACGAGTTTCTAAACCCCTGATTTTGGCCAAATTATGGCCATTTGGTAATGCTATAGACTTGCTTTTTCGGCCATTTTTTGAGAAAAATTTTTTTCTCCTAAATAGGTCCTAATATGATAGAAAAACACTTTATTTACCCCCCTAGAGTCTTTTTAGGGGATATCTGGTAAGAGTTATTAACTATTTTTGAAGGAAAAAAACGAGTTTCTAAACCCCTGATTTTGGCCAAATTATGGCCATTTGGTAATGCTATAGACTTGCTTTTTCGGCCATTTTTTGAGAAAAATTTTTTTCCTAAATAGGTCCTAATATGATAGAAAATCACTTTACTTACCCCCCTAAAGGCTCTTTAGGTGGTATCTGGTAAGAGTTATTAACTATTTTTGAAGAAAAAAAACGTGTTTTCAAAACTCCTGATATTGGCCGATTTTTGGCCATTTGGCAAGGCTATAGACTTGCTTTTTTGGTGATTATTTGAGGAACATTTTGTGTCCCAAGTAGGTCCTAATATGACAGAAGATTGCTTTATTTACCCCCTAGAGTCTTTTTAGGGGATATCTGATAAGATTTAATAACTATTTTTGAAGAAAAATGGTAGTTTTCAGACCTCCGATATTGGCCGATTTTTGGCCATTTGGCAAGGCTATAGACTTTCTTTTTCGGCCATTTTTGGATGAAAATTTTTTATCCCAAATAGGTCCTAATATGATAGAAAATCACTTTACTTACCCCCTAGAGTCTTTTTGAAGCAAAAAGCGAGTTTTCAAAACACCTGCTCTTGGCCTATTTTTGGCTATATGGCAAGGCTATCAATTCTTGCTTTTTCGGCCATTTTTTGAGGAACATTTTTTGTCCCAAATAGGCCCTACTATGACAGAAAAATACTTTACTTACCCCCTAGAGTCTTTTTAGGGATATCTGATAAGATTTAATAACTATTTTTGAAGAAAAATGGTAGTTTTCAAAACCTCCGATATTGGCCGATTTTTGGCCATTTGGCAAGGCTATAGACTTGCTTTTTGGCCATTTTTGGAGGAAAACTTTTTGTCCGAAATAGGTCCTAATATGATAGAAAAACACTTTATTTACCCCCCTAGAGTCTTTTTAGGGGATATCTGGTAAGAGTTATTAACTATTTTTGAAGAAAAAAAACGAGTTTCTAAACCCCCCTAAAGGCTCTTTAGGTGGTATCTGGTAAGAGTTATTAACTATTTTTGAAGAAAAAAAACGTGTTTTCAAAACTCCTGATATTGGCCGATTTTTGGCCATTTGGCAAGGCTATAGACTTGCTTTTTTGGTGATTATTTGAGGAACATTTTGTGTCCCAAGTAGGTCCTAATATGACAGAAGATTGCTTTATTTACCCCCTAGAGTCTTTTTAGGGGATATCTGATAAGATTTAATAACTATTTTTGAAGAAAAATGGTAGTTTTCAGACCTCCGATATTGGCCGATTTTTGGCCATTTGGCAAGGCTATAGACTTTCTTTTTCGGCCATTTTTGGATGAAAATTTTTTATCCCAAATAGGTCCTAATATGATAGAAAATCACTTTACTTACCCCCTAAAGGCTTTTTAGGTGGAATCTGGTAAGATTTAGTAGCTATTTTTGTAGAATAAAGCGAGTTTTATAAACACCTGATTCTTACTTATAATTTGCTATTTGGCAAGGCTATAGACTTGTTTTTCTTTGTGATTTGGGGAGGAAAATTTTTAGTTCCTAATGGATCCTAGTTTGGTAGAAAACCAATTTATTTACCCCCCTAGAGCCTGTTTCGGGTATATCTGATAAGATTTAGTAACTATTTTTGAAGAAAAATGGTAGTTTTCAAAACCTCCGATATTTGCCTATTTTTGGCCATTTGGCATGGCTATAGACTTGCTTTTTCAGCCATTTTTTGAGGAACATTTTTTGTCCCAAATAGGTCCTAATATGATAAAAAATCACTTTATTTACCCGCTAGACAATTTTTAGGGGATATCTGATAAGATTTAATAACTATTTTTGAAGAAAAATGGTAGTTTTCAAACCTCCGATATTGGCCGATTTTTGGCCATTTGGCAAGGCTATAGCCTTGCTTTTTCCGCCATTTTAGGAGGAAAACGTTTTGTCCCAAATAGGTCCTAATATGATAGAAAAACACTTTGCTTACCCCCTGAAGGCTCTTTAGGTGGCATCTGGTAAGAGTTAGTAACTATTTCTGAAGAAAAAAAGCGTGTTTTCGACCCTTGATTTTGGCCGATTTTTGGCCATTTGGCAAGGCTATAGACTTGCTTTTTTTGGCGATGCTTTCCGGGAATTTCTTGTCCTAAATAGGTCGTTATTTGATAGAAGAACATTTTATTTACCAGAAAGATGCTGTTTAGGGGATATCTGGTAAGATTTAGTAACTATTTTTGAAGAAAAAGGGCGTTTTCAAAACCCCTGATTTTGGCCGCTTTTTTGCCTTTTGGCAAGGGTCTAGACTTGCTTTTTGGCGATTTTGGGGGAAATTTTTTTGTCCCAAAAACGTCCTAATTTGAAAGAAAAATTTTTCTTTCGTGGTAGACTGTTTAGGGGGTATCTGGTAAGATTTAGTAACTATTTTTGAAGAAAAAAGACGAGTTTTCAAAAGCCCTGATGCTGGCCGATTTTTGGCCATTTGGCAAGGCTACAGACTTGCTTTTTTGACTATTTTTGGGAGAAAATTTTTTATCCGAAATAGGTCCTAATTTGATAGAAATCAACTCTATTTACCCCCTAGTGGCTGTTTAGGGGTATCTGGAAAAATTTAGTAACTATAAAAACGAGTGAAATGCCTTATTATACTTTTTTATAATTAAGGTATCTAGGCCGAGACGGCCCTTAACCAATTTACATTGTTTAAAATTACAAAGCGGAAATAACAACGTGTTAAAATACAGAAATTAAAACTTAAGTTAACTAATACTATCATGCCGGGGATGGATATCTCCGCTAGCCACAAGTCGATAATAAGGTTTGAGTTGGCAAGTGTTCCCAACTGTAGCCGGTAGCTCAGTTGGTACAGCGTCGGACTAGAATTCCGTGGTCGCAGGTTCAAATACTGCCTGGCTCGAAGTTTTAACTTCGAGTTGGGTCGACGTGGCTCTGTGCGAGTGTTAATTAATTAACATAAGTTAACTAGAATTACTAAGTGTGATCCTCATGGTAAAGTAGCTATCTCCGAATATTAAAAATAGAAAATTTATAGTCACTATATAAATTACACATACTAATCATATAAGAAATAACGATAAAATGTTCCACTTGATACTTAAAATATTTACTTATCCTGATTGAAGGAATTTCTCTCTTATATTGAGTTATTCATTTGAAACACCGTTTTGTTTTGTGAAGTACGCAACTGCAGATAAGCATTGTGGGTCTTCCTGACTCATCAGCCAGATAAACAAATTATTTTCACTTAATTCAGCGGTCGACGGGAAACTATCATTTGCTGCCTTAACCCTATTAAGTATGGGGGGGGGCGTTTTTCGCCCCCCCTCTTACTTTTGCTCGTGTATCATCTGCAAGAACTCCTTAGTAGCTTTTGTAAGGGTCTGACTTTTCGTAGAATTTATCAAGGAACCTTGTAGTATGGGTTATGGTGTTGCGGACTTAGTCACGTGACCAGCAAATGTCTATATTTGGAAGCAGGTAATGCAAATTACCCTTCAATCGGCTATATCTCTGTCAATGATTATCACATATAAAAGAAATATATATGGTTGGACTTCTCTTGGCGAGAGCTATCATTTGATATGTCATTTGAATGTTTTTGATATTGTTGGCAAATTTTGTCACTTGTCACGTGATCAATTTAATTAATGTTGTTAATTAGCCTAATTAGCAATTTTTTAAATTTTTTGGATTAAGTCATGCATAACGCAGTGTAAACTATGCTTTTGAAGATTTTTACTGAAAATAAAGCTTGTTTTATACGTTTTCCAAAATGCTGAGTAAGCAAAAAATAATTTCCTCATTATAAAAGCTTATAAAAGTTGACAAGAAACAGCAATTAGCTGATAATTAGCTTAAATGATAGAAAAAGTTTAGTTTTTATAGAGGTTCTAACATTTACAGTGCCTTTTACCTATTTTAGTCTGATTTAGCTTGATTTTCGGCAACGTAGATGAAATAGTCATAATTTCACACTCTAAACGGTCGCTAGGCAACGTGTCACGTGACTAATTAGCAAACAATAGTGTTAATTTGTTGCAATTGGGTACTTGCACATGTCTACTAAGTTTCATCTCAATCAGACAAATAGCAGCTGAGATAACTAGGGGGGGCGAAAAACGCCCCCCCCCCCCCATACTTAAAGAGGCAAAAAATAGCCCATACCAAATAGGGTTAAGCATACTTTCACGTTCATTTGAGAAAAAACGAACAGGATGATAGAAAATGTTGTTCTTCTTCTAGGAAATTGGTACCAATTGTTTTGCAGTATTCGCAGAGTCTTTCCTTATACACATGGTACTTGTGCCTCAAATTCTATAAACCTATTGCTCTTAAAAAGGAGTGAAATGCCTTACTATACACTTACTTCTTATGCCTGAAAATGCTATAAATCTAATGCTCTTAAAAACGAGTGAAATGTCTTGTTATGCACTTATTTTTTAGACCTGAAATGCTATTAACCAGTTTCTCTCAAAAACGAGTGAAATTTATTTCTCTGAAAAACGAGTGAAATTTTAAACACCTATTATTCGGACCAGAAATTTATATTAAACGTTGGCCCTTAAAATGGATCAAACTTCTTACTATGCACCTGCTCTTTTTATCCGAATCTTATCAATCTTTTGCCCAGAAAAAATCCTTGAATGTTATGTTTCCCTCTCTCCTCGATTGCTCCAAATTATGCAGCAATTATAGAGAAGTTATAGAGACTAGCATAAACTCATGTAATTTACTTTCATACAATTAATGTTGCGAAAATGATAGTTACTATAGTGATAACTTACAATAGTTACATCTCTTAATCTATGTACAACAATTATTTAAAGAATAAAGAAATTAAAAAGTTTTACAATCACGTCAATTTACGCTCGGTTTCTAGTCCAATTTCATCAGCTAACAATGTCTCTACTCGAATTCTCTGCAAAAAAATAAAGGCTTTAAAAAAACTCAAATATTATTAAAAGTTGAAAAGAATAAAAGGAGTAAAACTAATATATCTAAGAATAAATGAATTGATATATTGGCCAAGAATATGATACACTTATTTTTTAATAAGCAACTTGACTTTCGTCCAGCCCTGAAAGTTGCTTAAAATTTTAGAAATTTCAGCCCTCAAAGTTGCTTAAAAGTTGCTTAACCCTTTTTACCTAACAAAACCACCCCTGACTTTGCGGGTCAAAATCATCAACTGTTATGGCTATAACACGACTTTTGGGAGACAGCAAGTGGAAAAACGTTAGCTAAAGAACTTCAACATACAAAACAAACAATTTCCTAACAAAAAGAGAGCGTATAATATTGGTTGTATGACTTCTTAGTTGCTTACAGAATTCAATTGAGCCCTCAAGTTGCTTTACATTAAGGTCAGTTCACCCCTAGTTGCTTATTGAGCGGTTGCTTATTAAAAAAAGTGTAAAGCTAAACGTATCAGGCATAACCCTTCAACTACTGTTGCCATACGTACAGGGTGTTCCGAAAAAAAAACCAGCATTAGAAATTGCTTTTACTTGCGAACCGAACTTCAAGCCAATAAAATTTTATAATAACACTTGCTGTTTACATACACTCTTGCGAGTAAAAGGATGAGCTTTCATATTTCATCTTCACAAGAATATCTTGTTATTAATTTCATTTATAAATAAAGCATGTGCACAAATTGTATGCAGATTTCATGCAATTGAGGATTTTCTAGATTTTCTGTTGCTGGGATAAGGCACAGCAAGGGTTTATTGTTACAAGCATTGGTTACTTTAAGCCAAGGGTTGGCAAAACGATTGATTTAGACAGAAAAAAATTTTTAACTCTTATGGCGAGTTGTGCTTTTTTGAAGTACACATTTGACTGTTCTTTGTGTTGACTAAAACGATACTGTGTCAAAAGTTTTGTTTCTTCCTAGTGTTTGTTATTCATGAAGTAAAGCTTTATAAAGTGATGTAGGAATAATTCTTATTCCTTCAAGAACATGAGTGCCACGAGTACCAAATGTGATACTCAAAAATTAAATATTTATTTTGGTACGAAGGTTGATTTACCCGGTTCCTTTTTTCCGGAACACCCTGTATCGTTGCCACGCGTAAACATGAATTTATTGCTTATATATCTAAATACCTCATCTTTTCCAAGTATGTCTCTAACTTCAATTTTCTTCGGATAAGGAGGAAGCAGAGTTTGTAATCGCATAGCTTTGATTGCAGTTGGTTGACAAGATATCAGGTGATTTACTTCTTGTCCCTAAAATGTTCCAAAAAAAATGGAATAAAAAGTAACAAAACTATCTTTCCAGTTAGATTCAAGGCAGCTGTTTTCATTACGGTAAATCCTAAAGTAAACTCTCCCTTCTCTTAAGCGCCTCTTTCTGATTAACGCCCCCTAAAAACAGAAATATTTTGTGAATTATCCCTCCCTGAACGGGGGGAGGTCGGGATTTGTTTGACAAACTTTGTCAGGAAATAGTTGAGAAACTCAGTGCGACGGGCCCTAAAGTACTTTTAGGCTAAGGGAATCCATAGTTCTAACAAACAAAATAGAGTGTATAAGTGAAAGTTATAAAGTCAAAGTCATTTAAGTAAAATATAGCGACACCAAAATTCATGCAAATCTTAATAAGCGGGGGGTTGGCAATTAGGTACCTAGAAATATATTTGTATCTTTATAGAGTACGAATAGCAGAACGGAAATATCGTTTTTGAGACGAATGCTGGATTCAGCCATACATTTAGTTATTAAGAAAAATATCTAAGTATTTAAGCAAGGCTCAAAACTTTTGATATGATTATTGTAAAACTCTTTGTGCCTTGATCTTACGGATGGAATTAAATGCAGGGGTAGAAGAATTTTTGCTATAAACCTTGGGGTCGAAATACAGCGAGAGGAATTCTCACTGGAATTCTTGGAATTGTTCAATAGAATTTTTCATAACATGCATAAAAAAAGAGGTGAAGTTCAGTGTGTGGATATATTTTAGTCAAGGCTTAAGTATAGTTTGAGATATCTTCTGCCTTTATTGGTTGATTTGAGTCTATTTAATATTTATCGATTTCCGAACGTTCGCATGCGATTCTCAGACAAAAGATCGCATGCGAATTGCGAACTGCGAATGAAGTGGAAATGGGCCTGAAGGAATTTATTACAAAGTGAAATCAACGGTTAGATTTTCAAAAAAATGTCAAATCATCCCCCTGTAATTATGCACACAAGAATATGCCATAAAAAATCTAAAAATACCTACTCTGTTTCTTTGATAATGTAGTCTCAATAGCCGAGCTCTGTTTCTTGCTTCAGCGGCCCTAGAATCAAATATCAAAAAATATATAACAATTTTATGCAGCGGACGTTTGTCATACATAGAAGAATATGGGATATTTTTAATCCAAGAGATATCCAAGGGTCCATGCTTTTATGGGAACTGTGGTAGAGGTAGAGGTCCGCTTAAATTAGCTTATTAGCCCAAGAACAACAAATTTTCGCTGGACAAAGTTGCTTAGTCATCTTGAAGTTGATATTTTCACGTTAGTAAATGCTTATACTGGGAGTGGTCGGGAGAGGGATTCTTTGAAGTGAAAAAAGAAAAGGAATGCTCAAAAAGAAAAGAAACCAAAATCAGCACATGGCATAGTTGGTTTGTCTCCTTTCTTGACATTTTAAAGAAAAGCGATCTTCATAATGAACTATTAAGTCCTGCATTGTAGGCATTTTTACAGTTTCTTAGAGTTGCAGACGATCGCCGATCCTCTGGCGATTACCCTACAATTTTATAAAAACACTCTTAACTATTATGCTTCTTGAATTTTGATCAAGATTTATATACTTAGTTTCCTTCGTAACAACTTAACAAAAAGGTCTTGCTCTTTACAAAACAAAAGGCATTACTCTCTTATACTGTAGGTACTGCTGTGATTAAGTAATTAATGATAGAAACATTTGGTCTTACTTCAATTGCCCAATCAGCTGTTCATGTCTTTGTGCCTCTAAAACATCCTGAACAGGAATCGGTGCATATAATCTGAAAAAAATTTCATCAATCATCATAGATCCGAGAAAGTGTGCTAAGATATCTTTGAACAGAAACCTGTTTAAATACCGCTGGCGAAATTGACAATGAGCACTGCAAAGAAACCTGTTACCAATCTACACGAGCAATACACTTGTCATTGACAAATTGTCAAATAAAACTTTTTATACATCTACACAAGCAAGAAAAATGTAAAAGAAAATTGGCAACAAGGGCAAAACGTAGAAAAACCTCTGCTTTTCAGCTTTTTATTACTACATCAAAATCATGCAGGCAAGCAGTCTTATTTGCTAGGTCAATGTTTGAGACTATTATGCAACTGGTAGGAACCAGCAAAACTGGCTTTAAAGAAAATATGTCTTTACCAAGGATATGGTTCCAAGGACCATATGATACCAAGAAGGCTTTGTCTACAATGGATCTTTAACTATGTATGGACTTTGGTACCAAGGGTGATATGTCTACATCATATCAAATATCCTCCTTGGTACCAAGTTATCAGCATTGAGTAATTGGCAGCAGAGTTAGGTGCAGGCTTGTGAAAAAGAATCGGAATTCCAAAAGCCTTAAACATGTGATCAAAGCAGCCACCTGGAAGCTATGCAGATTAATTATAACTGGAGTAGTCCTAATGGTTATTGTTTATGAGTGAGGTACCAGAAAATACCCAAAGCAATCAGTACCATACTGAGCCTTCAAGTTTTTGTTTAGAGGCTGTGGGTTAATGTTTTTTGTATTGCCGTTTCTCTACCCAAAAGATAGGGCATGGCCACAGTCTGTAATGATTACAAAATTCACTTTTGAAGCCATTTCAACAAGGCCATTTGGTGCTGCATTCTTACAAAATAAAAACATTTTCATAATGAGTGGGCATTACCATATGCACTATCATTATGTCCCATTTGAAAGAATTCAGTCCATCAGATTGCATAACAGAGTGGCAGCCCTGAACTAGATTAATAATTGACAATATGATTTTACCTTTTCATTTCCTTTTTTGCTTCAGCAATTCTTTTTCTACTTGCTTCCATTCCACGCTGAGCTTCTTTAGTTGGTTCTTCATACTATCAATAAAAGGAAGAAATATGTGAAATACTTATAAGTACAGAAACATTTATAAGAACAATAGCTTTTTACTATAGTACAGAATGGTTCTGTAAAAGTTGTGGTTGATGTTTCAGTTGGCCCTTTGGGGGTCTTTCTGAGGCTTAAAACCCAGCATGAAAGCAAACACGTTATACCACTGATATCTTTCAGTGTTTTAAAACGGGTAATCATTGGCCTTAACTAAGTTGTGTTCAAATTCACAATCCTAGTATTTTATTTCCTCCAAATGAATGCCACATTCAAGAAGCATTTTTGGGAATGGGACAGCCAACAGTCTTGGAAAATGAGTAGTTATAACAAGGTCTATTACATTGATTGCAGCAAATTGAAATTCACTTGGATAAGAAGTTTTCAGAAGCACAAAAACACATATATATATATTGATTTTGTCAACAATCACATATCAGTGAAGTCGCACCATGAAAAATATCTTTGAGTTGCACAAAGCCTGAGGATGGTAAAGAAAAGAAGAAACAATTTGAAACAGCTTGGAACATAATCTTGATAACGTTTAGGTTTGTTCCTTCAAGATGTTTCTTTTTTTCTTCACAATCTTTAAATTAAAAAATACTTACAGCTAGATATCTGCTCTTTTCAAGAGGATTCAGCTTCTGAATTTCTCGTTTGCTTAACTGTTTGTGGTTATGTATAGCATTGCTTGAATCACCCATAACTTTACTGTTCTTGATATTTCTTGTATTGTTATTCTAATGAGAGAGAAAAAATCTCACATATTGCTTTACCTATACATACTGATAGCTGAGCAAGGGGATTCAGAGCATGATTGCTGAGGAAGCCATTCATTGAAATGAAATTGTTTCCAAACATAAGCAAACATAATTGTACACCAATTAACAACCAGTCTGGAAAATATAAAAAATTTTGTCATCATGATCAAAGTGTGATGCAGCTACAGAACACGAGGGAGGTCTATACACACTACTGTGGCGGATATGCACTATTGTGGTGGTATACTTTTGTGTACTGTGGTGGTGTTTTATGCATTTTGGTGGATATTAGCACTACTGTGGTTGGTTTTTATGCTTGATGTGGTGGGTTATTATGCAGTTTCTTAGTTTTATTATTACTCTAAACCTTGTTTCCATATAAACTGCATTCTAGCCTTCTTGCCGGCTGATAAATCCTTTTGTCGTACAGAGACAAGCAGTGCTGGCTTTGTTTGTCCTAGTCTATGGGCTATTCCATTATTTATCCATACAGGGTAATGGAAGTATTATTTTGCTGAAGGTCATACCCCCTGGATATTGAACCTCTGAAGGTGGAAAACCCCCTGGAAATTTTGAAATTTTAGCAGCATCACTAAATGCGAGAAATGTAATGGAAGTAGTAACATTAATCTATAAACGTAACCACAACATAACAGAGCATACTATGATTATTATACTATTACTGAAAATGATGTGTTTTATGCAACCCGAGAAAAGCAGGGCTTATTGGGCTATACAAAATTTATGAAAGAAATTACAAACCAAATCTACGTATATATAAAACATACAAGAAAATACCATCAAATAATATCATAAATCTTAGTTAAAACAAGCTAAAAATATAGTATACAAAATATTCAGCAATAAAATAAAAAGGAAGAATATGTATCGGCTGGCCTTTTCAAAAGCCATAAGAATTTCAGCTAAATATGTAACTAAGACAGTCAGACTGAACGTAAGAAGCAAGCAAACAAAGAAATACACAAGAATGCTGCATTTTCGCACAACCCCACTACCACCCTAGGCATTCATTGAAAAATATAGCTTTCTTAGTAACCAAGGAATTAAGAACAGATTAAGAACATTTCAGGCCCAAAACGGCAAAAATTTAAGAACAGCCAGCCTCGATCAAAATTTCCTGGTTCTTATAAAAAGAAAAGAGTGTAAAATGAAAATCCAACTTGGAACTCTTGATGAAGAATATTGCAACAACAACAACAAGAAAAAACGACTTCTTCAGATCAGTGTCGCGTGTCCATTCAGTCCATCAACCGTCATGCGTTGTTATCAAGTTTTGTGAAATTTTCAAGTTGTTATCAAGTTTTGTGAAATTTTCACATTCAGCTTTTAAAGGTAGTCTGTCCCTCACTCGATTGGTTAAACAAAACAAAGAGTTCTTTAAATAAAAGCTCTGATATCTTTATCATTTTCATGGACGGGAAATTGATAAAGATCTCGTTCATCTTTTGAATTCGATGAAATCTTCTTTTGATGAAATCTCTGTATGCTGCATGCAATAATTAGCAACCAATCAAATCAGTGACCAATCAGAAAGACTGCCTTCAAACCTCCGAACTTCATGATCATTAGCGGTGCTTTATAAAGATAATTAGTCTTTTTCTCATGCCTTTCGCTCATTCATATCACAGGAAAAACGTCACAATTATTTCAATTTCGATTCATATAGCCTTCTGTAACATTAGCACTAAACAAAATTGAAAAAGCCTCCCACGCAACCTTTTCTGCCACTACCGCCAAAGCACGTTTAACTTCTCAAATACGCTACTTTAAACGTTTTTGCGAATACACGATTCTGGAATTGGCATAAAGAAGAAGTAACGCAATTTTTCGTAACAACAATTGAAGCTCTTTTTAAAATGGAAGATACGGTAAGTCTGCCATATATTATATTTTTTCATTTAGAAGCACTTTTCAGCGTTAAAGTAAATCACAGTCACTTGTTTTTATTAGAAGCTTGATGAGAAAAAATAGTACTGTTGTATTCTGCATAAAAAATCACAGACAAATCAGATGGGGGACATACTGACTTATTACAGTTCTGGTCCCAAAATGATAAGAAACTTGCGTATCTCAACAGTCATTAGGCTATGATTAGAAATATGGCCCCGAGGAATTTACGCTCGCTTCACCGAGGGCAATTCACTCTTCAAACAGGCGTACAGATTCCTGGTGAAACAAAAGGATTTCTAAGGGATTGCCGTGAAATCAATAGAATTTACACGGCAAGGGTGTAAAGATTCCCAAGGAGTGAATTGCCCCTCGCGATACACGTGAGGTGTCGGGCAATTCACTGGAATCTCTTACACCCTTTGCAGGGATCTATATCCTTTTCATAGGGATCCCTTGGAAATCCTTTTGTTTTAATGGGAATCTCGCACGCCTACTCGATGAGTGAAATGCCCCTCGAAAGAATTTATCCTTTGTTAAATCGGATTTGAAAAGCAATTAACGCTGTTGGTACTGAATTCTAAAGGCATTGTTGATGTGATTGGATAACAACAGTACATTTTAACATCGAATGCCAGAAATAGATGTCCCATTGTTGCAGGAAATTGATAATGACGACGAGGGAAATCAGGTCACGAAAATTTATCATGCTGTGATGTGTCGAAGCAGGTCGATAAAATTAAAATTATTTGACATTCTTGAGTATGATAACACCCAGGATGGTCATGTTTTTGGGAGCTGTGTCAAAAGCTTACAGATTCATTTGGAGAGCGACACAGAACTCGCACATAACGGCAGATGAGAAACAGAAAAGAAGATACATGTCCATTGTGCTAATGTTTAGCCCTACATATGTAAATGCCCAGGGCGAAGTATTAGTACACTTTATGGATATTTAGCTTTTTTTCTTCTGTGTCTCATTTGCTGTTTGTGCCGTCTCTCAAAATGTATTACACGGTTTTTTTTTATAAGAAAGTTCTTTTTGGGCCAATATTGAAACTTTCTTAGATTATTCATGATGTTTTCAGTGCCAAAACTTTCTTGTGACTTTCTTAGCAAAAATTTTGGAGTGCAGTATTTATGTATACAGGCACTGTATACATTGCACAAATACCACGCTTTTCAAAGGAAATAATCATTAGACTCGTTTAATACACTCTTTTTTTTTATAAGAATAAAGTTTATAAGAATATTGAGGCTCAGAATCATCCAATTTTTAAGAATATTGTAAGAATATGCTCAGCCTCAGCTCGCATATTTGTGCCTCATTTTTCAGCAGTTGCCTGTTTTGCAATGTTAAAACGAAACTTCATGATTGTTAAACAACATTCTTATTGTTATAATAGTTGAATTTTTCTTTCGCTCCGCCATTTACTCGTAATTTTTCTTTTAACTATGTTCCCCTGAAACCATATCATGTTTGAAAAAATAAGAATACTTTAAGAATATTTTCAGGCTCAAAACGAAAATTTTTAAGAATATTGAGGCTGGGCAAAATTTATAGTATTCTTATAAAAAAAGAGTGTAGCAAGATGAGCGACTGAACAGAAGAGCGAAAATAACATACAGAACATTAGGAGTGAAAGTATGAAACAGAACTTTCTTAAGTTTCAATAATCCAGTATTGAACTTTCTTAAGTTTTTAAGATGTTGAGCACTACTTTCTTATAAACCACTTTCTTATAAAAAACGTGTATTTTGTGGCTTTGGTAGCCTGCCCGTCGGACAGGCCGGTGAACTCACTTTTGTATAGACCTTCAACAGTAGGGTTCCTTAAACCTTAACTTCCGGCGCAAGATAACAGTACCCTAAAACTAAAACTAAAAGTAACTAAAAATCAACTGCTGTGAATTTCGTTTCAAGGAACCGAGGGGCATTTTACTCTCCAGAAAGGCGTAGAAGATTCTCCTTTATAGAATAGGGTTTCCCTTAAAATAATAAACAGATATCAAATAAACAGCCTCAGTGGGAATCGACGCTGGCTGGACATCTACCCGTATAACATCTTTGTTTTTTCAAATGAACAATGCAGTCACTCTGTTGCGCAGAAAGATAATGACCATGGGGTGACCATGACAAATTTTAATTTGAATTGTAAGGCTATTTTTAAAATGCCAATCTTGCCAGTGTCGAGTGTCGATCTCTCTTTAACTTTAGTTGACAATTAATTAACGCTGTTTCTGTTAATTATAATATCAACAAAAGGGCATTGTTGATATAACAACAACTGGATATTTGATAGATGTGAGGAGTTAATGATAAGAATGAGTCGATCAGGTCACGCAAATTTTAAAAGCTACCACTGTATTCGAATTAAAAGATCAACGAGTGTCCCTTTAGAAGAGAAAACTCAACTCAACGCGGGTTAAAATTCATGATCAGTTTTATACTCGGCCTGTGGTCAAAGCCCTTATTTATTGCGAAAGTGTTTACATGATGTGAATCACAGCATGTTTACATTTCTTATTTCGGATAAGTGTTTTTTTTTTAGATTTTTAGGGAGAATGGCATAATATATTCCGCATATACTTATTTATCAAACATTTCCCGTATCTTTCTCGTTAGCTGTCGGATAATTGAAAACCCACGTTTCTTCTCGGTTTAAGAATAATTATCATCTCCCACTATAAAAATAAGTAGAAGTGCAATTACCTCCAACATCATATTATTTTCTTTTGTAGTTATCTGAAGACATGATTCAAGTGGTTTTCATTGAGCAAGTTAAAAAAGAAGAATTTGGGTTCCTGTTGGTTGACAGATCTGTTCTGGATAAAAAGTTGGGTGAAATTAGGTTGAGTATTGAGGATCAAATTGCAGATATGATGCCACAGGAATTTCATTTTTTACTGAACTCGTTGCCCGTGAGCAAAAAGCAAGAACAAATTCTAAAGCTAAAGCTAGTTGCAAAAGTGCGCCAAGAAGAAGAAAATGATTTGGGCCTTCCAGCATACAATATTTACTTTAAAGCAGTAAAGACAATGCAGAAAATGATGCAATAAACTTCAATTGCAACTTCACAAATTCCAAGTCTATGCCTTGACGAATCATCGTTTGTGCATGATGGCTTTGGCTCAAGTAACGTCGAAGAATCTGAGCTAGATATCGTAGAAGTAGAAAAGGCTGGGACAATGAAAGGAGCATCAGGATCAGGCGTTAGTGCAAAGAAAAATGAATTCTCTGGAATCATGAAGGAGCAAAAAGTAGCGAATATCAATGACATTTTAGGGAAAAAGAAGAAGCCGAATCAAAAATCATCAAAAAATGAGCCGGCAACCTCTCTAAATTCTGGTCCAATATTGTTGCAACAGTCATTAACAGGAGAAAAGAAAGAGGAGAAGTATGCTGCTGCCAAAGCAAGAGGATTCACCCCTTATTCAATGAAAAAAATTGAAGACGTGGATGGAATGGAGAGACTGTATAGAGAGTTCCATAACGACAAGGCAGAAGCATTGTGCAGGGACCCAAAATATCACGGGTGGAAAAAGTTGGAGCTTGATGGAGTCATCAATTCATCTTGGACATTACGTAAAACGACAATCCTAAGAGAAGAAGTGTCCAAATTGAAAAGAAAAGTGGAAAAAAATGAGCGAGACAGAGTCTGGCACAGGTGTTCCGAAATTAAAAACTGTGGCCAAAAACCTAGAGAGAATGATGGTTGCGAGAAATGCCATCGACCTTTCAAACAAGGAAATTGAGCGCATGAGAGAAGAGATTTCTTCATGTGTAAGAAAGGAAGAAAGGTTGCGGATCCTAAAGGCAAAAAAAGAAAAAGAAGAAATAACAAACAAGAACTACACTGAGCTGAAGAAAGCCCAAGACTCTTTGAGAAAAAGCATTGCGGCAGAAAACGATAAGCTTGAAAAGTTGCACGCCAAAAAATTGAGGCTACGTTTAGAATGGATAGCCCCCCTAGAGTCAGCGAACAAGAAGAACAAGCAATTGCCGGCTATGTACTCAGTATATCAAGTGAAGAGGCTTCGGCGGAGGATGACAAATCCAGTTAATGCAGAGGAAATTGTTTTCAAATTTTACTGTAATCTTTGTAAGAATGTTAACTTTGTATCACTTTATTTCCATCCTAATAAAAACATGTGTAAAAACTCAAAAACTATTCCACCAATTAAAGCGTGAATTAAAGATGATTAATATAAAGTTTTATTTCACCCTGAGGCCTTCTTTGCCCCCTAGCATAGACTACACTCTTTTTTTATAAGAATAAAGTTTATAAGAATATTGAGGCTCAGAATCATCCAATTTTTAAGAATATTGTAAGAATATGCTCAGCCTCAGCTCGCATATTTGTGCCTCATTTTTCAGCAGTTGCCTGTTTTGCAATGTTAAAACGAAACTTCATGATTGTTAAACAACATTCTTATTGTTATAATAGTTGAATTTTTCTTTCGCTCCGCCATTTACTCGTAATTTTTCTTTTAACTATGTTCCCCTGAAACCATATCATGTTTGAAAAATAAGAATACTTTAAGAATATTTTCAGGCTCAAAACGAAAATTTCTTAAGAATATTGAGGCTGGGCAAAATTTATAGTATTCTTATAAAAAAAAAGAGTGTATTTCTTAATATCCTTCTCCAAAGGTCCCTCAAAGGTCCACCATTCCGTGTTAACAAAGGAGAGTCCAGTGAAATAGACTTGTACCTTTCGTAATAAGGAAGTGACGTTCATCTTCTACTTCGCCCTTATTATGTAGCTGTAAGCAGATCCTGGAGGACGGTGATGTACCCTCTCTCCTACCAGTTTCAATTTTTAGAGTATGGTCACTGTATCTAAACTTTAATTTTCAGATACGGTGGTTCTGATTGAAAACGTAGCTTGAATTTATTATATGAACGCAGTTTTTTGCCTCCTTGTTCTGATGTCCCTATTGGGTTTTTCACAGTTTCTGACCAGAAAGATTCATAGCCTTGTCTGACGGCTCTAATTAAAACGATTTAAATGAGCTTTTTCTTACTCTTTTCATCTTTTCAAGGTCAGAATCTAGTCCAAAAGTTTTAAGTAGCTAGCTGACAAGCTGAGGCTATACAGGAGGGGGGGCATAGAATACCCAACCTTGAATTTTAAAAATCTCCCCCCTACCTCAAACATAGTAGCGCACTCCTGAAAAACCTCATCCAACACTTACAATTATGTAGCTATACTTTACTGCGTCGCAAGAGTCAATCATGGCAAGAAACTATCGTAACTTCAAAAAAAAACTTGAAAAACGGCAGGTTTTGCGAGAACAAACTTTTGTTTCACAGCATCAACATAATGCAGGAATTAGCTAACTCAAGCAAACATGTCTTTTTAAATAAGATTTCGCATACGACATTTTAATCCAAATTTTTGCGGAATAATAAACTTTTGACAATTTTTGGTTCACTCGCGGGAATAAACTATCGCAAAATTTGGTCAAATACGCGAGAGATTCCCCCGAAAGTTTCTTCGTCTTTATCACTCATATATGTAGGGTGATAATACACCGCTAGCGTGCGCATCCACCACCACATCTATGGGTATAGATTCGTTAGTTTGCTTCTCAATCGTAATCGACACCGATCAAATGTTTTGTTTATTATCAAATACGCAAACACGCCTACTTTTGAACGATTTGAAAAACAAATACATTAATCTCCAAAATTTTCGGACGTTTCAATTTTCGGACAAAAGAGGGGTCCGAAAATTCAATTGTCCGAAAATTTTAATGTCCGAAAATTGTAGTGGTCCGAAAATTTAATTGTCCGATAATTAAAATGTCCGAACATTTAATTGTCCGATAATTAAAATGTCCGAACATTTAATTTTGCATAAATAAAATAAATTCAAGCATAAAAGTACTCAAATCAGATGCAAGACTCTGTTTTGGATCATGTACAGCAATAATCTAAATAAAACAAGTACAGCATTAATCTAAAATAATAACTTCGTTATGTTCGTCTGAATTATTGCTAGTTTCATTTCTCTCAGGATCATTTTCCCAATCTTCGTCATCAAGAAGAAAAATATCTTCCACAGGATCTTCCCTCTCTCTATTTCTGGTTTCTCCTTCGGTCTCATCTTCAGATCTTTCCTCTTCATCATTTGCAGAATCATTGTGTTCGGCATGATTGGCGGCAGGATCGTAGTTATCATTAATCAGCTTGATTAATCGTTGCAAGTATCTTTGATCATCATTGCCAATCGTTAGTGTGGCAGAAAGCAAAATCTCCAGCTCTCCCTTTGGAATAGGGGACGGGCGATAGCGCCCATTGGTAACAACAGCACTGATCGTGCCACCACGGATTAAGAAATAATGAACAAATCGTGATATTTCTCTGGGCATATGCCCGACGACATCTGCAGTTAACCTGGATGGACATTTTCTCATCCAAGCTATAGAATATGGATCCGCCAGCAGAGCATTCGGGTCTCTTTCTTTTTTAGCAAATAGGCTCTCGCCCGGCTGCGGTGAAACCCATGCTGTCTTGCCGTACACATGCCATCCGCGACTTGCTATCAACGTCGTGTAATTAGCTTGCATCGTGACTTCTCGTACCACCCAATACTTGTTTTCAAAGATAATGAAGAAACGAGGAGGGCAGTCAGGTTTAGTAGTTGCACGGTAATGTAAAGCTAACACCATTGTGAAAATGGATACAGCCCATACGGCTTTCTGTAAAACATGGAAACTGAAATCTTGAAACTGGAATCTGGAACCTGAATCTGGAATCTGTGAGGGTCTCATGGAGCGCATCGCAATTATTTAATATACAGTACTCTAACCACTTGGCCAACCTCCAATCTGCCCACCACCATTAATAATTCTCCCCATACTCAATTTCTAGACGCATGATGCAATCCCTAATGGTAAAGTTTCCATATCCAGGTCCAAGATCTAGATTCCACAATCCAGTTTAGAAATTCTAGACCCCTGGTTCCAAAGCGTGTTTTAAAGATAGCACGCGACTTACAGTCAAAACCATAAAAGTGTAAACAGAATAATCCATGTTAGTTTTCCATAATCAAGTATTCTTTTTGTAATGTTAGTAGGTCAAGTGCTTCTTTCAGAAGTGAGGGGGATCATTCATTGAAATTAGGTGTGACATTGACAATGAACCGTTTGTAATCCTCATTTGGAATTTCATGCTGCAAACCGTATTGGATGACACGCTTTTTTAATTCTGACTATAAAGCTTCTGGGCAGCAAAAGTAGTTGTAGTTAGTTGAGCAAACTTTTAAATGTCGATTCTAAATTATTTTACAAAGACTGCGTCGAACGTAGTGGGAGAGTGCAGTCAAGAAGAGCTGCCAACCATCACGGTCCGTGAGCGCGAGGAGGTCGTCCAGTCACTGGAACATTTAGAAGAAAGAGGCAAAACTCGTGGTAAATATAAAACTTGGAGTGGGGAAGAGAAGAAAGACATCGGGACGCACGCTATAAGGCACGGAGTTGCCAAAACTGTTCGAGATCTGTCAAAAAGTATCCTGGGTTGAAGAAACAAAGCGTTAGCGATTTTAAAAGACGCGTTGAAGATGGTTGCGATGTGAAAGGGTTAAAGAACAAAAAAAGGGGTCGGAAACAATTATTGCCCGAGGAGTTAATGAAAAAACAATTAAAATAATATAAGGTTTACGCCTCAAGGGTGCTCCTGTAAGTGCGGCTATCATTAACAGTGTCGCGAAAGGTATCATTAATGCAAATGATCGATCTTTACTTGTCGAAAATGGTGGGTATTTAAGTTTGAATCACCAATGGGGAAGAAATGTTTTGTATCGATTAGAGAAAAACGGAGAAAAGATGAGTCGGAGAATGGGGACGACAGCTAAAATTCCTGTTGCACCTGGTATTCTGAAAGAGGAGAAACTGAAATTTCAACGCGACATCAAAACGCTGCAGCAACTTTACAAGATTCCGGACGAGCTGATATTAAACTACGATCAAACGCAATTGTCGTACGTTTGTGCTCCGAACCATACCCTGCATAAAAGAGGTGCAGCAAGTGTCCCTTTGATAGGGAAGGGTAAGAAAAAGCAGATAACTGGCACATTCACGATTACGAAAAGTGGCGAGTTTCTTCCGATGCAAATCATCTACCAAGGAAAAACCGTAAGGTGCCATCCACAGGGAGTTGCATTTCCGGATGGATTTAATGTTACCCACACGCCTAATCACTGGAGTAACGAGGAAAAAGCCATCGAGCTTTTGGAAGAAATTATATTTCCTTATTTGAAGCAGAAGCGTTCAGAGCTTAATTTACCAGATGATCAAAAGGCTCTTCTGATTTTTGATGTTTTTAAGGGGCAGAAGACGCAACGTATCCTGGATCTCATGGCCGAAAATCACTGCGTGTATGTATACGTACCAAATAACTTAACGAGTGAGTTTCAACCACTAGATTTAACAGTGAATGGTCCATCAAAAACTTTCCTTTCAGGAAAGTTTCAAGACTGAATGCGCATGAAATCACAACGCAAATGCAAGCAGGCACTGACGTATACTCTATTAACGTAAAAACAAATTTGAGCATCATAAAACCATTGCACGCGCAATGGATTATTGGATTGTATGACCATCTTCGTAACAAAAGAGATCTTATAATGAAGGGATTTGAAATTGCAGGAATAACAGAGGCAATAAATATTGAACTTGAACCTGAGGATCCCTTCGCTGATTTAGATTAAGCTGTCAAAACGATTGTAGAAACTGTTGTTAATACTATATTTTACTATATTTTACATACTTTATGAATGTACAGTACTTGCAGGAAAGGGAAGTTGTCATGAATCATGTGACTCATGTTCTTATTTATTGATTCGTTCCAGTTATTAATTAGCTTTGTATAACTCTGTTCTGTTGGCGTTTTTATGCTTGTGATATTTATTCATGTTCTGTTATGTTGATATAATCATGTGAGTCTTTTCTGATCGAAGCTTCTACATAACTTTAACAGTACTATGGTAACCATGCCAGTTTTGTTTTGAGACATGAAGTGAAACAACGTATTCCATTTATTCTGTGATGTATCTATGAAATTATATTGTGTCCGAAATTTTATTTACTAATATGAAAATGTCCGAAATTTTGTCCGAAATTGTCCAAAATTTTTGACATTTTTGTCCGAAAATTTGTGTCCGAAAATTAAATGTCCGAAAATAATAGGTCCGAAAATTTTGGAGATTAATGTACGAAAATTTGCGAATTTTTCGATGTTCCCTTAAATTGTACCACACAGTCATTTCTTCGCGCGGGACAGAACGGACCCAAATATCATAAAGCGATAGCTGAAGTCCGTAATACGCCTTATAATATCACAAACTACGTGATCCGCCACAAAAAAATCGAAATACGAAAATCCGTTTAGTTTTAGTCAAACAATAGTCAAACTGATGAATACAAAATCCGCTTCTTGTAGCTACATAATCAGTAAAATACACCAATCGAATCGATCGGCCAACCCGTTTCTAGAATATCTTGAAATGATTCTTATCACAAGCCCTTGAAATGCTTTTGTAGAAACTGAATTGGCCTTGGTTCCTTGGTTGTTTATATCACTGCAAGACGTTTTTAAGATGGGATTATACCTATTTCGTTTCATTGTCCCATGTAAAATCAGTCACCTCACCTACAGGACGATAGCAGACAGTCTGTGCTTTGGTTTTCAACTTTGGTTATGTTAGCTTTCAAAATACTTCACAAAAAAATTCCTGCAGTCATCTTCAAATGACATGTTGTATTTCTGAGACTTGTCATTTAGGCATTTTGGCTGGAAGATCGGGAAAAGGAGTGAAGGGAAGATCAGTGAAGCCAACGAAATGCTCACAATATTCATTGTTCTTATCACATAGGGATATTGTTACGTTTCCTTTGTTCTTTGACAGCTTATGAGATTGAAATAATAAAACTGCGGCTATTTGCCCGCAATATTGACCTTCAGCCCTCACAAGAATTCGAAACGCAAACCCAGTTGACCGCTCATAAAAGTTAGGCTTCATGAATCATGAAGACTTGACTCTTTCTGATCAAAAGTGTAGACTTTATACTTTTCGTAATAATTAGTTGAATTTGAAGGCTGGCTTAGCAACTCAGATCTAGGGTGGTCTAAGCAAGAAAACGCTGCAAGTAAGAATGGCAGTGGCGTGGCCGACACATGGCATTGAAGAAAACTGGAACGATGAAAAGGCACTGGAACGCATTTACGCTGTTCCAAAGAGTTTGCCCTTGTTATTGTTTTTGGAGGTTATCAACAATTTTTACATTCCTCAAAGATTTTTAGTGTCCTTAACACTCGTCATGATTGCTGTTCAAGGACTGGGAGAATTTCTGTGCACCACCTAATTATGAAATACGCACAGAATTTCCATTCAATGTTTTAGAGTCACTGTCTGTCTACCCTTGCTTTGTTTTTGTACAAAACCCGTTTGATTTTTCTCAATTTTCTCTACAGCCGTGATCGTGTCGTGTAAAGACCATAATTCTATAATGGAGGGTATTCAGAGGCGGATCCAGATAGTAGCAACCGTAGCAGATGCTACAGTCAGATTTTCAAGAGTAAAATTTGCATACTGCTTTGGATAAGTTGCTGTTAGAAGTCTTGCAATAAATAAAATATATCTACTTTTTTAAACCTTTTACTTAAATTTTGAAGCCATAAAAATGTCCCATTTCTCTTCTCGTCGTCGTCGTCGTTTCGTTGATCGATAAGCAACTTTTTCAAACCAAGCGGAATGAGGGTACAAGGCTGAACTCTGCGTCTGGGCTCTTGACAAACAGCTGGACCTTTTCTAGCCTCCAAACGCAAGCCGATAACCGTCCAATATAACTTTGCGGCTTGTGTACCAAAAGTCGCGGGAATGGCAGTGAATTTAAATTAGACCGTAGCAAACCAATGAAATAAATGCTTCAACCGTAGCAAGCCAATTAGAATTTCGCAGTAGAACAATGGTGCTGTTGTTATCACTGCTCACACAGTGCGCAAATTTTGATGTGAGTGTAGCAAACCAATCACGAAAGAGCTTGACTGTAGCAAGCCAATCAGGAAAGTTGAAATCACGATCTGTCAACTCCTTACTGTCAATCATTCCACGCAAGGGTACAAGGCAAAGAATTTCTGAGAATTTCGCAATAACCAACATGGCGGATGCTGGTGCCGAACTTGAGTCAGAGAACGTTTGGTTGAACCAACTTCTCCGGTTATTCTGTGGAAACGATGATTCCAAATATCTTCAGGTTGAATAAATAAAACAAAGATGTGTAATAAGAATTAAAAAAGTGGTTAAAAGTAAAGGAATCAACCAGAATGTTCACTTATGCGAATTCTCATCTTTTATTTGCAATTCCCCAAACATGAAACCAGGAACCTATCCAGTAAGCATAACAATCTTTTCATATTTCACTTGTTTATAATTATATCAAACTATTTCTAATGTTAGCAGGTTAACAGGCAGGGATACCTCATCTATAGATATATCTAGGGCCTATTATGCTTACTGGATAGGCCAACTCCAACCCCCACCCCAGGTTAATATAATAGACAATTTATGGATCTATAGGTGCTAGAATATTATATCTACTTTAAACATCCAACTTATTTAAAGTAATTGTGCTTTCTGAGCTGAATTTTTCTAGAAGTGTTCAGAAAACGTTTTCGACATTATGTATCTATTGGATTGTTAAAAATTTAGTTATTTTTCTATGAAACAACGTAGTAAAATACCTGTATCGTTAAGATATTAATGGTAATTAAGAAATCAAAAATTAGGGCGTGGCCTTCATTCTCCGAGAGACTGAAGGGCGTGGTCGCCAAAAAATTTTCTGGGGGCTACGCCCCCAGACACCCAATTTTCTGCTACAGTCAGATTTTCCGCTGGATCCGCCTCTGGTATTCCCATAGTTATTCCACATACGACAACAACGGCAACAACAACCAAGAACCAATAATCATTGATCAATTACTCTTGTTCTCCACTCATAAAATGTCATAAATTTTTAAAAGAGAAGCGGCACTTCAGATTCCTAAGGTTAGGTTCAACAAAAGTGAACAAAAATACGATTTTAGATTCAAGAGGGTGGATTCCTGGATTCCTGCTGAATCTAAAATGTTAATCAAGGTCGTACTTGAAAGAATAAAAAATGTTTTATCTTTTCCTTTTAGGCTGCCCACTACGAAAACGGTCAAGAACTCATCTCATGCAATGTCGAGTCAATGGGAGGCATGCTTTGCGTGTTTTCCTTTACAAACATCGCCACGGCTTAGCCGTTGGGGCGCAGGGCCGTCAGAGGGCTCAAATTTGTAAGGAATTCCTCGTATTACTTATGTGAGAGGGTCAATCACAACACTCAGGCAGATAACACAAATTTGTCCTGCACTCGACCATCTGTTCTGTATTTTGGCTGTATTTTACAATTCTATTTAGTAACTTTTCAACAGATACAACCACGAACATGACTTCGACAGCAGAACATTTGGATAGAGGAATACAAGGCTCATTTCAGGCCATAAAGGGGAAAATGAAAGACTTGTCTGATGAAATCAAGGGTCTTGAGCAACAGGAAAAAGATTGTCGTACTGCTAAAGATAATGCTAGACGTAGAAATCATGCAGCATTTGTGAAAATGACCGAATTGACAATGCAGATTGGCGAAAAGGAAGAACAGCTTCGAAGAAGTAGTGAAAAGCTAAAATATGAGTTAGCAAGGTTGGATGAGAAAGAAGGACATCTAACAAGAGTTAAAGATTGGAATAAGAGCATCACTCAAGTGCCTCCTGAAGAACTCGCCAATCTTCAACAACATGTGAAAACTGTCAAAGAAAGTTACCTAACAACCAAACATAAGCTTGCAGATGCTAGACAGAAGGTCATATCTCTTGAAGACACTATCGAACGTCGAGACCACAAATTTCAAGATAATTCTCGCAGAGAAGACCAGTTAAGAACTGAATTTGAACATCAGCAGAAAGAATATGAGTTGAAAAAGAAACGCGATGATAAACAGCAGCAAGCTACTTTGCTCGTCGAAGAAAAAGTCCGCCAGACAGAAAGAGCCTATTACGAGGCAAGGCGAAGGCACGAAGTTGCCTCGGCAGCTCTCGTTGCTCTGGAAGCGAAGATTGCTAAAGTCGAAGTTGTGTGCGAGGATTTAAAGAAGAAGCGTATTGCCATGGAGTCAACATTACGAGAATTGTTATCGTCTTACTCAAAGAACCGAGAAGTAGCCCCTCCTCCGCAGTATCCTCAAGCTGGACTTGCTGTTAACTCTTCCACCAATAAGTGAATGAGTTCTTTCACAATTCGCTTCTTTTAGTCTCAGTTCTGGTAAAAAAACCTTCATATAAGCTAATTTTGAATTTTTGTATTCAACAAACTATCATAGCAAATATTTTTGTACAATTCGTTTAACTTCAATTGAAGAAAATAAGCGTTATAATAGGACTCTACTTTGTTAATCTGTGCATTAGAATGTATGAATGAAATTTATCTCAAAATCCTGTTCTATTTATTAAGCTCAGTTTCATGAATTATTGTTATTGTAATGCATACTACAGAGATTAAAGCGGACATAAAACATCCATGAAATGATATTTAAAATGGTTTGAATCCCTACTGAAGTAAACTAGCTAAGGAGTACACGCAGTTTTTTTTATAAGCAACCGCTTATAAGCAACCAAGATGTAGAAGACCTAAAAACATAACAACGTATAGTACCACAGGAAAAAAACCAAAGCAACTTTTTAAATTTTGATAATTTTGCCTATATCACTGCAAGCAATCGAGGATTGATCAACATAGAAGCTACTTCCATTAATCTGTCGTCAAAACTCTCATATCAACGGAGTATTTCTCGTTATTTCATTGAGAGGTTTCCGTTTAACTTTCAATTCAAAGTCTTTAATGGTAACAATATCAGCAAGGAGAAATGATTCCAGTCTTTTTTTGTGCAATGTTAAATTTTGCTGTTTTTCTAGCCTCTATACTATTCTTATCTTAGAGCAAAAACCCGGGGGGGGGGGTACTTCACTTATGAATGGACAGGGATGTGCCGCCCAGATTTCGGAAACCCACTTGCAATGTAAACCTTTGCAGAAACAGACACTATTTTGTGAGTAGAAATAAGCGGAATATGAGAATACAGTAATAAGACTTTCTAAACCTATTTATTGCTTGATATTGTACTACGAACATTTTTGACGCGATTTTGCCACTTTTCTGACCGAATTAAAGTTAAACTTTCGACTTTTCTTCAATTTGCCACCCACTTTTATGGGCTTTTGGTTAAAATCATACCCATGTTTAGAGAATTTCAGCACCCAAAACCACCCATATGGGCGGCACGTAGTTGTACCAAAATTATACTAAGTACCCCCCCCCCTGGGAGCAAAAAGATGCAGTTAAAATTAAGGAACTACTAAGCAACTTTTGCTACTAAAAGGTGGCCATAAAAGGTCCAAAAATAAGCAACTTTTTTAACTAGGGCTAAGCAAAGTTGCTTATAAAAAAAACTGCGTGTAGTGAGAAATTGAAAATAGCATCTACAACGAAAAGAAAGGTGCAAATATTGTGATTATAGCTGTATACACTTTTCTTTACAAGGAACACCTTTATAAGGAAATCGAGGCTGAAAATCCCAAACAATTTAGGAACTTGAAGTAAATGAAAATTTAAGAGTCACTTTTTCAAGAACAAGGCGTTTGTACAATTGCAAATAAAAAAAAACAGAACAACAATATATTTCCATTGTTCTTCCCAAAAAGACTCCATATGCTGATAAAAAATGCAATTTTTCTATCAGAGTTAATTTCTCGAGGGAGTTCGTGGCACTTGGTTACATGAAATGGGTTTGAATTTACGCTGTAGCTCGCTCATTTAAATTGTAGGTTGTGCTTGGTGATTAAAGAATTCTATAGTATGCCCATATGGAATGGTTTTCCCTCACAATGTGTGTTCAGAAGTTTAGTTTTTCCTTTCATGTCCTACTCACATGGGACGGGTCTTTTACGAGATACACGTATTCAAATATAGTGATTCTTTTTTGCACGCCTAAGCAAATTATGTCGTATTAGTATTTAAAGCGATGTTATGTGCTTCGTCCTACTTCAAATTTTCCAATTTGGAAAGTAGTTCAGTAAGTTCAAGTCTTTCCAAGTCTTTCCGTCGACACAACATCAGCATTTCGAAACCTGGATTATCCGTGTAGGAGCTTGCCGCTTCCAAGAAGTTCAGCATATTTTATGGGATGCATATGTTCAGTGAAACATGCAGGTTTGGTAAATGTATAGCGTATGTGTATACGTTTCAATTTTGCGTCAAGATAGCTAGGCCTATTAAATTTTCATGTTTTTGTTGACTACAGAAGCAACTTCATTAGGCCGAGCTGTTTGTTGCATCGTGATTCCTTTTGTGCTTCCAACAAAGTTTGCAAGTATACCAGTTGCTTTGGTTTTAAGCAAGTGCACAATAGGGCAGCATCATAATATTTCTTTATGAAATTGTGTGGGATTTTTAAGATGGGGCGCAAACCTGTGAACACGGTTTTCGCAAGTACACATTTGAGATCCTCGTCAAAGTGGAATGACTTTTGCTAATCCAAAATGGTTAGGCAAATTTTTCCCCTCTGCCTCTGGGCAGGGTAGTTCAATCGAATGGTCATTCAGGATTTGCTTCTGCGAAGTGGTATGTCTTACAGTCAATGTTTAAATAGACTATGTTGCTATTGCTGAGGTTGTTGCTAGCCCCGTAGGGCAGTGTTACTGTTGTGGCGATTAAATTTGCTTTTTGGGAGAGGGTGTTTTGTTTCGCTGTAGATCAAACGATCCCTTTCACTTGCACGTTCGTACTTCCATTTTGGATGTGATAATTTTCAAGTTCAGCGTAAAGTACAGAAATTTTGAGTACCGTATATCTTACAAAACTCGGTTGTGCCTGAATCGAAAATAAGAATTAGTTTTTGGTGTGGCATGGAAAGCAACTTTCAATTTCTTTGTCGAAACAATGAAAGAAATTTTCAACGGTGAAGGGTTTTCGGTTATTTTAGCATAAAAGCAACATTCTATTGGCGTTTTTATTGAAGGGAAAGGACCTCATTCTGCCCTTTTCTTTTCTTTCTGTCACCCAGTGTAGAGGGTTGAATTGGGATTTGGGTAGAACTTCTGAGGGGTTTGTAAGTCGCTTCCAGAAAAACGTTTTCGTTACCTTCCCTCGAAAATTCGATCTCGGTTCCAAAGGGGTTGGTTTATTACAGTTTTTTTTGTTGCCAGTTTATCGGGCTAGATGAATCGTTTCAAATAGTAAGTCAACTGTTACCTTTGGCGATGCGTCTAAAGATCGTATGCCTGCTTTTCATGTAGATCTTAAAAGATGTGTGCATTACAATTTTTAACCTAAAGCTTATCAGGCCAAGCCGAAGAAAGATTATGGGAAAATTCAATATACAAGCACAGTATCTTAACAGTAAACCAACGAAGCTCTCAAAAGAAAACAAGATAGGCAAACAACAAATACCAGTACAAGTACCAATAGCAAGAAATTCAAAGGTGGGGGGTTCACATCACATGTGGCTATGTCCCGTGACTAGATTGTTGCACGTCGTGTTCGGTCCTGTACCTGCAATGTTTGGAAGCTGGGTTTCCGTGAGGAATAAATCGAGGGGCATTTCACTCTGCAAAAGGGCGTACGAGATTTTCATTAGAACAAAAGGACTTCCAAGGGATTTTAGAGAAAACAATAGGACTTCCAGTAAAGGTGTACGTGATTTTCAAGGAGTGAGTTGCCCCTCGGAATAAATATTCTTCAAAAGAATGGACCTTGTACTTCTAGGAAAAAAGAATAGATTTTTTTGGGGAAGGTAAATCGTAAAATCTAAAAAGGAAAATAGCCATTTTCAAGGATATTGTCCTGGGGTAAAGGGCCTTGGCAGGTGGTGTGGTTATGCCAGTCAAGTTGGGCTGGTGGTTGCTTAGCTGATTGCCTGGAGCCGGGGCTTAAGCTTATTCGCATGCGTTTTTGCTTTGCACCTGCAATTTTTATCAGGAGTAAATATTCTTCATCCGAATGTAATGCTTGTGTGAGGGCGGAGTAAGGTCCCATTTTTGGCGAAGGTGAATCGTGGACTCTGAGAAGTAATTTTACCCCTGGTTAAGGGGCCTTCTTGCATTGGTAATGGGGCTTAGTTGTGCCCGTCCAGTTGGGCCGGTGGTTACTAAGCTGCTTGCCTGAAGGCGGGGCTTATGCGCGGTCATGCGTTTTTTGCTTTTGCTTGCAATTCATCAGGAATAAATGTTCTTCACAAGAGGGTAATACTCGTGCGTAAAAAGGAATAAGGTCCCATCTTTTTGGCGAAGGTGAATTGTAAAATCTAAACAGGGAATTGTGGATTTCTGAGAAGAATATTTATTCCTGGTTAAATAAACGATGTGCTAAGGGGCGTAGTTATGCCCGTCAAGTTGGGCTGCCCTTCAAGTGGGCTTGTGGTTTTTTATGCTGCTTGCTTTGAAGCGGGGCTTATGTGTATTTAATGCCCGTCAAGTGGGCTGGTGGTTGCTAAGCTGGCTTGCCTGGAGGCGAGGCTTATGCATGGTTAATGCCTGTAATGGGCTGGTGTATGCTAAGCTGGCTTGCCTGGAGGCGAGGCTTATGCATTTGGTGCTAAGCTGGCTTGCCTGGAGGCGAGGCTTATGCATGGTTAATGCCTGTAATGGGCTGGTGTATGCTAAGCTGGCTTGCCTGGAGGCGAGGCTTATGCATTGTTAAAGGCCCGTCAAGTTGGGCTGCCCGTCAAGTTGCTAAGCTGGCTGCCCGTGCATGGTTAAGTGGGCTGGTGGTTGCTAAGCTGGCTTGCCTGGAGGCGAGGCTTATGCATGCCCGTTAAGGCTGCCCGTCAATGGGCTGGTGTATGCTAAGCTGGCTTGCCTGGAGGCGAGGCTTATGCATAGCTGGTGTATGCTAAGCTGGCTTGCCTGCTTATGCATTGTTAAAGGCCCGTCAAGTTGGGCTGCCCGTCAAGTGGGCTGGTGTTTGCTAAGCTGGCTTGCCTGGAGGCTTGTTTTTTGTTGGTTGGTGAGTATGGGTGCTGGTAAGTGATGGTTGTGTTCTCTCCTTCCCATGTGGGTCTGGTCGGTACGTTGTTCTGGTCGTGAATGGGCGGCGCTCTAGGACACAGATCAGGTGCAAGTCTTCCTTGTTCTGTGTCCTTGAGCTCTATGGGCGAGAAAAATAATATTTTTCAGGTCCATTCCCTCCCAGTTGCTTAGGTAGGTGGCTTTGGTTTATGGCTGATGCACTGACAGCCCAACAAAGCTTCCTATGATGAGAGAACACAACCATATTAGAAAATCTAATGAGGCAATATTAGAAATTGGTTTTTATCTGAGGAGGCAATTTGCTTTTCCTAGCATTGGGCGACAGGGAAGTTTCATTTTGGGGTTTGTTACCCGAGAAAGAAATTAAATGCTGATAAAAAATGCAATTTTTCTATCAGAGTTAATTTCTCGAGGGAGTTCGTGGCACTTGGTTACATGAAATGGGTTTGAATTTACGCTGTAGCTCGCTCATTTAAATTGTAGGTTGTGCTTGGTGATTAAAGAATTCTATAGTATGCCCATATGGAATGGTTTTCCCTCACAATGTGTGTTCAGAAGTTTAGTTTTTCCTTTCATGTCCTACTCACATGGGACGGGTCTTTTACGAGATACACGTATTCAAATATAGTGATTCTTTTTTGCACGCCTAAGCAAATTATGTCGTATTAGTATTTAAAGCGATGTTATGTGCTTCGTCCTATTTCAAATTTTCCAATTTGGAAAGTAGTTCAGTAAGTTCAAGTCTTTCCCCACCCTCCCTCCCTTTAGTTGCGTTTGTGGTGTTCGTGGTGAGGTTCGAAAAGAATTCATGCCACTTTCCATCTCCTCTTTTGAGATCTGGTGGCTTGTGGTGTGACAAGTGCATCAGTCAGGGCGAGAAAAATAATATTTTCGGGTCCATTCCTCCCAGTTGCTTAGGTAGGTGGCTTTGGTTTATGGCTGATGCACTGACAGCCCAACAAAGCTTCCTATGATGAGAGAACACAACCATATTAGAAAATCTAATGAGGCAATATTAGAAATTGGTTTTTATCTGAGGAGGCAATTTGCTTTTCCTAGCATTGGGCGACAGGGAAGTTTCATTTGGGGGTTTGTTACCCGAGAAAGAAATTAACACATCGATAACAACCCTTAACAAAATCCTTGTGCCGCACAAGGGCAAGCCTAGCCCTAACCAGCAATTCCTTAAGTTTTCTGGCGTGTCTAAAAGCAACAAGTGGTTTATTAGGAAATACCCTCTTGTGTTCTTCAGACGCCTCCAACATAGGCTGAAGCCTGCCAGTAACATTATGAATCTTATTAAGGGCTGGATGATAAGTAACAACAAGTGGGAGACGGTCCCCGGCCCTGATTATGTCCACCATCATGTCCTAACAGTCTATCCCTATCAACAACCCTAACCCTATCAACTTGTTCCCTGACAAAACCTTCCTCATAACCCCTAACCATCCCACCAATTCTTCTGACCTTTCCTCAAACTTAGCCTCATCAGAACAAATTTTACGGATCCGAAGAGCTTGGCCGTACGGTATAGCCTTCTTAATGTGCCATGGGTGACAAGACGCCTTCTGCAAATACTGATGCGTATCAGTTGGTTTGCAGAAGAGATCTGTCTCCAAGGCACGCCCCTTCCTACGAACCATCCGTAATTTATAAACAGTGAGACGACCTGAAACCACCTGAAACCACCTGAAACCATCTGAAACGACCTGAAACAACCTGAAACGACACGTCGAATTTGGAATCGAGGCTGAAACGACCTTAGACGACCTGCAATCTTAGCAACGAAGTGTTAAGGTCAAGGGATTTGTATTGTTCTTTACGCATTGTCGCATTCTTTCCTTATCACAATAGGAACACGTGTCAGTATCAAAGCGGCCATCCCTCTGGGAAGGTATTGTTCTTAATCTGTTGAAAAAAATCACTGTTGGAGCTGAAATTGATTGACTTCATATGATTTCCTGATCAAAAGGAGGAGTCTGTTTTCAATAAAGATATTTGGTTGTTGCCGTTCTCCCACAAATTCCCATTTACTGTATAAGCCGGGGGGCATTTCACTCTGCAAAAGGCGTACGAGATTTTCATTAAAACAAAAGGACTTTCAAGGGATATCCAAGAAAACAATAGGACTTCCAGTAAAGGTGTACGATATTTTCAAGGAGTGAATAATGCCCCTCGGTATAATAACCAGGGGCTTTCTGAATTTTTTTGCCTTTTCTTTTTGTTTTATTCTGAATTTTGTGTTTAACGCCAAATTCTCTAGATCAACATTTTGGTTCCGAAACTCTATTATGGAGGCAAAGGGGGGGGGGAGGTTTGAAAACCGTAAAAACATTTTTTTAGCCAAAATAGTTGAAGCGTAGACCTACATGTTAAAACTCTTTTAAACCACACGGAAATCACAAATTGAAAAACCGTACTTTTTGAAGGTAAAACCGTAAAACCGAGGGCGATTCATTCTTTGAAAACCTCGTACACCTTTGCTAGAAAACCTATTGTTTTCACAAAAATCTCTTGGAGATCCTTTTGTTTTCATAAAATCTTGTACACCTTTCTGAGGAGTGAATTGCCCCTCGGTAAAACCGCTCTCGAAGTGTCGAAAAACCCGGAAAACCGCCCATCATCATAACCCCTCATGCCCAATGACCCCTTATGGATCGGATAGACTGTCTTTCGCAGAAAATTAGGTGTCTGATGAAAGGATGGCCGCTTTGATTCTTCATTGATACTGACACGTGTTCCGATTGTGATAAGAAAAGAATGTGACAATGCGTAAAGAACAATACAAATCCCTTGACCTTAACACTTCGTTGCTAAGATAGCAGGTCGTCTCAGGTCGTTTCAGCCTCGATTCCAAATTTGAAGGCTCGTTTCAGGTCGTTTCAGGTGGTTTCAGGTGGTTTCATCTCGTTTCAGGTCGTTTCAGGTCGTCTCACTGTTTATAAATTACGCGAACCATCACATCCAAAAAGTTAACCTCGCCTCTGGAGCTCTCAGACGTAAACTTTATAACCCGATTGAAATTGTTGGCGTATTCCATGAAGCTATCCAGTCTACGCTAACCGTGAGTCCAGATAAAAAACACATCGTCAATATACCTAAACGAAACAATTGGCTTGTCCATGCTACCCTCCAACAACTTCCTCTCAAAATCAGACATGAACAAATTAGCATACGCTGGAGCAAACTTAATCAAACACGGAAGTTCCGTGAAAAGTAAATTCCTGAAGTTCAGGCAAAAATTGAAAGGGAAAGTTTCCCAGAAAATGAAAATCCCCTGAAGTTCAGGGCAGAAAAAAATCAAACACGGAAGTTCCATGAAAAGTCAAACCTGAAGTTCAGGCCAAATTGAAAGGGAAAGTTTCCATAAAAAATTAATAACCCTGAAGTTCAGGGCAGAAAGAAATTAAGCACGCGGGAGTTTCGTGAAAAGTAAAGGCAAGGTTGAAAGCGAAAGTTCGCAACAAATGACGAGTATGTAGGCGTATGTAAACATTCAAGCGTATATGAACCAGAGCGTATGTAAGCATCTGCAGCGTATGAAGCGTATGTAAGCCTATGAGCGTATGTAAGCAAACGTATGTAAGCACATGAGCGTATGTAAGCCTGAGCGTATGTAAGCCCATGAGCGTATGTAAGCAAACGTATGTAAGCACATGAGCGTATGTAAACCTATGAGCGTATGTAAGCACATGAGCATATGTAAGCAAACGTATGTAAGCACATGAGCGTATGTAAACCTATGAGCGTATGTAAGCACATGAGCGTATGTAAGCCTATGAGCGTATGTAAGCAAACGTTTGTAAGCACATGAGCGTATGTAAGCCCAAGAGCGTATGTAAGCAAACGTTTGTAAGCACATGAGCGTATGTAAGCCCAAGAGCGTATGTAAGCAAACGCATGTAAGCACATGAGCGTATGTAAGCCTATGAGTGTATGTAAGCGAAACGTATGTAAGCCCATGAGCGTATGTAAGCCTATGAGCGTAAGTAAGCAAAACGTATGTAAGCCCATGAGCGTATGTAAGCCTATGAGCGTATGTAAACGTCTGGAGCGTAAGTAAGCAAAACGTATGTAAGCACATGAGCGTATGTAAGCCCATGAGCGTATGTAAGCCTATGAGCGTATGTAAGCAAACGTATGTAAGCACATGAGCGTATGTAAGCCTATGAGCGTATGTAAGCAAACGTTTGTAAGCCCATGAGCGTATGTAAGCCTATGAGCGTATGTAAACGTCTGGAGCGTAAGTAAGCAAAACGTATGTAAGCACATGAGCGTATGTAAGCCCATGAGCGTATGTAAGCCTATGAGCGTATGTAAGCAAACGTTTGTAAGCACATGAGCGTATGTAAGCCTATGAGCGTATGTAAGCAAACGTATGTAAGCACATGAGCGTATGTAAACCAATGAGCGTATGTAAGCACATGAGCGTATGTAAGCCTATGAGCGTATGTAAGCAAACGTTTGTAAGCACATGAGCGTATGTAAGCCCAAGAGCGTATGTAAGCAAACGTTTGTAAGCACATGAGCGTATGTAAGCCCAAGAGCGTATGTAAGCAAACGTATGTAAGCACATGAGCGTATGTAAGCCTATGAGTGTATGTAAGCGAGACGTATGTAAGCCCATGAGCGTATGTAAGCCTATGAGCGTAAGTAAGCAAAACGTATGTAAGCCCATGAGCGTATGTAAGCCTATGAGCGTATGTAAACGTCTGGAGCGTAAGTAAGCAAAACGTATGTAAGCGCATGAGCGTATGTAAGCCCATGAGCGTATGTAAGCCTATGAACGTATGTAAGCAAACGTATGTAAGCACATGAGCGTATGTAAGCCTATGAGCGTATGTAAGCAAACGTTTGTAAGCCCATGAGCGTATGTAAGCCTATGAGCGTATGTAAACGTCTGGAGCGTAAGTAAGCAAAACGTATGTAAGCACATGAGCGTATGTAAGCCCATGAGCGTATGTAAGCCTATGAGCGTATGTAAGCAAACGTTTGTAAGCACATGAGCGTATGTAAGCCTATGAGCGTATGTAAGCCTATGAGCGTATGTAAACGTCTGGAGCGTAAGTAAGCAAAACGTATGTAAGCACATGAGCGTATGTAAGCCCATGAGCGTATGTAAGCCTATGAGCGTATGTAAGCAAACGTTTGTAAGCACATGAGCGTATGTAAGCCTATGAGCGTATGTAAGCAAACGTTTGTAAGCACATGAGCGTATGTAAGCCTATGAGTGTATGTAATCAAACGTATGTAAGCACATGAGCGTATGTAAGCCTATGAGCGTATGTAAGCACATGAGCGTATGTAAACCTATGAGCGTATGTAAGCACATGAGCGTATGTAAGCACATGAGCGTATGTAAGCAAACGTTTGTAAGCACATGAGCGTATGTAAGCCCAAGAGCGTATGTAAGCAAACGTATGTAAGCACATGAGCGTATGTAAGCCCATGAGCGTATGTAAGCCTATGAGCGTATGTAAGCAAACGTTTGTAAGCACATGAGCGTATGTAAGCCTATGAGCGTATGTAAGCAAACGTTTGTAAGCACATGAGCGTATGTAAGCCTATGAGTGTATGTAAGCAAACGTATGTGAGCACATGAGCGTATGTAAGCCTATGAGCGTATGTAAGCACATGAGCGTATGTAAACCTATGAGCGTATGTAAGCCTATGAGCGTATGTAAGCAAACGTTTGTAAGCACATGAGCGTATGTAAGCCCAAGAGCGTATGTAAGCAAACGTATGTAAGCACATGAGCGTATGTAAGCCTATGAGTGTATGTGAGCGAAACGTATGTAAGCCCATGAGCGTATGTAAGCGTATGAGCGTAAGTAAGCAAAACGTATTTAAGCCCATGAGCGTATGTAAGCCTATGAGCGTATGTAAACGTCTGGAGCGTAAGTAAGCAAAACGTATGTAAGCACATGAGCGTATGTAAGCCCATGAGCGTATGTAAGCCTATGAGCGTATGTAAGCAAACGTACGTAAGCACATGAGCGTATGTAAGCCTATGAGCGTATGTAAGCAAACGTATGTAAGCACATGAGCGTATGTAAGCCCATGAGCGTATGTAAGCAAACGTATGTGTGCACATGAGCGTATGTAAGCCTATGAGCGTATGTAAGCACATGAGCGTATGTAAACCTATGAGCGTATGTAAGCACATGAGCGTATGTAAGCCTATGAGCGTATGTAAGCCTATGAGCGTATGTAAGCAAACTTTTGTAAGCACATGAGCGTATGTAAGCCCATGAGCGTATGTAAGCCTATGAGCGTAAGTAAGCAAAACGTATGTAAGCCCATGAGCGTATGTAAGCCTATGAGCGTATGTAAACGTCTGGAGCGTAAGTAAGCAAAACGTATGTAAGCACATGAGCGTATGTAAGCCCATGAGCGTATGTAAGCCTATGAGCGTATGTAAGCAAACGTATGTAAGCACATGAGCGTATGTAAGCCTATGAGCGTATGTAAGCAAACGTATGTAAGCACATGAGCGTATGTAAGCCCATGAGCGTATGTAAGCAAACGTATGTAAGCACATGAGCGTATGTAAACCTATGAGCGTATGTAAGCCTATGAGCGTAAGTAAGCAAAACGTATGTAAGCCCATGAGCGTATGTAAGCCTATGAGCGTATGTAAGCACATGAGCGTATGTAAGCCTATGAGCGTATGTAAGCCTATGAGCGTATGTAAGCACATGAGCGTATGTAAGCCCATGAGCGTATGTAAGCCTATGAGCGTATGTAAACGTCTGGAGCGTAAGTAAGCAAAACGTATGTAAGCACATGAGCGTATGTAAGCCCATGAGCGTATGTAAGCCTATGAGCGTATGTAAGCAAACGTATGTAAGCACATGAGCGTATGTAAGCCTATGAGCGTATGTAAGCAAACGTATGTAAGCACATGAGCGTATGTAAACCTATGAGCGTATGTAAGCCTATGAGCGTAAGTAAGCAAAACGTATGTAAGCACATGAGCGTATGTAAGCCTATGAGCGTATGTAAGCCTATGAGCGTATGTAAACGTCTGGAGCGTAAGTAAGCAAAACGTATGTAAGCACATGAGCGTATGTAAGCCCATGAGCGTATGTAAGCCCATGAGCGTATGTAAGCCTATGAGCGTATGTAAGCAAACGTTTGTAAGCACATGAGCGTATGTAAGCCTATGAGCGTATGTAAGCCTATGAGCGTATGTAAACGTCTGGAGCGTAAGTAAGCAAAACGTATGTAAGCACATGAGCGTATGTAAGCCCATGAGCGTATGTAAGCCTATGAGCGTATGTAAGCAAACGTTTGTAAGCACATGAGCGTATGTAAGCCTATGAGCGTATGTAAGCAAACGTTTGTAAGCACATGAGCGTATGTAAGCCTATGAGTGTATGTAATCAAACGTATGTAAGCACATGAGCGTATGTAAGCCTATGAGCGTATGTAAGCACATGAGCGTATGTAAACCTATGAGCGTATGTAAGCACATGAGCGTATGTAAGCAAACGTTTGTAAGCACATGAGCGTATGTAAGCCCAAGAGCGTATGTAAGCAAACGTATGTAAGCACATGAGCGTATGTAAGCCCATGAGCGTATGTAAGCCTATGAGCGTATGTAAGCAAACGTTTGTAAGCACATGAGCGTATGTAAGCCTATGAGCGTATGTAAGCAAACGTTTGTAAGCACATGAGCGTATGTAAGCCTATGAGTGTATGTAAGCAAACGTATGTGAGCACATGAGCGTATGTAAGCCTATGAGCGTATGTAAGCACATGAGCGTATGTAAACCTATGAGCGTATGTAAGCCTATGAGCGTATGTAAGCAAACGTTTGTAAGCACATGAGCGTATGTAAGCCCAAGAGCGTATGTAAGCAAACGTATGTAAGCACATGAGCGTATGTAAGCCTATGAGTGTATGTGAGCGAAACGTATGTAAGCCCATGAGCGTATGTAAGCGTATGAGCGTAAGTAAGAAAAACGTATGTAAGCCAATGAGCGTATGTAAGCCTATGAGCGTATGTAAACGTCTGGAGCGTAAGTAAGCAAAACGTATGTAAGCACGTGAGCGTATGTAAGCCCATGAGCGTATGTAAGCCTATGAGCGTATGTAAGCAAACGTACGTAAGCACATGAGCGTATGTAAGCCTATGAGCGTATGTAAGCAAACGTATGTAAGCACATGAGCGTATGTAAGCCCATGAGCGTATGTAAGCAAACGTATGTGTGCACATGAGCGTATGTAAGCACATGAGCGTATGTAAGCCTATGAGTGTATGTAATCAAACGTATGTAAGCACATGAGCGTATGTAAGCCTATGAGCGTATGTAAGCACATGAGCGTATGTAAACCTATGAGCGTATGTAAGCACATGAGCGTATGTAAGCAAACGTTTGTAAGCACATGAGCGTATGTAAGCCCATGAGCGTATGTAAGCCTATGAGCGTATGTAAGCAAACGTATGTAAGCACATGAGCGTATGTAAGCCTATGAGCGTATGTAAGCAAACGTATGTAAGCACATGAGCGTATGTAAGCCCATGAGCGTATGTAAGCAAACGTATGTAAGCACATGAGCGTATGTAAACCTATGAGCGTATGTAAGCCTATGAGCGTAAGTAAGCAAAACGTATGTAAGCCCATGAGCGTATGTAAGCCTATGAGCGTATGTAAGCACATGAGCGTATGTAAGCCTATGAGCGTATGTAAGCCTATGAGCGTATGTAAGCACATGAGCGTATGTAAGCCCATGAGCGTATGTAAGCCTATGAGCGTATGTAAACGTCTGGAGCGTAAGTAAGCAAAACGTATGTAAGCACATGAGCGTATGTAAGCCCATGAGCGTATGTAAGCCTATGAGCGTATGTAAGCAAACGTATGTAAGCACATGAGCGTATGTAAGCCTATGAGCGTATGTAAGCAAACGTATGTAAGCACATGAGCGTATGTAAACCTATGAGCGTATGTAAGCCTATGAGCGTAAGTAAGCAAAACGTATGTAAGCACATGAGCGTATGTAAGCCTATGAGCGTATGTAAGCCTATGAGCGTATGTAAACGTCTGGAGCGTAAGTAAGCAAAACGTATGTAAGCACATGAGCGTATGTAAGCCCATGAGCGTATGTAAGCCCATGAGCGTATGTAAGCCTATGAGCGTATGTAAGCAAACGTTTGTAAGCACATGAGCGTATGTAAGCCTATGAGCGTATGTAAGCCTATGAGCGTATGTAAACGTCTGGAGCGTAAGTAAGCAAAACGTATGTAAGCACATGAGCGTATGTAAGCCCATGAGCGTATGTAAGCCTATGAGCGTATGTAAGCAAACGTTTGTAAGCACATGAGCGTATGTAAGCCTATGAGCGTATGTAAGCAAACGTTTGTAAGCACATGAGCGTATGTAAGCCTATGAGTGTATGTAATCAAACGTATGTAAGCACATGAGCGTATGTAAGCCTATGAGCGTATGTAAGCACATGAGCGTATGTAAACCTATGAGCGTATGTAAGCACATGAGCGTATGTAAGCAAACGTTTGTAAGCACATGAGCGTATGTAAGCCCAAGAGCGTATGTAAGCAAACGTATGTAAGCACATGAGCGTATGTAAGCCCATGAGCGTATGTAAGCCTATGAGCGTATGTAAGCAAACGTTTGTAAGCACATGAGCGTATGTAAGCCTATGAGCGTATGTAAGCAAACGTTTGTAAGCACATGAGCGTATGTAAGCCTATGAGTGTATGTAAGCAAACGTATGTGAGCACATGAGCGTATGTAAGCCTATGAGCGTATGTAAGCACATGAGCGTATGTAAACCTATGAGCGTATGTAAGCCTATGAGCGTATGTAAGCAAACGTTTGTAAGCACATGAGCGTATGTAAGCCCAAGAGCGTATGTAAGCAAACGTATGTAAGCACATGAGCGTATGTAAGCCTATGAGTGTATGTGAGCGAAACGTATGTAAGCCCATGAGCGTATGTAAGCGTATGAGCGTAAGTAAGCAAAACGTATGTAAGCCAATGAGCGTATGTAAGCCTATGAGCGTATGTAAACGTCTGGAGCGTAAGTAAGCAAAACGTATGTAAGCACATGAGCGTATGTAAGCCCATGAGCGTATGTAAGCCTATGAGCGTATGTAAGCAAACGTACGTAAGCACATGAGCGTATGTAAGCCTATGAGCGTATGTAAGCAAACGTATGTAAGCACATGAGCGTATGTAAGCCCATGAGCGTATGTAAGCAAACGTATGTGTGCACATGAGCGTATGTAAGCCTATGAGCGTATGTAAGCACATGAGCGTATGTAAACCTATGAGCGTATGTAAGCACATGAGCGTATGTAAGCCTATGAGCGTATGTAAGCCTATGAGCGTATGTAAGCAAACGTTTGTAAGCACATGAGCGTATGTAAGCCCATGAGCATATGTAAGCCTATGAGCGTAAGTAAGCAAAACGTATGTAAGCCCATGAGCGTATGTAAGCCTATGAGCGTATGTAAACGTCTGGAGCGTAAGTAAGCAAAACGTATGTAAGCACATGAGCGTATGTAAGCCCATGAGCGTATGTAAGCCTATGAGCGTATGTAAGCAAACGTATGTAAGCACATGAGCGTATGTAAGCCTATGAGCGTATGTAAGCAAACGTATGTAAGCACATGAGCGTATGTAAGCCCATGAGCGTATGTAAGCAAACGTATGTAAGCACATGAGCGTATGTAAACCTATGAGCGTATGTAAGCCTATGAGCGTAAGTAAGCAAACGTATGTGAGCACATGAGCGTATGTAAGCACATGAGCGTATGTAAGCACATGAGCGTATGTAAGCCCATGAGCGTATGTAAGCCTATGATCGTATGTAAGCAAACGTATGTAAGCACATGAGCGTATGTAAGCCTATGAGCGTAAGTAAGCGAAACGTATGTAAGCACATGAGCGTATGGAAGCACATTGGCGTATGCAAAATAGCGCATATAAGCGTTTGGAGCGTATACACCATATGAGCCGATGTGGGAGAATCTCTCAGAAACACCACACTACACACAAACGTTTCAAGCTGTCAAATTGGGTGCAGGATTCTGGTCAGAGAATTGCTTATGGGAAGATTAGAACATTTAACTACCGGGTTGGCCACCAACACGGTGGCGACCTATTGATGTTCATGTTCAGTGTCAAAGTATATACAATATCTCTAATTATGGTGACCTTTGCTATAGAAATCCAAGATACAACCTGAAAAGTTGCCACACATGGAGTATTTATTGTCTCATACCTTATAGATACAGGGCTAATGCCGCAAAGCGTTAATTACGGATTTTGTTCAAAATTAGTTTAAGTTAGGCTTAATTCATACGTCGA
>JACTAT010000305.1:126920-236260 GCA_014526335.1 Chrysaora quinquecirrha | reverse complement strand
AAACATTGCGCAAAAAATTAAGCTTATTCTTGCTTTGTCAAGCAACGTTTCGTGACGTTAAACGGTTAAACATTGCTTGTAAAGCAAATCTCAGGTGTTTGAGAAACAATGCTTTACTTTTCGGCAAGGGCTCTTTAACCAAGCGACAAGAGAAGCGCACTTACATTTTATTATAGTTCCATCTTTTGAACCAGAAAATATATGCTTGTCATCATGAGAAATAACTACACAAGTCACAGATAGCTTATGTCCTTTAAGGGCTTTGATGTTGTCGACATCTGCTGAGATGAACTAAAAAGAGACAAACGCATTCGCATTATAATAATTATTAAAGAACTGAAGGCAATTAAAAAAACTTCACAGCTTCAATAGCGAAAAAGAGCAGAAACACCTTTCGTGACGCCTTGGAGACATAGATTAAAATCAGAAAAGTGAAGCTGAATTGGTTTTGTGTTTAGAGCGGGAAGATCGATAGAATTATTGGAAGCGTAAAAAGTTAAAGTTAAAGAAGTAGGTTTATAGGAAACCTTATTCTAGAGACCAGAAAACAAAAACAAAATAGAACTACAACAGAATAATTAAGGAACCTCAGAAACTACGCATCTGCTTTTCTAAAAGGAGAATAATGATGCTACTGAATGATGCAACTAAACTGAAACTGCAACTGAATGATGATGAAACTGATTCAACATGCTCTTTCAACTTTTTAAACAATTATTTCAGAAATATCTTTAATGATGACGATGTTGATGACGATAGTGACGACGATGGTGACGATGATCATGATAATGGTGGTTATTATGGTGACGATAGCGAGGACGACAGTGATGATGATGATTGTGATGATGATGATAATGATGGAAATGATAAAGATCACAATGAAAACGACTTTTAGACTATCATTGGCTATCTAGCAACACACCTTTTCAACTAAGGGCCTCATTTTCAAAAATTTTTAAATTGTGTCACAGAAGTATTTTGACATCAGATTCACATTCAGCACCTTCGTTTCAATGTTTGGGCAAATTTTTACGCTTCTAGTTCTTACGATGCTCATTTTATAGTGATTAAAAGTTTGAAAAATTTTAAGGGATTTGACCATGAAAAATGACTGGAGGGTGTAAAATTTCACCCCGAGAGATTTTTCACGGTCAAATCCTTTGTAGATTTTCAAACTTTTCGTCGCTATAAAATCAACATCGTAAGGACTAGAAGCGTGAGAATTTGCGTCAACACTAAAGTGAAATTTCTGAATCAGAATCTGGGGTCAAAATTTTTGTGCGAACAAATTTTCGTAAATTTTGAAAACGAGGCTCTTAGTTGAAAAGGTGTATTAATTTGCAGCATATTACATGGATGCTTTGTCAGTTTGATTGAAAATTCTTGACGAACAATCATGCTATTAACGCTTTCTAAAGTTAATTCATTACTACCATACCTGGTCCGCTATTTTCTTCTGTAGAAAACCTCTTTCTTCAAGCTGAAGAAAGAAACACATTAGGTAAACATTGCATAAATTGATAAGTAAGTGTAATAAATATCAAAACAGATAGAAAAGACAATATTCTTAATATCAATGCTTACTGCATCTTCTTGAAGCCTGTGAGCTATTGCATCTCTGTCAACTTCCTGATCTAGAGATTTCATTCTCTCTGTGAAGATGCAAACGAAAAGGATATTAAATGTCTTTAGCAAACACAGTTAGCAAACTTGAGCCACAATGCCCATGGTGGCTGCAGTATCTATTTTCAATCCCTTATTTGTTAAGATTTCTCTACCTTCATTTTCCAGTTTTGCAATGTATTCTTTTGCAAGTCTGACTCTCTTTTCCTGTGCTGTTTCATCCAAAGAATGGTCTGATTCATCAGCCTTGTTGACGAACTTTTCATCATCGCTGTACAAATAAATATAAGAAGTGTAATTAACACAGGAATTTTTAGAGAAATGACAAGAGATTTAAGTGAAAACCTAGCTAACTTAGTTAAAAATAAGTGGGGAAAGGTTTATAGAATAGAACCTATTTCATTAATAAAGCAAAATGGGTGCTTAATATCATCTCAGGCACCTCAAACCTGCTGTAGATTAGGATATTGCAGTGAAAAGTATCACTAAGTGGAACCTTCTAAGAATATGCTGACCTACTCAAGGAAGCTTTATTAAGTGGATTTCTGAGGTGAAGGTGGATTGCTGTTTTAGCCCCAATCACAAAGATCTCAGAATAATAATAATAATTACAATAATGACTTTTTTTAAGTGTCAATGTATTAAGCATTTCTACTAATTGGGGACACTGTCAGTTATTACCCCAGAAATCTTGGGTACTCATTTATCGACCTCGGAAGGACAGCTGAGTTGACTGTAGGCTTATGGAAAGTGGTCCTGACAAGATTCCAACCCACAACCTTACAAACTTAAGACGAGCACCTTGACCAGTCAGCCACACCACCTATGTGTGGTAGATGAACTAATAAGACCTGCACCCTGGTTATGATATACTACTGTGGTTGCGACTCAAACAATCTGAGCTTCTTTCCCCCCGAGCTAGCTGGATTAGACTACAATGCCACAACACCTTCATATTTCCAATATGAAAAGGGAGTAAACTCAACCCAAAATGGACCAATGAATGAAAATTATGTCATAGTCATATTTACCTTACAACATCAGAGTCACTTTCAATGGTTTCACCTCCATCTTTGTTCTTACCAGCAGAAGCTTTTCTTTTACGCTGAAAGATTAACAACCTGAGATTATTACCATTAAAGCATTGCTTTGATTGACAGAAAGTTACACTTCAAAGGTTTGAAATTCCAGTGATCATTTGTCATTTGTTTTATCTAATCACTTCCTATGGTTTCTCTTTCCTATTGTTCATATGGTTTCTCTTTGCCCAAAATTGTGCAGTGGAGAGTTGGAGAATTGGCAAGCACCCTGAGACCAGGCCATTAGTCACTTAACTTCACCCAGAAAAGCAGAGTACTGAATGGCATTTTCATCAAAATCTTGGCACTTAATGTGCCTTGTGTAAAATGTTGTGGATCAGATTGAGGCTGCATTCCAAGTACTATACACCAAAGATCTCTAGTGAAGAAGAGCAATTTTTTATTGTTTAAGTTTTGGCATGGCGTAGGTATACATGGAATGCACCATGGTCAGATTATCAGTCTTGGTTAAGCCTTTCTGTTATACATAAGTTTTGATACAATACACTTTTTTTTAATAAGCAACTGGTCAATAAGCAAATAGAGCTGAGATTTTGTTAAAATTCTGTTCAAATTTTTTGAGTCCTAAGATTTTGTTAAAATTTTGTTAAAAGTTGCAAACTTGTAAATTACATTGAAAAGCCAGAAAAGAGCCAAAATAAGAGGCTTTAGGTGGTATCAGTCATTCTGCGAGGGCTGAAATACTAGATACTGTATGTTAAGCAACTCTTGAGGGCTGGACCAAAGTTCAGTTGCTTATTGAAAGTATATAGCCTACCACTCATGTGCATCATATCATTAATTTAAATAGTTATCAAGCTGTAACATGGAGATAATCCAAATCCAAGGAGCTGATTGGTGATTGCTATGATCCAACATACAGTACAATAAGCACATGTGGGTTCTTCGTGAAGGTGAAGGTGAAATGGTGTTTTAGCGCCAGTTGCTAGGATCTCAGTAGTAGGTTAACTAATCGAGACCTCGACCCTGGCCGTGACACTACCGTGGCTGGGCTCGAACCCTGACCACACTGAGCTTCTGACACCAAGAGTCAGCTGGTTTTCACCACGACGCCACAGCACCTTCTTAATCTTTATTAATCATTAGGCGTAACTTTGAAGCAAATTCACCTAAATAAAGTTTTGGATAATGCTGTGCTGCTTTTGTGATTTTATCATCAAAACTTGCTTTTATGAGATTTTGAAAAAAATCAAATCCAGCCGGCCTTTCATCTAAAAGGTCTTTATATTTTAAGAGTCCCAGTACAACACATTGCCAGAAAGGTAGAAAATGGTACGGTCTGTCTTCCTGTCTTATTCGCTTTATTTTCGCTGTTTTATTTGGCCTAAGTAACATCGCACAATTTGGGCCTAAGTACACCTCACAAAACAAGAAGCATTCGCACAAGATCAGCAGTTACAATTACTTCCCTTGTCTCCAAATAATACTCACATTGACTCCTGGTTTCTTTTTCTTCTCTGTCGATTTGCCTTTCAGGAAAAAGCCAGGCATTTTTCAACGATCAAATTTTCCCAACACAAAACAGAAAGCAGCAAAGTTGAAACGTGACTGATATTCGAAAAGTTGTTGTTGCTGTCGTGTTCGCTTTTTTCGCGAGTTGCGCGAGTTAGCGAATTCCTCTAAATTAGCGCATCATCCCGAATGATTGTTTCCCTTCAATAACATAGAGCACTTGAACCCTAGCTGTTATTGATTATTAATTTATTCTTAGATTTTGGCAGTTTTGAGCCTCAAAGTTCTTCAATAGTCTATATATTATATATAGATCATTTCGGTAGAAAAAATTTCGAAATCGCAAGATATCAATTTTTCGATGCGAAAATCGTATAAAGCACCCAAAAATTAGTCTATGTGCAAAGTTTTACTACCTCTGCGCTTGTCTCATCGATTTTATGAGCATTCAAAGTTCACCATTTTATAAGGGCTTTGACCGTGTGGGGTAAAAAGTTCACCAAGTTCATTTTTGCGGTCAAAGCCTTTATGAAATCGGGAACTTTGAATGCTCATAAAATTAAGAACACAAGCGCTAGGACAGTGAAACTGTGTACCTTGACTAAGTTTTGGCTGCTTTATAATATTTTCATATCAAAAACTCGATATCATGTTATTTCGAAAATTTTAATGCCGTCTGACGTCATACCGAAATAATCTATAAATAGTTTGTTGGTTTGATAGATCATCAGCTTTACCGTAGACTTCCAGTGGTATGAAGACCAGACCAGTGTTGCAATCTTCGAGAAAACTATGCAATGCCACGATCATTCAATGACATACACTCTTTTTTTTATAAGAATACTATAAATTTTGTTCAGCCTCAATATTCTTAAAAAATGTTCGTTTTGAGCCTGAATATATTCTTAAAGTATTCTTATTTTTCAAATCTGATATGCGGTTTCAGGGGAACATAGTTAAAAGAAAAATCATCTCATATGGTCGAGCGAAAGAAATATTTAACTATTATAACAAAAAGAATGTTGTTAACAATCATGAAGTTTCGTTCTAACATTGCAAAACAGGCATCCGCTGAAAAATGAGACAGGAATATGGGAGAGCTGGGGCTGAGCATATTCTTACAATATTCTTAAAAATAGGATGATTCTGAGCCTGAATATTCTTATAAACATTATTCTTATAAAAAAAAGAGTGTACCCACCAGCGCCGCATCAGAAACCTTCACAAAAACGCCCGACTTCCTTTTCACTCTTTTTGGAAAATCAGCACAGGCAAAAGGGGCAAAATACACCCCGTGGACTGCCATTTATCTTGTTAGCTACAAAGATGAACTCAAACTTTTCGACAAGACGCGTATCAGCGTCCCGAGAGGGAAGAAAAATAGGAAGGACTGAAATGAAACTCCTATGCCAAAACCATAAAACCATAACAAATGTCTCGGAACAAAGAACATGCAAAGAAAGTTAAATGGACCTGAAGGCTTTAGGACAAAGAATTTTAACTCCAAACAGAGTAAACTAATTAACTAATTGTCGGCAAACTCGGGTAACTACCATCTACCAGCTGCTAATCTGCACTTTTCTTGGTTTTCAGACACGCTAGGGTAACAAGAAGGTAACACGCTAGGGTAACAAAAACAAACACACAGAAAAGAAACAATAAATGAGTTAATCACAAACGAGGATTTGCCGAAGAAGGTCGTCAGTACACTATTACCAATATTTTACCCCTCACACTCACAAAAAGTTTCGAGGTTTCATTTAATCCAGCTAAATTTTTCCATGAGAGTATAAGGATTAAGTTAGCTACTTTAATTAAATACACATTATGCTCGTTCTGAGTCCTTTTATTTGTGTCCCTGTCTTATCTACAAGTATCCAGAAAACTAGAACTGTCTTGTGGCAGTTGAGTGGTCGTTAAAACCAAAATTAGCAGGAAGAGTATCATCTTTGTGAGTTCTCTTATTAGTGTTTCATCTACAAATATCAGCCCAACGTAAGATACATGAGAGTGGTCATAGATATCACAACTATCTCAACACTGTGTCCTTTCTATCAATGTCCTATTCTGCAAATACCAACCAAAGCCGTACTAAATCGGAGTGGTTTACTGTTTGGATGCAGTTGATTGCCGATTGGTCATTGAACTTGAACTAGTAGTTAGTATATATATACATCCTGGTTCTCAGTCCTTTTATTATGTGTTTGTCACATACATGAGAGTGGTTAGGGACAACAAAAATTATCCTGACAATGTCCTCTTCTGCAGTAACCCACCAAACCAGCACTGTGTATTTGTAGTTGAGTGGTCGTTCAACTTGAAATAGTAGCTAGTGTATATACATCCTCGTTCTGAGTCCCTTTATTATGAGTTTGTCACAAATATCAACCAAATACAAAATACATGAGAGTGGTTAGAGACAACAAAATCAGCAGCAATATCCTCTTCTACAGATACCCACCAAACCAGTACTGTGTGGTGGCAGTAGGATCGGATGAGCATCTAAACACCGGATTAAAGTGGTCATAAAATCCAAAATTGTCTTCGCCTTTAACTGCACCAGCGCTTGCATCAAACTGGCATTGTCCGGAGGAGCTGTCAGTATGAAGCACGTAAGAGCCTTTCTGTTGCCAAAAAGCAGCGGTCACTTTGAAGCCAGCGTGTCCACGTATATTGACAAACTCAATCTTTCTACATTGGCCCGATCCCAGATAAGTGGTAATGTCAAAGTCTGTGAAATTGCCACGTACATAATCTGTGTAGTCGACTGAGAACCGTTCGAAACTGCAAGTAGCTCTCCAGTGAGAAGAATTAGACTTTACATGAGCCATTTTCTGCTTCGACAACCTGTAGGCAATCCAGTTTGGTGAGTTTTCGTTCACTGGAGCATTTGCAGTTAAAGGCTCACTTCTGAATGAGGGCAACATTTTGTTTGACAGAGACCACGACATGACGAGAGTCCAAGCTAATCCAGGTTCGGAGCTGAAGTCGCAGAAGACTTTAAATCTTTCACCATTTTTAGCAGCAACTGAATAGATTCCATTATTCCTGATACCGTCCTTTAAGTAGTCCAAACAACTGGTCTTTGGCAGTGACTTCTCTGGGCCGCAAATTGCGAAGTGCGTAACGAAAATTTGGAGAGTGAAGCAGTAAATCGCTAACGGCAACATTTTGGTTGCTTTTGATACGCAATGTACGAACTTATCGAAATACACTTATCGTACAGTCGGTAGAGTAGACTTCAATGTTTCTCATAGAAGTTTTCAATGTTTCTCGCTCTCTTGATTTCTAGGAGACTTCTTATAGTGTTTTCTTGACGTTTGAAACATGCATGCACACACGGACTACATGCCACACACAAACGAAGTCATATTGATTTTGTGAAAAGACTTTAATGCCTTGAAGAAAGCTTACATTAATCCTAGAAGAATAGCTTCCATAAATTGTGTTTTTCTATTTGTTCTTAATTCCCGATTTTTAAGGGGATTCGATAATCTCTCATTAATTTTTTGTTGCGGAAAGCAGTGATGACACGCTGACTCAGCGGCCGAGCTTTCTTTGCTTTGTTTTTAAAAGAACCACCAAACAACAGAGCAACAAGAAGGAATATTTTTTACAACGCGAAAAATCGGGAGTGGAATATAGCTACCCATATATTTTCTATCTACCCATGACCTAAGATGCCTTTACTACCATGTACCAGCACCTCTGAACCGTCTCCAGATCCCCCATGTATTTGACTGCAGTTCGATATACCTATAAACCCAAGTATCTGTCCAAAGTCTCCATCAGATCCCTCTACATGTTTATGCCTGTACAACCATATGCCTCAGACAAGCGAGAGTAAGCTATGGCTGAACTAGGAGACATGTTGCGCGCGACATTGTATTCGGCGTGTCTCCCAGGGTGGCTTAAAATGCGAGCGACAAACGAGCAACATGTCCCCTGGACACAAGAAATGTTTTTGCTTGTCTATTGCTACAAATTTTGTCGAGCGCAACAAAGTTTCCGAGGTGGCTAAACGGGGAGACACCTAGAGACACCGAGGGGACATTAATGTCGCGCGCGACATGTCTCCTAGTTTAGCCAGGCCTATGGATTGTCTTTTTCCTATTGTCCTTCCTCCGGTAAGTGACAGTGTGATTGTTAGCGTCCGAAAATTTTCGTTATTAGCAAAATGCAAAAAATGAATTAACGCTTGTAAAACAAAAATGACGAATCAATCAAACTCAGTACTCTTCCAATAGAATTTTAAACATACAATATTGAAATTCACATATAATTTAATTTGAAATCAACTGAAATTCTCGTTAAATAAGACGACAAAACTTACACGGATTTTTTTTCAAGCAGAAACACCATACACAACTAACAGAATAATTACAGTATGTGAACGTCACAATTATATCAAGAATTTCTTGTCGAGTCAATGATGTATTAAAGATGTATACCGCAGTGAAACAGAAATAACAAATAAATTCTCAAACAATTTTACTTCTATTTCTATATAGCATTTTACTTCTATATACCACTCTACATCTTCAGAAAATTTTTTCAATTTAGAAAATGCAAGTATCTTTTAAAACATTTTTTGAGTCTAATAGCTAAATTTTTATTTTTTTTTCAATATCCTGAAAAATCATTCATCTGGACAACACCAATGCAAGTCAATGAGCAATTCTGTTTGGGACGTACAGATACTACAATGCGCACAGAACTAAAACTCTTCAAACACTTGCACAGTTTTCTCTTTAGCAATGACAACAGACCCCCACCCCCTGCAAACAACGCTGGTGAACAGCGATCAATATTACTCTCACGAGACCCAGGGGGGCTGTTAATATTGTGACAGTCCAGCAAAATGTTGATCATTCCTCCGGCGAGCAGTTGAATCCATCTAAACCTTCCTCATTATCGATTACATTTTTCATTTATTCATGTTATTAACCACGATTACAATCGTTATAAGCACAAAACTAGGCATCTAGAACAAGTTCACGAATAGTACTTCTTAGCAAAATTCGTTTAAAAAAAGGCATAGTTTGAAGCTTGGGCGGTTCGTCCCTAACTAAAGTCTGCTCAAGTGCCCCTCCCCGGCTGTTGCAGTGCTGCATTTTCTTGAATTTAAAACAATCAGCCAGCAAAAACAATATTATTTTCGGGGAAGAGCGTTAATTACATGTATTTTGCAATGGAAAGGAGTACTGGAGGAATATTTAGCAAAATCAAACGACTTTTGGTAGGCAAAATATAGATTCGCGTTGTAACGGCGAAAACAGCTAAACACAACTAACATTGAGACCATTGAGTTCTCAAGCAAGTAACAGTAGTTATTCGATTATCCGGTCTACTCGGGACACGACATTTTCAAATGTGTGCGGATAATCCAAAATTCCGGATAATCGATAATGTGCAATCACAGCAAGAACCAGTTACAAGCTAATAAGACGAGTTTTAAAACTATTTTTCCAAAAAACATTCTCTGTTTACTAGAGCATTTGAGGTTTCAGGGTGATTTTGTGATACTTTCTGCGTGATATTTTGATCTTCAAGTTGTTTGTGAAAAGAAAAATAGAATATTCGCTGAACAATGCTGTCGCAGTTAAAAATTTTTAACGGTCCGGATAATCGAAGTCCGGATAAACGAGGGGTCGGATAATTGAATAACTACTGTACAAAGCAAAGAATGGAACAATAACATACCTGATACTTTGACTGGTTTAACTCATTTTCAATGCATATGGTTTCTCCATGTTCTCGATTGATCCCAGGATATGGCTCTCAATCTGAACGAGGTTGGACTTCGATAACAAAATACTTTATGCGCGTCTTGAATGGAAGACTTTCACTTTATCATTTATTTCCACCAATTGTTTATGTGGACCTGTGTAGAATATCAAAAAGTAGACCCCGACCGGAAGTGACTTGACTTGAATATTTGATTTTGACTGAATATTGAATATTGTGAGAACGGAAGTGACTTGCTTACACTTGTAGTTGATTTACTATTGGTATCATAACTTGTTGTTGTATTTATAAATTACGATTTTGTGGAGAAACGTTTGATTTCTTCTCGTGTCTCAATTTATGTGCTGCCTTGGACCGGGCAGGACAGTTACATAATCTGGCGCCCAACGTGTTTTCTCGATGACTGGCCTAGATGCGTTGTTTACTTGGTTCAGTTTGAGTCCATGCTGAGTTTGTCCTGTGATTTATCGAATGAAGTTTAATGCTGCCTACTTGGCCTGCTGATTTGAAGGGACGTGAGTCTATGTTTTTGTTTATTTTTGTTGTCTGTCATCCATTTGATACTCCTGTTTGACAAATTTTCTCGCGTGTTCGATATCGAAATAATTTGAATCAATTTGATCACTTGTCTTGCTCGAAAATGGTCGAGAAAACGTATGAAGCCCTTGATCTATTGCTTTTGAATGCTAGTCAACAGGCTTTGCGTGATTTTGCTGACTATTTGGGCATTGCTAAGGATGAGATAGAGGATTTGAACAAACGAAAATTACTCAAAAACTGCGGGATCTCATCGATGTTGCGTTAGACAAAAATTCCGATGTGGACAATGTGCGGAATTTGACTGACTGGCTTGGTTTCTTGCGACGGGGGACCACCCCTGAAGATGAGAATGAAAGAAGGGATGACACTAATTTGCGGACCAGCGTGGACCCTTCGGACTCTGGACCTGACAACTCTGGACATACCCAGAGCGGACCCCAAGTATTGAATAGCAATCCCGCTTCTGATAACTCAGCTTCTGGACCTCAAAACCAGCCAGCTGAAGATATTAATGCCAAAATTGCTGCAATTAAACAGAAATATGAATCCATGCTAGCAAATCAACTAAGTGAGATACAAGGGATTCTCAGTGCCTCAGGAGGAGGTGTCACAACAACCTACCAACAAAAAGCCTTCGATACAGACAAGCAGAGATCATCAGTGGCCATTAAGTGGTCCACAGTCCATGAATTCCTTGTTTCAAGAGAATTAAAATTCATGGCCAGATCAATGAGCAAGAGAAAGGGGATCAGCTTAGCTTTGTTTCATTATCCAGACAGATTGAAAGTGCCATAGAGAAAGGCTATACTGCAAAGGAAGTTGTTGAAGCTGTGCTTAAAGCTATGAAACCTGGAATGAAACTGAGGAGCTATTTGGAAACTCTTCATGACCTAACTCTTCCAAGACTTCGTCAAATATTGCGTTCACATTATAAAGAAAAAAGTGGAACCCTGCTTTATCAGGAATTAGCCACAATCTTTCAAGCACAGAAAGAGAGCCCGAGTCTTTCCTGCTAAGAGCTTTAGATCTACGCCAGAAAATATTATTTGCTAGCCAAGAAGCAGATGCTAACCTTAAATATGACCCAAAACTGGTGCAAGGAATGTTTCTAAGATCCCTGGAAACCGGACTGCGTGATGATAACATACTGGCTAAATTACGACCAATCTGACATAAAGAAAAGATATCTGATGAAGAGTTGATACAGCAGATGAATCTGATTTCGTCCTCTGAGCAAGAAAGGCAAGCAAGAATTGGGAAGAAAAGCACAAGTATTCAAGCCAATTCAGTCACAGCGAAGGACGCAAGGCATGATGGAACTTCCAAAGGTGATGTAAAGATCACCACAAGAGGGGCAGAAGCAAATATTCTTGCTGCTGTTGAAGCCATGCAAGTTCAAATCAACTCTTTACAAGAGAAGCTAACAAACACAACCAGAAAGAATGACAATTTCACCATACACCCAAAGCAGATACAAGACAGTCAACAACAGCAGACAACTATGCAACAGAATGAAAATAGAGCAACCCTGCGTGCTTGTAAAAACTGTGTTGAGAGAAAAATTGAGGCATCATGCAGACATTGCAACTATTGCATGGGAGAAAACCATTTTGCTCGAGATTGTCTGAAACGCCAAGCTGACAATAAACAGAGACAGGGAAGCGGGAGAGGGCTGCGTCAGGGGGACAAGGCGTAGACCCTGAAGACACTGTTCAGTCCCAATTATGTACATACTGTAGACAAAGAAAGAGAACTTTATTGGCTTGCTCATCATGTCATGCAACTAGATACTGTGGGAAAACATGTCAGTCAAAACATTGGCCCGAACATCAAGTAATTTGCAATGCCATTAGGGATTTGTCAATAAAGCAAAGAAACTTAAATGATCAAAGCATGTACATTTCTCATCTGACTCCACAACAGCATAATCGCATAGCAAAACTTGTTGGTGATAGATGCACTGTCAATTTTAAGCTTGAAGGCAAAGACATGACTGGTCTGTGGGACACTGGAGCCCAAGTATCTGTAATATCTATGGAACAAGTAAAAAGACATTTTCCTTCCAAACCTGTTAAGAAAATTGCAGATCTGTTGCAGTTACAAGGTGATATCAAATTAGTTGCTGCAAATGGAACATCGATACCATATGAAGGTTGGATTGAACTAAAACTTGAATTTTTACCAGAGACATCATCACAGAAAAATATCACAGTACCCTTTTGGTGTCAAAAGGGCCGATTGATTGTCCCATAATTGGCTTTAATGTCATACGAGAACTTACTTGCACTGAAGATGGACATATTGAAGCCAGTGAAAGTGTACTACAGCAAATAGAAACAAGTTTCCCCAATCTGAGAGGTGGACAGAAAAGTGAAGTGTTTGTTAATCTCATAAAAGAATGTATTGAAGATGACTGTATCTGTACAGTTAAGACCATAAAACGAGATATCACAGTCCCAAAGCAAAGCACTATTTCAGTCCCATGCAGAGGTAACAGTAGCTTTCTACCAAAATCGATGCTCGTAATGTTTGAAATGGATATAACTCAACATCTACCTGATGGAATTCGCCCAACAGAAACACTTGTTTTGTTGAAGAATGGCACAACTCAGCTACTTCAGATTAATGTTGAAAACACCACCGATCACGACATAAAATTAAGGAATAGAACAGTTCTAGGTAGTGTTCAGTTGATACAGTCTGTAACGCCAATAGAAATGAAAGACAACAACTCACCCAAAGCTGAAAATGTGACAAACAAAGGTGACAGTGAAAGCAGCTTTATTCCAAAACTGAATCTGGGAAACTTGTCACAGGAACAGAAAGATATTGTTGTCAATATGCTAAAAGAAGAGTCTAGCTCATTTGCTAAAAATAGTGCAGACATTGGTTGTGCAAGAGGACTTGAACTTGAAATCAATGTTTCTGACTCAAGACCAGTTCAAAAGAATTATATTGCTGTTTCTAGACCTTTATATGGAGAAGTCAAAGCCTACATTGAGGACCTCCTCAATAAAGAGTTCATAAAACATTCCAAGTCTGCTTGGTCTTCACCAGTTGTGTGCGTGCGAAAGAAGGATGGAAGTCTTCGTCTCTGTGTTGATTATAGAGGTCTAAACAGTAAAACTATCAAGGATCGCCATCCTTTACCCAGAATTCAAGAGACACTTGATAACCTTGGTGGTAGTCAGTGGTTTACAGTTCTTGATCAGGGCAAAGCATATCACCAAGGATTCGTCAAAATGGAACACAGGGACCGTACTGCTTTCATCACTCCATGGGGTCTCTTTGAATGGAATCGGATCCCATTTGGTCTAATGAATGCTCCAGCAGCATTTCAGCGTCACATGGAGGATATACTTCGTGATTTACGAGATCAGATAGTCATACCATACTTAGATGATCTGATTATTTTCAGCAAAACCTTCGATGAACATGTAATACATGTTAGAACGGTGTTAAGAAGACTACGAGAACATGGGATCAAACTGAAAGGTCAAAAATGTGAAATGTTCAAAAAGAAGTGAAATTTCTTGGCGAATCGTCAGTGAAGATGGCTACAGAATGGATGATAACAATGTTAATGCAGTAAAAAGCTTATTGAATCAGACCCCAGAACTGTTGGTGATGTACGAAAATTACTTGGTCTTTTGTCATATTATCGTCAGTAGTATCCCATCTTTTGCACAGAAGGCAAAGCCTATTTATGATTTACTTGTGGCATCAACTGTAAGTAATAACTACATGAAGAATAGCAATGGGCAACTACATTCTAATGTTGAAGTAAAATGGTCAGCAGAATGTCAGACAGCTTTTGCAACCATCGAGAATCATTAACTCAACCACCACTACTCGCCTATCCGGAACCAAATCAGCCATACATTCTCCATACTGATGCGTCACAACAGGGACTAGGTGCAGTTCTTTATCAGCGACAAAAGGAAAATTAAGAGTAATTGCATATGCATCTAGAGCCTTATCTTCTTCGGAGAAGAAATATCATCTCCATTCTGGTAAGCTTGAGTTCCTGGCTCTGAAATGGGCGGTAACGGAACACTTCAAGGACTATCTATATTATGCACAATCATTTCGTATCTACACTGATAACAACCCACTGACTTACGTGATGTCGACTGCCAAACTTAATGCTACTAGTATCCGTTGGGTTGGAGAACTTGCTGAATATAACTTTACCATACATTACCGCCCTGGTAGAAAGAATGGAGATGCTGATGGGTTGAGTAGAATGCCACAAAGTATTGATGAACTGATCAATGAATGCACTGAAGAAGCAGATCATAATGTAATTCATGCTACAGTTCAGCCAATTCAATGTAATGAAAATGAAGTGAACTGGATGAGAATTATGGGAAAGAATGTGAATACCATGAAACAGGTTCAAAACTACAGTTCTTCTAGAATATCTGACCAGAGAAATGTAAACATCTTGGAACATCAAATGAAAGATCCTGATATTGCACCAATCATAAAGTGGAAAAAGGACAATGCTAAACCATCTACTGAGTCTTTGCGACTTGAAAGTCACTTGACAAAGAGATTAGCCTACGACTGGTCAAAGTTATTCCTTGATGATGATGGAGCCTTGAGACGACAGATTGCAAATAGATCGCAAATTGTGCTTCCAAAGAATCTCAAAGGACTTGTCCTGAAAGAGCTTCATGATGAGATGGGCCATGTTGGAGCTGACAAAGTACTAATGCTTACAAGACAAAGATTTTTCTGGCCCCATATGCAAAGAGATATTGAATTTTATGTCAACAAGAAGTGCTATTGCATCAAACAGAAGAAGCCAGTTGTTCAACAACGGGAGCAGTTAAAACCTATCATCACCTCAGCTCCTTTTGAACTTATATCTATTGACTTCTTGCACCTGGAAAAGAGCTCGGGTGGTTACGAGTATATCTTAGTAGTTGTTGACCACTTCACCAGATATGCCCAGGCATATCCAACGAGAGACAAGTCAGCAAAGACAGCTGCCGAAAGATTATTCAATGATTTCTTCATGCGATATGGATTTCAGAGAGAATACACCATGACCAAGGAGGTGAATTTCAGAACAAGTTGTTTAATCAGCTAGAAAGACTATGCCGAATGGACAAATCAAGAACTACACCATATCATCCCCAGGGAAATGGCAAGGCAGAAAGATTCAATCGAACATTGTTAGGTATGCTCAGAACACTACCAGAGGATTCAAATCCAGATGGAAAGATCATCTACCCAAAGTAGTTCACGCCTATAACTGTACACCACATGAAGCTACAGGCTATCCACCATTTCAACTGTTGTTTGGTCGCAGTCCTAGACTACCAGTTGACTTAATTTTCAAACTGCTAAATCTACTGAAACAAAGAATTATGCAGCATATGTTGACCAATGGAAGTCAGCCATGCAAGAAGCATATGACACTGTCAGGAAAAATAATGAGAGAGCAGCAGGATTAAACAAGAAGCAACATGATAAAAAGATCAAAACGTCAACACTCGCTGAAGGAGACCGTGTACTAGTTAAAAACTTAACTGAACGAGGAGGACCCGGAAAAATTCGCTCGTACTGGGAGGACAGAATACATAAAGTGGTCCGACGGATAAATGAAAGTAGCCCTGTCTATGAGGTCAAACCAGAAAAAGGGGAAGGAAGATCAAGAGTCTTACATCGAACACTCTTATTACCTTGTGATTATCTTGAGATAGAGGAGGAGTCGCTACAATCGAAGCCTAGCTTTGGTATTCGTAATCAGAACAGAAATGGTCGACAAAGTCAACAACAAGAGCACTTACAGTCGCTAAATGAAAGTGATGACGAATCGGAAGAAAAACTCCCTCAATTCTATCCCAACGAAATAGAAAGGATCAACCGGAACTCTGAAGTTGAATTCAATGAGTCCACACAACTCTTGCAGGGACAAAATGAAACTGAGGCTGGAGAAGCAAACAACGTCGATCGAAATACTGATCAACAACAAAATGAGCAACCCTTAATCGAAGAGGAGAGCTCATCTGAGAACAACAGTCCAACCACGGATCAACATTATCAAGATGACTACAGGCAGAGGCCAGTGAGAAGTCGTCAGCCACCTGTTCGCCTCGTCTATAACCAACTAGGTAATCCGCAGCCACAGCAGTTATTTTCCGTAAACCAGGTTCTTCCAGCGCCGAATTTTGCGATGACTTCCAGAGATTATAAATTGAATCCACATGCAAATGCATTTGTACCGCAATGGAATATGAGATATCCAATGTTCTGTCCGACAATGCCATATCCAATATACTTAAACAGGCAAGGATATGCCAGACCAATGGGTTATTGATTGCTTTCAGAAAGAATATTTGTTACGTTTACTGTTTGTTGAGAAAAGACTCTATTACCAAAAGACTGAATTAAAAAAAAATGAAAAAAAAAATGAAAAAAAGGAAAACCCAAGATCGTATACAGATTGGAACTTATTGCCATGTTACGCAAAGAAAAAAAGTTGCGGAAAGCATTGATTGTTTTATACTCTGCATAATGAACTGGACTGGATATTGCGCGCTAATCCAGTTGGTATTCGTTGGAACTGATATTGTGTATTCGTTGGAACTGATATTGTATAATGGTAACACTGAACTGATAAACCTTTGTTTAAGATTTCAAAATGTTGAGGACAACATTACTTCAAATGGGGAGAGTGTGGACCTGTGTAGAACCCCCCGACCGGAAGTGACTTGACTTGAATATTTGATTTTGACTGAATATTGAATATTGTGAGAACGTGTGCTTGCTTACACTTGTAGTTGATTTTATAACTATCATAACTTGTTGTTGTATTTATAAATTACGATTTTGTGGAGAAACGTTTGATTTCTTCTCGTGTCTCAATTTATGTGCTGCCTTGGACCGGGCAGGACAGTTACACATAATGGCACAATATTTTCAATTTAGGACGATATCTCGGAGAATTTGGAATGAGAAATCGATTAAAGCTGGAGGTTTCAGTTGGACAACACGTTTTTCTCCTTCGTCGTCGCGCGTCGTCAACCAAAAGAGCGAGCAATAAACAAACAGCTGCTTCCATTTTGGCCATACACTTTTTTTTAATAAGCAACCTCTCAATAAGCAACTAGGGCTGGACTGACCTTAACATTAAGCAACTTAAGGGCTCAATTAAATTACTGCAAGCAACTAAGAAGTCAAACGCTTATTCTCTTTCTTGTGTTTTGAAATTGTTCTTCGTTCTTATGTTTTGCATGTTGAAGTTTAGCTAACCTTTTTCCACTTACTGTCTCCCAAAAGTCATGTTGTAGGCCTAATAGATGACGATTTTGACCTGCGAAGTTAGGGGTGATTATTAGGTACAAAAAATGTTAAGCAACGTTTTTAAGCAAATTTTAAGCAACTTTGAGGGCTAGACGAAATTCAAGTTGCTTATTAAAAAAAGTGTAGTTGGAAAACATCATATATCAGATGTTGTGATGGTTTAAACAGTTCCAACATCTTGGCCAATAGTGCTGGCACGGTTTCCGACCGCCGTGACACGAAACGCTCGGAAATCATTCAAAATCAAGGCTTAAATAGAGGGACTAAAAAAACTTGAAGAGAAAAAAACTTGCACTACTCACAATCGTTGGTATTTTCTCTTAATACTCTTTGAGTAAACTGCCTGGCCAATGACTTGAAAAGAGCCTAAGAATATTAGAATAGTAGCGAAGACATTAAAAAGAGCTCTGTAATTTTGAAGCTTACAAGAAAATATTTCGAAGTTACTGAAAACCAAGTCGCAGTGAATACACCTTTTCAATTAAGGGCCTCGTTTTCAAAAATTATTAAAATTGTGTCACAGAAGCATTTCGACATCAGATTTGAATTCAACACCATCGTTTTAGTGTTTGGGGAAAATTGTACGCTTCTAGCCCTTACGATGTTGATTTTATAGCGATTAAAAGTTAGAAAAGTTATAAGGGATTTGACCGTGAAAAATGACCGAGGGTGTAAAATTTCACCCCGAGCGATTTTTCACGGTCAAATCCTTTATAGATTTTCAAACTTTTCGTCGCTGTAAAATCAACATCGTAAGGACTAGAAGCGTACAAATTTGCGTCAACACTAAAATGAAGGTGCTGAATCTGAATCCGGGGTCAAAATTTTCGTGCGAACAAATTTTCGGAAATTTTGAAAAAGAGGCTCTTAGTTGAAAAGGTGTATACTGCAAGATTTGTAATCAACAAATTCAAAACTAATTCTTCTTAACGAAGGCAGATCCTTGTTATCAAAGTTGGTTTGCATTAGGTAGTAGCTACCAGAAATTTAAAATTTAGCTACCTTGTTAGAAACTTTAATGAAATTGATTAGAAAAAAGATCCACTGCCACCAGCCTGCGCACAGACTAACTTGATTAGCGATTAGCGATCTTAGGCCCATTGCAGACGTCATGCGGGAGTCGTACCACCACACAGGCACGACATTTGACTGGGCTGTTCCAAATTTCTCTGCGTTCATCCAACGCAAATTTTATCAGTCGAGCTTCCAAACACGACGACGGCCTTGGGCAACTCGACTTGGGCAGTGGCTCGACGTCTGAACCAACGTCGTTCTATTGTCGAACCAATGCCGTGCGGCACAGCAAAATGGGTCGTGGAAAGATTTCTAGTTCGAGCTAAAATCTGTGATTGATCCTGACGTCGTGCTACATCCGTGCCAGATGTTATCTCTCTGGTACAACGTCTCAATTGGGTCTTACAGAAAGTTCGCCATAAATCTAGGATCAAGATGGCAACAGCCAACATTCAGGTTTGTGCGCAAGGTGAAAATGTCTTCTGACTCATAAAGCTCGGTCAAACTACCCCAACATATCCCTAAACATAGTTGTTAAAGAAGCTCAGTTAAACATGGTCGTTAAAGGTGTTCAGTGACATGATGAGATCGTTTTGCCAGCGCTCTTAAAGCATTTAATAATAACACTCCATCTCACCTTGTTATCGATCCTTTGCTGCTGGTTATATTTTGAAAGTACTTTCACAACAATTTCTGCTGTAGACTTCGTTTTGTTAGGAGCTCTTGAATTATGGTCTTTTTTCGTATTTTGTCCTTCAAGTGTTACAATAGCTGCGTTGTGAGTTGGAAATAATTTCGTCTGCGCAGCTGAAGCCATCGATGACGTCATTTGAGACGACAAATCTTTTTGTGATAACGAATGGCTAGCTGACGTCGAATTTATTTCTGTCTTTTCCGCATTCAAATCATCCCCGGAATAGCCCTCTGAATCGATAGAAATCGGTAAATTATTTTTAACTTCTTTCAACTGCTTGTCATTTTTAACAGTTTTAGTGGATGTCCCGGTATCTCCCTGTCCACTATCTGTAATACTGTCCAGAATATCTCTATTTTTCCCAACTGCAGATGCGCATGCATTTTCGTTCGTATGCTGCAACAGAGTTGCCTCATCATTATCAGAGCTCGCACCCGTAACTTCACATTCCTTCGTTTCATCTCTATCAATGTTATTAGGCTGGACATCTTCATTTCTCCTAATAATATTAGCATACGCATTTTCGTTCATATGCTGCAAGCATGATGCTTCTTCATTTTCAGAGCTTGAAATTTCAGATACTTTCATTTCCTCTCTGTTCACATTACTATGATAAATGTTATTTCTTCGACAAGCCAACATCTCATCATAAGAGCTAACTGTGACTTTTGCTGACGTTTTATTTACTCCACTTGCTGAGGTCTTTGAAAATTCCATTTTAAAAGTTGAGGTACAGCTAACAGTAGTTTTATGGCTGCATGTCGTATTGATCAGAGTTTTGCTACTAAGATTAATAACTTCACTATCTTTACTATTTGACAAACTGGCACTGTTTCTTTCGCTCCAGTTATCTTCAATCACAGAAGGTCCATCAGATTGATATGATTCTGCATCAGTACTGATTGAATCTAGGCCATCACACTCTGTTAGATCAATAACATTTTTACTTAACGATGTTTCCTCTTTAGGGGCACATTTAGACCAAAACGACGTTTCTGCCTCTAGATCAAACCCAGTGTCACCGTCATGATAAGATCCATTATCATGAATTTCCGTTGAACATGCAAACCTAACTGTAGTTTTTCGTGGAAGTTTTTTGTGATCTTTTTTCTCATCAGAAAATGACGTACTGGTTTCTGTAACTTCAAATTCTTTACAATCATCCACTTCTCCAAGGCTTGTTGGAAAATGAGTTTCTGGTACTTCAGAATCAAAATTATCATCGAATTCGTAAGGAAAGGTAGGCAGCGGTATGTCCTCATCTTCCACGTCGAATTTCTGTCGTTTTGCAGGAGAACAAACTGCACCTAAGAAGGATAAAATAAACTTATTTTTTAAGAACATTTGGTCAATTATTTGCAGTAGGGTTACGAATTCTGACACTATAACTTGCTGAACTTCTAACAAGTGCAGAAGTACATCAAAAACACTTTAACAAATATATTCTTAACTGCCTAAGAAAAAAACTGTTCTAGGGGTCACTTTATAAGGCCATTTTTAGAACGTGTTTTGAATTTAATTCAAGCAAGATTTGAATTAAGTTCGACCTAAATTCACCCAGATAAAGTGGCAATTGTATCAATTGCTGCACTTTGAATTACGTATGCACTTTGAATTAATCAAGTACAGCAGGGTCTGCCGAACTTAATTCACCACGTCAACTTTGAATTAAGTATGCACTTTGAATTAATTAATTACAGCAAGGTCTGCCGAACTTAATTCACCACGTCGACATCAATGCAGTGTTGCTGTACATGGTCCCATTTTGGTCGAAATTAATCAAATCAATTTACTGCATGTGCTGCAGCTACTTTGAATTTAAAACTCGCGCCTTTTGAGTTTTAAGTACTTTTTCAGTAAAAAAAATGAACTTTGAATTAAGTTCGACGCAACAATAACTACGTGTAAAGTCGACGTCGCTCTTACGTCGCTTTTATGCCGAATTAAATTAAATAAATTCAACTTAACCTAAATTCGGCCTGATAAAGCCCACCTTGTTTACTGAAACTATTTGAAGCTAGCCTAATGTACTATTTCTGAGTAAGCACACCCCTGAACAACGGTACAACAAATGTTGGAACAAAATTTGGTTTTTTGGTACAGAGTATAACATTATTGTTCTACCTTATTTTTTGGTTCTTTCCGTTTGCTTTTCAAAGCCTCAGCTGCTGTTTTAAATCCACTGAAACTATATGGAAAAGAAATTGAGTGATGAATGGAAGAGCAATGTTTTTGGACGTGGCCAAACGGTCAAAATTTTGCTGACAAGCAAATTTCAAATGTTGAATCAACAATGTTTGACCGTTTGGCCAGGACCTTAAACTAATAAGAATTTATTAAAAAAACAGATACCTTGAAATTGAATTCGACATACTGCCATTTCTTTTATCTGCATTTTGTTTCTGGAATAAAGAAATCAGATGATTTGACATAAAATTTGCTTCGGAGCAATTTCGAATATTATACCAAGTTGGGTTTTATGAGTCAGGGGTTTAGAGGTATGGCGATTGATTATCTCAAATAGGGTGCGTTCTTCTAAACCAATTCTTTCTTCGGTGACCTTCTCTTCTCGGAAAACATGTTTTGAAAGCCATTTTTCTGCAAACTGCAGGTTTAGGAGCTCTCAAAAAAGTCATTAAAAGCAGAAGGTTTTCGAAATTTCCGAGAGATTCTCTTTGTTTGAAGTTCCAACGTGACTGCTATTTTACCAGTTGCTACCAGACATTCCATGAATGGATCTGGGAACGAGTTAAGCAAAAATTTTAGCACGAAAGTTTTCGGATTTCCAGATTTCTGTTTTTTTCATCGTGGATTCTGTTGTTGGAAGCTTTCCGTTTTAGAAATTCAGAAGGGTTTGGATGTTCAGAAGAACACGCCCTAAGTGACGATATTGCATATTACTGTGTTCCTTTTTCTTAAAAACAAGGTTTCAATAATAATTATTGTAAAAAAGATGACATTCATCTTACTTTAATAAGTTGAGAAGCTGTTTGAAATAAACTGCTTGACATGCCCTTCTTCTCCATGTATGATGTTTGCTTTTCTGGGTGGCTGTCAGACTTCTAAACCAAAAAGAAATAAATAAACATAAATAGGTTGAAAAAATGAATCGATCCAATAAGGATTCTAAAACACTCAGATTCTAAATAAGTAGTGCTACAAACAACTTAGAAATCAGCTGAGAAACTCTTTATAAGAAGCCCAGATTTTCGATGACAATAAACCTATCAATAAACTCCATTACTGGAAACCTTTAACCAAGTAATTGCTCACGTCATTCTGCGAAATATTTCATTTCATTTTCGGTGTCTCGTCTACAATAAAAAATTTTCGTGACATGCATACAAACTGTAAAGCCAGGAGCATTCAAATAAGAGGGAAAACGGGTGTAGAACCCTATTCAGTTACAATCTCTCTTGCCTGAAGAAACTCGTAAGAAACTTTCAGTACTTGGTTTATTCTCTAGTTTCTTGTAGAAAATAGATACGTATGTGCCGTATGCTAGAGCAGATTACAGGGAAAGCTCCCAATGAGGCTGGAAAAGAGACTTGGTCCAAGTAAATCAAATTTTGTAATGCCTCTATATGCATCCTTAATCTTTGTACTCAATAATTCCACTTGGATTTTGTAATAGTTCACAACAACGAGGGAGTAAGAAGCAAATGCACCACGTTATAAGGTGTTTATTTATTTGAAAGCAGACCAACTTAAGGGCACCTAAACCCAACAAAAAAGATAAGAAGACCAATACACGCAATTACGATTCACAGCTTACCGAGAATGTTTCTGAAGACGTTTTTGCATCTAATGTTGGAATTGGAATTGATCTTTCTTCTTTAGTAGCCTTGTTGATTTCTGCTACCTGTTAGAAATAAGAAATTTTAAAACTCAACCTAGATAGCTACAATTTCACCCTTAGAACCCTGGAACAAGGAAATATCGTTCTACGGATTGAATGCAGAAAATCACAATGCAACACCAAAAATTGTTTCTCAATGATTGACCGATCTGCTTTTAACAGGCATGATTCACTTTTCTATTTGATTGATACTCGGTGGAGGGGAAGAAAATTCAGATGAGACGCTGATAAAATCATTATGTATAGCTTCTGCTCATAAAAATATGCTTATTATTTCCACGTGAAAGTTGCCTATTGCGGTGGTTTGATAATTCCTTAAATCCTTATAAATACTTTTTGGCATGTTGATTGAAATTTTCAAAAGACAAATGCTGGAAACAGCTGCTTTCATAGAAACGTCATTGCGAAATTTAGTAGAACACGAATTCTGAAAATCCAAGTCTATTCGATTCTAGTCCTGCAAAACTGGCGTACCTCGCAGCTATGTATATATTCAAGTGTACAGCGCAGCCTTAATTTTCCTTGAAAAACTTGCTTTAGGAAGTAGGAAGCAGACTGTTTCGACGAGCAATAATGCCCTATTCAAACGATCAAACATTGTTGGTCGAAAATTTGAGATTGGTCACGTCACAAAACAAGCTAAACTTGTTGCACAATGTTTTTTAACAGCTTAAAAGTATTTTGAGAGACGCAACTTAAAAGTTTGACAAGCAGTGATTGGTGACATGCCGAAACGATCAAACATTTTGTTTCACAAGCAAATTTGAAATGTTTTCAAATTCGATATGAATTACGATTCACAGCTCCCAGAGAACATTTCTGAAGACCTTTTTGCATCCAATGTTTCAAAATCAACTGTCAAACTTTTTTTCTGTGTTTCATCTGCCGTTTTGTGTTGTTTCTCAAAAAATTTTAAAATTCAAATGCTTGACAAACAATGTTTGATCGATTGACCAGGGCCGTAGAGCTAGCTTCCTATCTACACCCCTTGAACGAGAATTGATCTATTGAAGGTATTTTTAGTTTCAGTTAAAAAATAAAAAAGATACCTTTTTCGAGGAATTCATTCGATACATGTTTGCAACTTTCGTCGAACTAAAAATCTGGTATTCCAATTCGACGGCAATATCTTCAGCCCGAGAAATCATGCTACAAAGAAAAGAAGGGTACTTCCGTTGAGCCATTTATGACAATTATGTACCAATATGTCTGGTGCTGAAGAAGGCTCAACATAGCCGAAACACAAAAGTCAAACGGGAGGACAGCCTTGGGCTGTGTGACTTGGAGAGTTACTCGGCGATTTCATTGAGCTCTATGGTCAGTGGTAACGTCGTTAGCTCTCTGGTCATGCAATCCAGGTTCGAATCCCATCAAAAGAAAGCAAGGCATGGCTTACGCTTGACCCACAAGCAATTTTTAGCCGCTCCCCTTAACGGTCCTCTGCCGCAGGGCACTGAGATGCAACCTTCTCCGGACATTGTAATGGCAGACCAGGTCAGAGAAATATACGATTAGAGAAGACTACCCCAATCTCAATATGAGAGTGGCCCAAAAGAGCAGGATCTCCTATCTTGATTGTCGCAAACTGCGCTTTAACTTAGATGAACCGCTTCTCAATAAAGTAAATAATTAAATTTGGAGTTTCTAAGTATTTACATTTCGACCAGCTTGGTTTATGTCGTTTACGTTACACTGAAGCAGACAGCTGATTGCTGAAAATAACGAAATAACAAAAATAAAAGTTTACCAGTGGCTTGTAATCTCTAAGTTTTCTTTCACTGCTTCTTCTATCTTTTTCAAACAATGCTCTCTAACCTAGAGAAAGCTACCATCATCAAGAATAATAAAACACAAAAATAGGAATGAAAAACGAATACTTGTAAATACTACAGTCCCCAAAAGTAGACCCTAATACAGACCCTGCTACTAATTCCTTGAAAATTTTCTTATTCAACTTATTAGGCCCCTTATTTATTCAGACCTTCTACTTTGACATTTTCAGCTCAACCCAAACCTTCCCATTAAATTATATTATACATCATATGGTATAACATTGGCAACCCGCTAATTCCAAATTTGCACCCGCTATTAAAATGTGCACTAATGTCGAAAATCCTTCTTTCACGCATTCTTCTTCTAAAGCAGCAACTAATATCCAACCCAAAGCTTCGATCTTTCTTACAATAGATGCAGGAAATCAAAACAAGGCATGACATCTCTAACGAAAATGAACTGCAAAAGAGAGTATTTAAGGGTGTCGTGAAGGGAAGCTACCAGGAAAGTTTGGTCTCTCAGTTTCCCATTGAGTTGCAAGTTGTAATATATGCAGGGCGGCCAAGATGCAGCATGGGCAACACCGCACAACATGTTACTGCATCGTTTGGCTGGGTCTGGCAACATTTGTACCCGCACGAATGCTTGTAGCAAGAAAAAATTTGCATCAAAGCAGTGAAAACACAGTGAAACAGCACAATACTATGCTTGTATCCAAATTCTTTTGAAGACAAAGCAAGATTATTATTACGGTAGAGTGAAAGACATAAACCAGAAGAAAACAATAACCAGTTTGTTAGTGATGATGATGTGGAACAGCACAGTCAGCCTAAGCTTGCTCTTAAAGACTGTAAAAGCGCACGAAAGATTACCATAGAAACAAAGTCATTGACTTGAATCCCTCTTTTTTATAATAACGCAGACTAATTGCGGATGAAATGTTGCTTCGTTTGGCCACTCACCCAAATTTACCTTTGCAACTCCATGCAACAAATGTTGCACGAAATGTTGCATCGTTTGGTCAGAGCTTTTGGAGGAAGCATAAAGATCACTTTAGTTCTTGCGGGCCCCTTTAGAGCCTAGGTCCACCCATTTACCCCACCGATCCCCTCTCTCGACAACATTATAGAGGTGATAACACACTGGGCACAGTAATATAAAAGTTGTGCTGTTAATCAGTGAGCAACACGGAACCTCTAGCGTCAATGTGCTGAATAAGAAAAATAGTAAACTTGTGTATAAAATGCAGATTCCCGCCTCTATAGATAAAGCAAATCTAATCATTACTGAGCACACTTACCGCCAGAGGTAACTTTGGCATTTTTTTGAAATTATTGGCACTTTTTAATCTTGAGCATGCCACTAAAAGGTACAAAAATGCTATATTTTACTAACATGATTAAAAGCAATCGAATAATGGAAAGTGAAGGTGAAATGATGTGTTAATGCCAGTCGCTCGGATTTCGAAAAGAGATTAAGTTAGGATGATGGAGGTAACGCTGCTATTCCAATTCAAACCATTATTTAATATACTTACGCATTATTAACGGATTTTATATAATCATTACTATAAAAGTACACAATGCTGTACCTTGCTTCTCGAGTTTAATTTCTTTATTCCTTCCTTCAGATAATGCTTTGAAGTTAGCTCCCTAGGATATCGAAAATAGAAAATCACGCAAGTCAAGATACAGATTATAATTCTAACAAGAACCTACACTCGCATTATTAACGTATTTAGTAGGGGAGGGGGGGGGGGGTACATGTGCCGAACAAACAAGTGATATTTCAGAAAGAATGTACAATTCTTGTTACGATGCACCACTCTCATGCTACATAGGTTGCCATTTAAATGAAGTTAAGTGAGAAGAGCAAAACGGCATTCAACTTAGACCCTGGCAAATGATTAAAATATACAATCACGCAAGTCAAGATACGGATTATAATCTTAATTAGAACCTACACTCAAAAGATAGAATCATTCCAGAAATTGACTAAATTTAATAGCAGCAAGAACGGAAACAACATAACAACGTAACAACGATGCCATAAATTGTCTCCCTTGGCTGTTAGACGGGTACATTTCCTTTAGGATGGGTAAGCATTTCAGTAAAACTACGAAGTTCACACGGAAAGGTTCTCTTTATAAAACATGATTGTATCTTGACCAGTCGACTGAATTCTGGAGCCGGGTATACTTTTCCAAAATTTCTTCTAGGAAAATTCTGGAGACAATTAAAAGAATTTTTGATGGATCACCCTCTTTTAGTAAAAGATACAACCCACCGGGAGGGCTTGTTCATTCATGGATTGAGATCTAACTTGAAGCAAAGTTTCGGAAGATGCTGCTCTGGTTACAGAGCCAATGAATGGGTATTTTTGACAACCCTTTAACAGAAAATAGTCTTTGAGTTGTACAAAACTTCAAAATTGCGATGAACAGCGGAATCATTTTCGGGCATACTTAAAAGCAGGGAGCTTATAGAACTATAAGCTCCCTGCTTAAAAGCTTTTTTCGTCTGACACTCCTCAGAGTATGAACGTCAGAAACAGACCGCAACAATAGACTAAGGCGGAATTTATACCCAGATGCGGCTTGAAATGCACCAATCAGAAAGAGCGAAAAGCTGAATTAGCATTGTGGGAGTTAATGGCATTTACCCTTTAACAATTAATTATGGGAGTTAAAATCCTTCAAAATGAAGAGATCAAGTGCATGTCAAATAGGACAAGTCTCCCGTTTTTATATCCAATCTCCCAATAGATTAATATCTAATATTACCAAATTAACGGGGAACATCTAATTTAAACTTAAGAAAGGATGCATCTGAGGCTAAACTTCAGTACTTCTAGTCATCAACGATGTTATCAGTAGTGTTTGTCCCACCTTTCTTTTCTTGAATTCGCTTTGAATTAATTTTCTCATTTCCTTCTTATCTTCACTAGAATCATACCCTTCTTCTTCGTATTCATAATCTTTTGTACTAAACATAGAAAAAGTATTGGAATGGAAATTATGAAATGTTATCCACTACATAATAAGCGAGGCAAATGGAGTAGGTACCACGGTAATAGCTGCTTTAAGGCTCAAAATATTAAGGGGGCCAGAATTACCTATCTCAGCGACAGGCTAGCGACAGCAAACACACTAATTGGATTGAAACACACTATTGGAAACATGGATGTCAAAGACACGGCAGTTCCGATTCTTTCAAAAGTCTTAACTGTTATCATGGAATATTCTATGTTAGAAAACTTTTATCTATGCCTTTTATCTAATCCTTTCAGGTAGTTTTATTTTTAATGATATTGCAAGTAATTATATGGAGGGTCCCTTGAAAAACAGTCACACGAGTGAAGGGCTATCCCTTTACGTATTTAAAATATACATATGAAAATATGAAATATAACAAATAAGAAAAAAATCGCGAAAATTTCAGCGATAGAAAGCAACCTATTTAAAACCTAGCTAAAGATGAAGTAATATAAATATGAATTGAACATCAAACCTATCATGGGCTCCCCGTCTTCCACCGCCGTATAAGTCACTATTGTCATCATCACCAGCACTTGCGATGACAAATCTGCCTCTGTTCAGTGATGCTGATGAGGAAATCTTTTTAAATTGATCAACCATTCCACTGACTTTTACTTTATTTCTGCAAACATCGCAGCCTTTGACGCACTAAAAAGAAAGGGATAGAATAATCAACTGATAGAAGTAGAGTCACGTTGAGTGCATGCAACTGAGACAGAGATGGCGTTTGAATCAGGCATTGCAGAAAACGTAAGGGGGCCGCTTGCTATTTTCCCCAATCTAGTATTCTAGTAGTATTGCGAATCTAGTACTCAATATGCATCTTAGAGAAACCACGAGTCAGATTCAAACAAAAAATTTAGGACACAAACAAAAGTGAGACAAATACGAAACTTTCGTAAGCTTCCCGTCAAATACAAAGTCGAAACCATCTTTCTTTTGTGTAAATATATTCGGACTTATCAAGGCTGTTTCTGACACCGTATTAGACATGATAGTCACCACTTACCATGGCAAGCCTTTGATATTTAATTGGGCAACGTTTCGGGAGAGATCCATCTCCCATCATCGGGCAATGAGAAATATGGTTTCTTTCCTGTTTATTGCAAAGGTCGGATCGGAAGGTGTGAAATTAACCGAACCTGCGAGGAAGCTTGGGAATTTTTGGCGCTCAATTTCTATCAAATATCAAATACTTGTCATGACAAGTGGTGACTATCATGTCTAATACGGTATCTTTCTTTTGTCCTTTGAAGAGCTAAATAAGAACGTCTTTCTGATCCACAAGGGCTATGAGGAGCCAACTAGTAGCGTCTGATTGCCGTTACTGAATTTCACTAATTTACGTCAAATAGAAATTATTTAAAATTTATTTATTGTTTATTACTGTGACTTGGTTCATCACTTGAAAGAACCCTTCGGTACCCAACACTAACCTTGGGTTTATCATCTCCAAAGAAAACAGCAATACCGTGATGTCGGCAACTAAAGGAACAAAAAGAAACATCTAATATTAGGCTTAGTACCCCTCTTTAAGAAACTCTATTGAAGCATAGGTTTCAAAAAAGCCAGCATCAAGCCATTAAGCCTACCTAGCCAACGACATGCGCAGAACTTACAGCTCTTAGCATTATAAACAGATGAGTCAATTTAGTGACGACATTTTTCAAACGTTAACCTTTATCTTACGTCTTTTACTTCTGATTATATATCTTAAGGCTAAAAGTTTCCTACCAATGACGTGAATAAAATTCTAGATTTTTTTATTATTTTCAAACGTAGAGTAAGGGTTCAGTATAGCATGATGACAGGAGCAATAAGGCTTGGGGCTAAATATACCCCGCAAACAAATTATACTTTAGAAAGAAGTCCCTTGGTTTGAGAAAACTACAGTATTGCGGAGAAAAAAGAAAACATCTTGAAACATGCTGAAAGCTTTTTCGTCCATCAACAACAGGTCAAAGCAATCAATTGAATTTGGCGGAATCGTTAATCGTTATCGTAATACCAAGATGCGGATCGAAATGCACCAGTCAGAAAAATTAAACTGGATTCACAACACAACACCAGTTCAGCTTCATTTTTCTGATTGGTGAATTTCGATCCGCATTTCACTTGGCCTACATTCCACCCTCGTGGAATACGCGATATAATTTCGGTGTATCCTTTATTAGCGCACCTCCGTCACTGGCCTATTGAAGTTACCCCGGGGCTTCGCAATGACTTAACAAGCGTTAAAATAGTGAAATCGTCATAAATAAGATCAAAGGTACAGTGGTTAGCTTACTTGACTGTTTCACAATATTTAACCAAAGCTTCGAAACTAATCTGAGATGCTTGTTCCATAGGCGTATGCTCCTTGCCTGCATCTTGGGATCTCGCCTATGGGATTAAATTTAATCAAACTATAATCAATTTTCAATGAAGTGCAATATTATTTGTGAAATACATACGTCAAGTACAGAGAACTTCCAATCAAAGACTTAATAAAGGCGATGTACAAAAGCCAGACCAGATAGCAGCACCTTGTTTTGTGAATTAATGAAATACTCAGCAATTTCATTTTTAGTGCATAGTTCAATGAGAAAACACCAAAATGGGGTGGTCAATGCCCTTTCCGAAAACCAGCGTCTCCTACAAAGACTGCCGAAATTGGAACACCGATCTGAATGAGATAGTTGTGGTACTGTCCTGGTCGGCAGTGCATGTGAGTGAACTGCAGCATGGCACCCCCGGGAGTAATGAGAATGTTAGCACTAACGCAGGTTTGGGGAAGCTTATAAAGAAATGTCAATTTCTGTGGGCCCTTTCTGAGCGCTGGTCCTCAACCATTTACCCTGTCAGACTCCTCCACTAGACGGTACAGAACCGAAAACAGATGTCAGTTGTTAAAGGCATGTTGCGACCCACTAAACTATCTTACCAACCTACATTAAGCTGTCAATCTTAGTGAAATCGATGTACGCTTTCTAACCAGGCAGTAATATAGTTTAAGTTCGAGCACCTTCAAAAATGGTGTCCCACTATACAGGGTATATAAAAATGCATTTTACGAGACTTAACAGAAGAGGGGAATTTCTTGTTTAGGCCCGGATTTAAATGCCCAGATGTAGAGTGCTTGAGCTCAGAATAATATTATCTTTAAAGCTCATAACAGTAAAGGAACAGTTTAATATTTACAACACCGTAGAAAGGGGTAAGGGCCTTATTCAACTTAGGCCAGAAAATAGAGTGCCAAGATGCTAAACTGAGGATGTTAAAAAGGAATTCTGAAAAAGCTTTGAAAGCAAAATCTTATATTCTGAAAAGAGGGCGAAAGAAAGCTCTGGAGCTTCTCAGACTCTCAAGGCAATAAAAAGTATTAATGATGATGTAAAAGCTACGACAAAGATACAACAGAAATCATGTTGTGGCTCAAGATACAAATATAACAGATTTCTACTGCAATTCTTACCTTTTTTAAACGAAGTTCAGATTTCAGCAGAAAAAGAACCTTATCTCTTTCGGACCTGAAATTTACGAGACAGTTCTATAAGGAAACTACAAAATATGCACGGCAGGCAATTACCATGAGAAGCCACTTTTAGTTTCTAAAAATATACAGGCTAAAATTACTGAGAAGCCACTCTTAGTTTCTGCTTTATTGCCATATGCATTCTGTGAACATCTTACTCCTTCAATACGTAAAATGCTTGCCAAAAGTCCTTGAACAAAAGCAGTACTATCTAGAAAATCATGAGTCTTTTCCTACTTTCACTGTAAATTGGAGTCTCGTCCCTCCCTCCCCTCCCCAAATGTGGCACAATGTTGTATCGCTGGCTGAGCTGAGGCGAAGAACTATTACAAACTGCAACAAATTTGCCTGCTGTTTATTCCTAATAGGCGTCGAACATAATTTTTAAAAGAAATTGAACATATCATTTTGAAACATAAAACAGACCCTTACCTAGAATAATACAGTCTACAGAAAGACTGTTTTCCATCTCTCCCTGCTCGTCCTGATTCTTGGTAATATCCTTCCATAGATTTAGGCAGAGTCCAATGTGCAACAAATCTGAGAAGAATATAATACAGATTATAGAGTACCTAATTTCTATGAATAAGCGCCCTCTCCTGAACCAGTACCCCTTCAAATAAGTGCCCACTCAAACGAGCGCTCCCTTGAATTAGCGCCTCCCTTAAATAAAACTGCGGGCGCTTATGAACAAAAAACACAGTACCTTTATTAGAAAAGCAAATGTAACTTTGTTTTGTTTCTCTAAGACAAATCCCAGACCAAACTGATCATGTCTTAGCTACTTAGTAAAAAACACGGTGCCGAGGTCAAATGATCCGTAAGACGCTCAGCTAGAGAAATTAAATGCCCACCACACCATCTTTTTCATAATCTTCTATAGTTAGCTAAAGTTTATGGGCTTCAGGGCGTTAAGATAACATCCTAACCGCTTAAGCGTCTATCGGATCGTCCCAGAGGGGGTGCATGTGTGTGTGAAATTATTAGACTTTGATAAACAAAACAGCCACTGTCCTAAAAATGCTTTAAATGACGCAATACTAAGCTTATGCCCTGTTTGAATTCTTTTTCGGTTTTTATGAGAACGTGCCGAGTCCGACATTGGAATTAGGTTTTCAAACGAAAACGGTATGTGTCTCAGCCCTTTTGAACGGTCGAATACAATAAGAATCGAAAACGATATCGTGTCCATATCTTTAAAAGCTAGAAATGTCACATTGGGTTGCTAAGCCTAAACCGGAGGAAATGGAATCGGTATCGTTAATTTGTATCTTGTAAATCAGTGTCTTTAATATAGCTTTGGTCTTCTACTATACATATAGCTATACTCTGAGATCAAGTACCAAAAAAGTTCGCTGCGGTTGATGAAGCATAAAAGTTAAATTTCAAAATTTCAATCTCTATAGCACACAGGTAAGATATAGGCCATTGTCTGTATGAATCTGTGTCATTTTTCAATCAAATCGAAAACCCCTCTTTCAAATGCCGCAATGAAGTATTTCAAAATTGAATTAACTGTTCAAATCCATCCACACGTACATTATTGAGAAAATCGAATTAAAACGCAACCTGACTGATGCTTTATCGACTCCCATTCCAAAACTGATGGTAGCAACAATTACTGGTATAATGCCATCCATCCATTCATTCTGTACCTCTGTTCGAACTTTAGCAGTCAAACCTACGAGAAATAATCAAACAGAGCCGAGATTTAGAAATTTTTCCACTCTTTAACGATCTAAAAGAAGTCAAGGGGGTCTATTGTAGGGATACCAGAGCGAAGATATCAGCTCAGCCGCAATCCGCGTTAAAATGAATCGCCATGCTGCGATCGAATAACATTAATCTTGATTAAAATAGGTTTGTATTAACGGCGTTGTCATTTATCGCTGACTTCGGCAACTGTTCTTTAGATGCTACGTTTGGGTACTTTTCCACTACATTTTCTGGTGGCACAGACTCCTTTTCAGCCCCATTCCTTGTAAAATTAAGAATGTAGCTGCAGGCTCATCTCGGTTACAAGACGTAGATGCACAAATACGCAAACCGTAAAGATGTAAATCCACACAAAAAGACGCAAGGCGCATATTTTGCTGAAGCTAACCCTTCAAACCAGCTTCAAACCGAGGCCTGATAGCCCGCCTATGCTTATAGCCTGCGATGTATTAGCTAAGCTTCACAACAAGCTATGCTTTCCTAATTATACAGCAAGCTTTCGTTCTCTACTGAGGCCCCCCAAGGGGGGTGCAAAATCACGCAATCACGCGCAATTTTCCGACGATCCACGCAATCACGCACGATAAAATTTCATTTTCACGTGCGTACAACTTCAGGCGTTGCTTCCCAAAATTTTGAGCAGGATCAATATTCAGGATGTTTAACTTCATATATCAAAATGATTGGCTTTGAAAAATTCTTTCCACGACGAGTTTGTAACAGGGAATACACAAAATTAAGATTTCAGGGCACTTGATTAATCATTCATCATAGAATGGCAGAAATATGGTTAGCTGACAATGCTTTATGGATAAAGGGCATTCCTGCATTCAAGCAGCCTCTCAATTATGTCGCCAATATTGTAAATCACGAAATCACGAGCCGTACCAAAGCATTTCACGCAACACGCAGGAGTTTAGATTCACGCGTTTACGCGCAAAAACACGCATGAAAAATGGTTCAATAACGCACCACGTAGAACCGCTTGGGGGGCCTCTCTGCTCTGTAGACGCCTTGCTTGCCAATACGAAATTTTAGTACTACACTACATAGTTGTACTTTGCTGGTCTTGCGCTGTGGTGCTTTGAGAATTGGAAAATCGTAAAATGGCCAAGAAATCATAGACTGCTAATCAGACTCTTTGTTATTGTTTTGCCGTTTCCTACCTGCGTGATATGGTTTTGCAGTAATTCCAATCTGCGTAAGTCGTGCTGCAACTGCTCCACATTCTTCTCTTGTTCTGCAGTAGACAATTCCACATCCTTGGTCCTTCTGAAAATAAATAAAAGTTAATAGCACACAAAGCACAACGAGAAAACCAAATCAGACAAAAATTAAGGAAGAACAGATAGAAAGAATGTATCCATCTCGAAAACTCGTGGTCTTATCTTAATACTTTACTTCACATTTACTTGATCTACAACAGTTGTTGATGGACAGGAAGGAACTATGAGTAAAGTGACAGGAAGGTGTGGCTGATTGTCCAAGGTGTTTGGGTCACGACCAAGCTTTAATTCCCCAGGATTACTTTAAAAGCGCCAACCCTTAACTCAGTTTTCCATCCTTCCAAAGCAAGTAAATGTGTGTGAGTGTATTCCTTCTACAATCTGATGCCCAAGGCTGCAGGTCCATGTTGCTAGAAATGTTGATCTAGCTACTGCGTTAGGGACAAAGAAACCTATAATTGTAGAGTGGTCTAGTGTGCAAGAGTGTGACCAAGCATATAACTTTTGACTAATCACCATGGTCCATCAAAACAATCTTGGGCCGTGCTTCTAATGCAAATAAAAAATGCAAACAAATTATTTCAAACCTTTTTATCAGAAGCAGCCTCCAGTTTGCCAAGAGATCTGTTGATAAAGTCCCTTAGATCAGCCAGAGGATTGTCACATAGTTCTTTGAACCTGAAAACAGTAGACAGATAATGAAGACACAGTACTGCTATCGCCTGGTCTAAAATCGAGTGTAATGCATTCGATCCATGATGCTATTGACGACGTCGCCATAGAACTTTTAGATTGTGATTGTGAGGTTTGTGATAGAACCCCCTGATCCACGCATTCCCCTTGCTCTATGGAGAGGATCTTGATCAAGGTGTCTGCGATCTTGTTCTCAATAGACAACTTCAGCCAATTTGTCACAAAAAATTTTTAGCTTGGAAAAATGCTGTTAGCCTCTACATCTCAACTTTGTCAGGGTGTTGTTGGATATTAAACAGCATTTCCAGAGAGAGATCGCAATTCGATCGTGAAGTTCTAGATATGATCACAAAGCTGGCAGTAAAATCGAGTGGTCTGTGAAAGGATCCCGGAGGTCTTGAGGTATCCCGCAATAGACAATTGAGGGTTCCACATGATACTCCACCATAGCAAAGGCATCGTAGGGTATTGAGGGCTGAGCGTGATGCAAATGACATTCACAATCTGTGACTTAGGTCCACATGATAGCAGATCTGAAGCAGATTTCATAAAAAACATTAAAGTTACTGTTTGTAGCTCACTGTTTGACCTCAACCCGTAGCCTTTGAACAAGACAGGAAGGAATACACTGCTTGAATGAACAAACTTTGAATTAAAGCTATCAAGCATCAAGGGTGCAGAAGGCAGGGACTGAAATGGTATGAAGCAAAACAATAGAGCAGGCATTAATTTGGGAATATTAATTAGGAATAAAAAGATTTAAATATTACTCAAATAGCATTACCTCACATCATAATAAAGATTGGATCTGAAGCAACTAGTCTTGAAAACAGCAACAGGCAACTTGAGGTCCAGTGATTTGAGAATATCTTCCTTGACATGAGCAGTTGCAGTTGCAGTCAATGCCACCCATACAATATCACTGAAGAGCTTTCTTAGGCTACCTAACTTCATATAATCTGGTCGAAAATCATGACCCCATTGGGAAACACAATGAGCTTCATCGACAACAAAATATGAAATCAGTTTTCTTCTCTGCAAGGATTTCAAGACATTTTGGAAGTTTTCTGTAGCTGCAAGCTCAGGTGTGATATATAACAGCTTTATGCATGGTTTCAGGCTTTTGAGGTCATTGAGAATTCTAGTTCTTTCAGAAGCACTTAGCTTTGAATTTACACTTTCAGCATTGACACCAATGGATTTCAAGTAATCAATCTGATCTTGAATCAAGGCTATCAAAGGTGAAAATACAACTGATATTCCACTTGAGATTGTTGCTGGTAATTGATAGCAGAGTGACTTTCCTGAACCAGTTGGCATAGAAATGAACACATCTTGTTTTTCTGTCAATAAAATCATATTAATTTTGATTACATTGAAATACACCGTCACCTGTGTGAGTTGGTGCAAGAGGGCAACTTAGAAAGAAACAGTGATGTTTGTTTTGCCAAAAAAGTGCTTGCAAAATTATCTACTTCTGAATATTGTTTCACTATCACAGTTATCTTGTGACATTTATCTTCATTGTTGTGTTAATCTTATGGTATCAGGTCGTTTCGCCCAACCTCCGTTTCACCCAACTTCCTATTCACCCAAGCTGGTCTTTTCGCCCAACATTCTTGGTCGTTTTGCCCAACTAAACTACTTGCTATTTATCACATTTATTATCACTAAAACAGTCACCAAGGTGATGATCGGGGGTTTGGGGGCAGAGCCCCCAATGCTATTAATCAAATAATTCGGCAAAATACAAGAAAGAATTTATCCGCATCATTTCAGGTTGGGCGAAACGACCATGATGGGTTGGGCAAAACGTCTTAACAGGTTGGGCGAAAAGAAAGTTGGGCGAATCTGTGGTTGGGCGAAACGTCCTGAAAGCAATCTTATAATGGAAACCATAAACAGGTCATTAGTCTTTATAGGGTTTTAGAAAACCAGCTTAGTCTTTGCATTGATGTATCCAAAATATTCAAGACAACAAAAAACTTAAAGACAGGAGTTGAAAAAAAAGAAAAAAAAGTGAAATAATTTTAACATTAACTGAGCCAAGAATTGCTGCACACACATTAACGAGAAGAAGCACAAGCCCAAAACTATAAATAACACTCATCGCAGGCACCTATAGCAGGGTATTCAAGGCATTTTACCACTACTATACCACTACACCAGTTTACCTGAGGGTCCAAATCCCATATGTTGTGTGTTCAAAATGTTGTGTGCTCATAAAGTTTTTGCGGCTACCCTGCTGCTGCCTTAAAACCCAAGCTTTCACAGTGACAGTGTGACTTTGGCTGAGGGCCAACTGTTTGCCAACTATTAATTAAAATTAGGCCTTTTGGCTAGCCACTATGAGCTACCTTTAGGCCTAAATTTTAAAAACCTAAAAAGAGAAAAGATTCACAATTCGTTGAATAAGAAACTCTGCTCACGTGTTGCAACTTTCTTAACTGCTTGCTCTTGAAGTCTGGATTTAAAATTATCGTGATTGAAAGTGCTTTTCAAACTAGAAAGCAGTCTTGCAAAAAGAAGGTCAGGGCAACAATCTTCAATTTTTCTTGAGGAAAAATTGTCAGCCATCTTCCATGTTGATTTTTTGTGAAATGATAGTGACCTCGTATTGAGATGTCTATCGAAATTCAGCCTCGCAGGCTAGGGATGTGCCGCGCAATAGGGTACAGTAAAAACCCGCAAATAAGAACCAGTCGTTTAAGCACCAAGACAGTCAAAATCACTTGACCTATAAACTTAAAATGACCAAACCTTGTGCATAATGACTTGGAGATTATTGGAATCACGGCCTGGATGTCCACTGATCAAGCTTGTCCACTTTTTTGGGCTTTTGTATTCCTTTCATATTTGGAGAAAATTTAAGAACCACTAAGACACTGGCTCTTAATTTTTGGTTCTTATTTGCGGGTTTTACTGTACTTAAACTTTTCAATTCTTGCCAATTCTTGCCAAGGGGTCCATCCAGCTCAAGTGTATTTGTTAGAAATTGGTCTACAAGGGTAAAGCAATGCAGGACCAAGGATAAAGCGAAAATTCGACTGAAGCCCTAAGCTAGAAGTAGACTTAAAAACAGCGAATTTTCTATTTATTTTTGTTCTGTATTTACTATTCGTTAAAATACATATCAATATCTAAGTGACGCTATGATTAATCTACACAAAATAAATACAAATCGCTAAATATTTAGGCCATGTTATGGGTGTAACATTTGCTTTTGAAACATACGTACATCCCACTTTGCCCAGCAAGTATTATTTCAAAATAGCAAGAAAAAGTAGAAATATCATAGCTACTAAACAGCTTTTTTCGTCTGATACTCCTCAGAATGTAAACGTCAGAAACAGACGGAAACAACTGACTAAAAAGAAATTTATACCCAGTTGCAGATCGAAATCAAAAGTCAGAATGCAACTATCTGCTGACTGGTGTTCGAAAGCTCGAAACACGATACCAATCCAGCAGCACCTTTCTCAATGTTAATTTTAAAGGTAATGAGTACATATATAACAAAGCATCCATGCTGATAGCTCAAACAACCAAACGTGTCTTTTCACGTGAAGTTTTGATGTTTCGTAATAAAACGGCTCTTTGACTGGCGAATGTTAACGCTTCATGTGATCGGCTCCATGACAAGTTAAAATTGACCAATTATCAAACGGTATCTTGTTTGATTAATTGACACACACACAGCCTTTAATGGGCCTTTAATATGGAGACACTATCTTAATTAAGCTGATAAGTATATCCAAAGATGTTCCACTTTTTCTCTTAATTTTGAAATTTTCTATTATTCAAAGACTACTAAGATTCGTTCTTCGATGACCTACCTGTCTGACTGTCCCTCCCATTAGAAGTCTTAGAAACTCGTCTGCAATGTGTAATTCTGCAATGATTCTTGTGACGACCAGCCTGTTTTTCACAATCAAAATTCTGCCAATGGCTAACGTCAATATCTGCTTTCCCAAAAATGATTCGGTAACTTTGGTACTATTGCTGGAACATGCACCACGGCTTGTTTCGACTTTGATACCTCGTCTGATGCTATGAGTGAGCGAGGCAAAACAAAAATTATTCTTCCATGAAATAGGTAAATTCCAGTCTTGTTAGCTCACAAGCTCTCTCAGTTCTTCGGCAAATTTAAGAACATCAAAAACGTTTCCTAAGCCAAGATCTGTTTTCAGTGAATTGAAGAAGAATTCAGGGCTCTGAAAATGATAGAAAATGCAGGTATAGAAAAACCAAGGAAGACTTATACAGTGTAAAACGAAAAGCTTAAGGCCTTGTTGTACTTTGCCGGTATGCCTCGCCTCGTCTTGATTTTGCATCGGATAGGGCTATCAGTTACACTATCACGGCTGAATCCAGTACAAGATGCTCCGCTAGTCGTTTTGAAAGTCATTGCGCTCTGGATGTGATGTAAAAATCAAGAATGGACGCAGCGGAACAGTATCATCATGCCAATCCGATATATGACGCTCTGAAACGTGGTTTTCCATCAGAGGCAATATACTCCTTCGAATCTCGTACACCCTTAGCTGGAATCTGTAACGTTTTCATAGGAATCTTGTAAGAATCCTTTTGTTTCCATGAGAATCTCGTACGCTTTTCATGGAATGAAATGCCCCTCGGCTTTCCTACTGTTTCACAAAAGAAATGCGAAGCAAATCTGCTAAGGAACTGCGGTAGCATCTCAATGAAACTGCAATGATCGCGAAGAAAAATGGCGCTGCACACCGGTATAGTTGCCGGGTGAAATATTATAACGGCACGAAAATCAAAACGCGTGGACATCATCCCGGCGTAGTGTAAGCGGGGCCTAAAATGAACGCAAGTTCGGTTGATGAGCTTCACTTTTATTTAATGCAATCGATCTTTGGCTTGAAAAAATTACATCATATCATAGCGTAGCTATAATAATCTGGGAAACATTCAAGAACTTGTTGCCCTTGCACTGCACGGCAAAAGGTCCCAAAACAATGAAAAGATATGAATAATTCTACTTGCAAAATTAGACAGTAGATTTATTGTTTTTTTACTTTGTCCTATTACGAGTCGGATGGCGTAACCACTGGGCCACACCACTCTCGGCTTCAAGAACAAATTCTAAGCAGAAACTGCTCAAAATAGCGGTTTACCTCAATTCTCAGCTCTTCCAGTTGATGTAAAACTTTTCCCGTTAGCCTCTTCATTGCTTTCGAATCACCACTAAAGGAAAGAAAATAATAATCAAAGTTTTATGTGAATCTTTCACTCTTCACAGGCTTAAACCTATCTGTCTATCGGTCTATCTGTCCATAGATATAATCTGTCTGTCGAGGAGAGTTGAGAATTTTTTGGCCATATCAAGAAAAAAGACTTAAAAGCAATGAGGTCTACTTTAAAGGAATTTCCAATACTGAATGGATCTTTAAGAAGAAATTCTAAATTCCTTTTCACTTTGCTACTGTAAATCCCCGCATATAAGAGCCTACTGTTTTGTTGATCAGGTTGAATTAGGTTCTGTTCACAAAATACTTGGATTGATTTAAGGACATAAAACTTCTCTTTTAAGTTTCGTTAAGTCAGGAGTCTTCAGCAGGAGACGGATTCAGCTTTCCTATTTGATATACCGTAAAAGCTCCATTAAGCCCCCTCCCTCTTTTTAGCCCCCTCTCTATTAAACCCCTTTCTTCAAGTGAAAATTTGAAATAAGCCTCTTTCTCTCTATTAAGCCCCCCTCTTATTTTGGCAACTGGAAAGTCCAGTTGTCAACGTACGAACTTAAATGAAATTAAGTTGTAACGTATTTGACATCCAAGGCTTGTGTCTTGAAACAACTAATAACTACTTAGTTACTACGAATTTCATGTGATGTAAGGTTAAAACTTGCTTATATATTTCATTTTTTAATGTCTGTAACATTCGTCTTGACAAATAAAGAATAAAATACAGTCCTAAATAATTTTTTAAGCCCCTACTCTCTAATAAGCCTCCCTCTCTAATAAGTCCCCCCTCAAAAACTTCCAACATGAAACAAGCCCCACGGGGGCTAAATAGGGCTTTTACGTTAAGACAAGAATAAAAAAACCAAGCAAACCAGTAGCTCCTTCTTGTAGGTTTTTTTATACAGTATCGGGTTATTTGCTCTACTTTTGCAAATTTAGAAACTCTTAGGTAAATAGAGGTTTTCGCAAAAGATGGCGGCCGTTGCTGTCAATCCCTTGTTTTTCTTAAGGTTTCTGGAAGGGAATTCTGCGAATAAGTTCCTTAGTTACGAATTCAACGTCTGCAGCTATGTAAAATACGTAACTAAGGAAATTATTCCCAGAATTCCTTTCGAAAACCCTTAATGAAAACAATAGGATAAAACGGCGGCCATCTTTTGCGGAAGCGTCTATTGGAGCATGGCGAAAGTTAACAATATAAGTTAAGATAGTTAAGAGATCAGTATATCTTACAGCTAAATTTCGAAAAGTACCTCAGGCCAATATTTTCCATCCATTTAGCGACATCTTCCGACGTCCAATTGCTAATGTCAGGCTTCTCAGAAACTGGAGTCGCACTTTCGACATCATTGTTTATATCTAATGGTCATAAAAGGGAAAACAAAAAAGTGTGAGTTTTTCTTCATACAACATTTCGGACTTTCTTAAAATTTTTCAACATAATTGCAATTAGACTGGAGGCACGTCTCTAATAAACCATGGGGTCTGTAAAAATTGGCTGAAAACGTAATTATATTCATGTTTGATAAACAATGTTTGATGGTTTTGCCAGGGCCTTAATCAAGTATTTAATCAAAGAATATTCTTCGTACAGAGTATCATACCTTTAGAGATAGCCGATCCAACTTTAGCCATATCTAATTCTTTCTTCAGTTTCTCGACACTGTCAGTCAGATTCCTTTTATCTGAGAAATCTATCCATAATTTTGCACCCATTATCATACCAAGCCAACCATCGGCCCGGTAGTTTGCTTCCATTATTAAAGGCACAATATTTTTGCGCAGCTGAAAAGCGTATTCTGCTTCTAGAAAACAGGGGGAAAACCAATGTTATAAAGGTGGGAAATAGAATCTAGGACTGACAAAAACGGTTTGCTTTCAGCCAAGAAGCAACAAATCAGCAAGAAATGCGTAATTGTTAACGCAAGTGCAGGACAGGCCAATGGCTAACGGCCGTAGACGAACTGCCTTGACTGCCCAGCATCCCAATAAGTATTAAGGAAACATTGTACATTATAAACTTTGCTGTGGAACATACTGCAAATTCGCACTCAAGGGGGCAGTCAAAAAAACGGCATTTCACTTCTCATCTCATGTTTGGGGATTTGGAATGATTTATATTTTCAAACAGGCTCTTTTCATAACATTTAATATTCGTAAGGCCCCTTGCCCTACCTCCTTTGTTTGGATACTTACGGCCTGATTATACCAGAAAGTTCCAAACACGTCCTGTTCTGGCTTAGTGGGATACTTTCACAAGCGAGATGCCTTGGATCAAACGAGATTCTGATTGGCCAAGGCGTTATTTCTCATATAATCGAATCATCACGGTTAGGATTGGACAAAATTGCTTGGACACTTTCTGCCGTATTCATCGATTAATTGCCTGAAACACACCAGAAAATACTTTTCTTCTGCATAATCAAAGCAAAAGCCAAATGTTGCAAGTTTAAGTAGACTTTTCTTCAAAAACTAATGCATTATCTTTTGCTGAAGCCAAAATTGAAATTTATCACGTCTATCCGGCACGGTACGTTTTTGTCACATATCTGCAACTACTGTATATCAATGACATCAGCAAAAATTCTATCGAGGCTAGCCGGGACGGTTTCAGCTAGAATCTCCAATGTTTTCGAAGGAATCTCCAATGTTTTCGAAGGAATCTTGCAAGAATGGTTTTGTTTCAACAGGAATCCCGTACGCTTTTTCGAGGAGTAAAATGCCTCTCCGTTTTTCTAATACATTTTCTCATCCCTACGCTGTTTATGAAGCTGATCGAAACAAATATTCGTACACAACTAACCTGATCGGCAATTAGCACTTTCTTTATATTTCTGAGATACACACATCAAAACAACAGCAGCATTTTCCACTGCATCTGCCATGCTTTCAAGTGTTGATCCTCCCATTTTCTCCAGATCCATCCAGATATTATACCCAGCAGCTTGTAGTTTGTTCTTTGCTTTAACCAAAGTGCTCTGCACGTCCCACTGGTAGCTTATCATTATATGCTTCGATGTTTCTTTGCTTTCAGTGGATGATGCCACAGACTCAACTATAAAATAAGAAAGATAGAAGACATCATTAAGCCTGGTTCGCATATGTCGCTAACCTGATTGCAGCCAGTTGACCACCGTCTGCGATCACCGCTGACGAAGTGTTCACAAATGCTGCTTGTCTGCGATGATCGATGACCGACAGTCCCCTGTGCTGTCACGAGTGGCCCTGAAAACAAAGAATCTCATTTTGATATGACCCAGAAATGATCGCCCATGGTCGCCGATCATGTTCTCATAATATGATGGATTTTAGTTCGCCGATGATCGCAAGAAAAAACTTTTCAGGTTCATTGAAAATTCATGTTCTCGTAAATCGAAAGCATCTTAAGGCCATGATTGCCGATGGTCTGCGATACAATTTCAATTTCAATTTCAATTTCATTAATTCATCACCCATTTCGGGTCTAGTAGTTTACAATTTAAACGTAGTTAATTAAAATAAATTTAATTAAATTACGAATTACAAAATTGAGACTACAAGTTAAATATAACAAAACTACAAAGCGAAATAACTACTCTATATCAATTAACTGTCTGTCTCTATTTACTATAGTAAGCACGGTTTTTTAAGAAATGATACATGAGAACCAGGCTTTATAACGAACTGATCATTTACATAAGATTCAAGGATCACACCTTTAGCATTAGTATCAGTAGTTTCATTTAAATCCATGTAGGGATTGTAAGCTTCTATGTTTCCTTGCATGATATTCATGTATCATATGCTGTAATCAGTATTCTTGTAACTCTTTATATGCACTATATGCAGTTTTGGATTTTAACAAAATAAGGTTATTGTACTTTGTTATAAGGGTCTAAGCTAGATAAGCTCTGGTTTTCTTTGGCCGTGTTTTATTTGAAGGTGCTGTGGCGTCATGGTGTAATCCAGCTGACTGGTGGTGTCAGGAGCTCAGTGGGGTCAGGGTTCGAGCCCAGCTACGGTAATGTCACGGCCAGGGTCGAGGTCTCGTCGATTAGTTAACCTACTACTGAGATCCTAGCGACTGGCGCTAAAGCACCATTTTACTTTCACCTTTACCGCATAGATTTATATCCTTCTATATGTTGATTATTATATTGTAACTGTTACGATAAAGAAAATAGTTGAATTTGAAACTGCAACTATAGTTAACAAGTCCTGAATATATGCAGGTAATATATGGGCTACAAATAATTATAAAATAAAAAATGAAAATGAAAATGAAAACTAAATAACAGAAATTTATTTAAAAGTTGGAAAATTCACCTTCATCGACGTCATCAGTTTTGTCTACTTTCTCACGTGGTTCAACCTTCTTTTCCTTCTTATCAACTGCGAGTTTTGTGGCATGCGCTTGTTTGCCTTCAATTTCCCACAAAGCACCACAGGCAGCGTTCTTTACTTGTGGACTCTTGTTAGTTGAGAGCTTTCTTAAGGTGGTCATAGCACCTGGTGATTTTTTAATTATTTCTTTGTTGTTGCTGTCGAATGCCAAGGTCCAGAGAGCCAATGCAGCATTTTCTCTTTCTTCGTCATCTTTTGCAGATGTGATCATGTCAATAAGAACAGGAATTGCACCGTTTTTACCAATCTGTGGAGAAACCATTCGTCAATACTATAATAAATCTACTATACAGGGATTTCTCTAACTTAATTTCTTGCCAAAATCTTGAGCATTACACCTATTTTTGTTAAAGAACCAGATGATTTTCCCGATGCTCGACGTTCTTATTTTTGAATATTTTAAGGCTCTGGAGTTCTTAATGGTGTTTTTATTTCAACAATGATTTTTCTATAACTACATAAAATAAATTGGATTTACGAAAATAAGTAATAGTTTGGCATACCTTCTATCAATTTTTATTTAGTAATTGCATAGTTTTGTTTTGTCAACATAAGATGAAATTTCTAAAAACACATTTTCTTGTTTCTTATTTTTTTTTCATCTGAGGCTGGACATGTTCTTACGTTGTTCTTATTGATTTGACAAATCGAGCTTCGATTTTCTTAAAAAAGTGTGTTCTTATAGAAAAAATAAATGTATGCGAGGTACGAGGATTCCCGCGAATAAGTGAGACACAAATCAAATGAAAACCAATGGAGGAGTTCAATTCGAGGAGCATCAATGCAAGCCATTCAAGCATAAAACACAAGATTGATGTAAATGGGTCGGTGGGTGTGGTAACACAACGGAAAGTTGGCATACTTTATATAATAGAGAAAGGTTTTTTCTGGTGTATGAGTGGTCATTAATTCTGTTACCGTTTGTGGTGTTAGAAACTCAGTTCTTGCTGTGTTATATGCTTAAATTTCTGGTTTGATAAAAATTTTCAGATTATGTTTATGATAACTGGCTTCTTTTCTTAACAACCCAATTCTTTAGCGGAGAAAAAAAGTATGATGCTAACAGTAAAGTCCCGCCTTAAAGAAACTTCTCCATGGAACTAATTTATAAGAAACACAGGCACTGAATATTCTTTAGAACAATAGGACAACAGTGGGGGTATTTAACGGGTTTCTTAAAAGCTTGCTTTATTGTTGATGTTTCTTGGAAGCTCTGCACCAGGCCTTCGTTATCTTAGTAACTGTAAGGTAAGATAATTACGTTAGCCACCCTTTCTCAGGTTCACGTAGCAAATAATCAATTAAATATAGGTCTGCGTTGCATATAATAGCTCTTTAGCCAAGAGAAGCTGTTACGTATCTGCCACGCATTTCATACAATGTAGTGAAGCTGCCTTAGAATAAACTCTACCTCGAAGCATCTCCAAGTGTAGCCTGCGTGCAGACTCAAACCTCTACGAAGGAGAGTAAGGCCCTGGACAAATGAACTGAACATTGAAGTTCAGTGAAAATCCAGTTCACTTGACCACCTTGTTCAGTCACTGAACATTGATAAGTAAGTGTTTGATCGGAGTCAAAAATGTTTGGTGAACAAAATTTGTTCAGTGGTATTTGATGATAATTTTGTCTTTATATGACGTAAAGTAACACAGGTGATATACCAGTGCCCTTATAGTGCAAGCGTAGTAAATGATCAAATAAGTGATAAGATGCTAATAGTTCTAATCTTACTATTCGTTTGTTATCGTCATTGACTGCAATTTGTGCGAGTCCTTTTGCTAACTGTTTTGTTGTGAATCCCAAATGCCGCCTGTCAGGCTTTCCAACTGCTTTCGTATTGAGATATATCAATAGTTTGATAGGCTCTAAAAAGGGATAATATTTTCATATAAAATTCATCTATGGGTCGTTTACTCTATCTCTTGAATACATAAGTAACTATCAAGTTTTTTGAATGTCGAATACAACAAGCTAATTTTTATCCACATAATTTCCGGCAATTTAAGGCAACCATGCCGCAATTCCAAACAATGACCCACCCTTGAGCATGATTCTGCCAAAAGCAAAAACATTGCTGGATCACCAAGATTGCGCAGAAAATTACAGCAAGGATGTTTTCGAATAATTAGTAGAGCAAGATCTTTGTTTCATTTAAGATTTTTCTGTATCTGCACATAGAAAAACCGAAGCGCCCGCCGGCTTTGTGTAGAAGATAGAATGAGTTCCTTTTCTGACTGATATTCGATTCTCTTTCGATTCTCGATTTCGCAGGTCAATCGGTGTACAAAAACCAACCAAGCTTCACATTTCTGATTGCTGCACATTGATCCGCATCTTGGTCAATATTCCGCTTTAGCCAATTGCTTCAGCTTCAGCCTGTTCTGACCCTCGGGGGTTACTTAATGTATTTTTGATAGTGGGGACGTGCCACCTAAAAGGGAATGGTTTTTCATGATTTTGGTATAAACATGGGTCTTAATTTTCTGAAAATTGGTATAAATAAGTGTATCGATTTCTCAAAAATCGGTATCAACTATATAAAAAGTGGTCTTATTTTCGTTTGTTTTCACTTTTCTTTGTGAAGTTTAATTCCAACTGACATGTTATAGCGCATTTTAGCATATAAAGTAGTGTCAGAGTTAATATTTTTGTATAAATTTTGGTATATATTTTCAGGAATTTGGTATAAATATGGGCAGACATTTTGTTTCTTGGGCAGCCCCTGCCGGGTTTCTGAAATTTATTTTCTGAGGAATATCAGACAAAAAAAGGCTTGTTGTAAGTATGTCCAAAGGAGCAAGTTCAAGTTTCTAGCCCCAGCTATGGTAGCATCACAGCAAGTGTTGAGGCCTCAGTTAGTTAACCTACTTGAGATCCTAGCGACTGGTGCTGAATACACCATTTAACCTTCAAATTCACAGCCTTGATTGGGTGATCTGGTGCATATGTTATTTTGGCATTGTTAACAGAGCACTTTATACTACAAACTTCTTATCAGACTAAACATTTTCTTTTACTCGTGACAAAATTGGAAACAATGCTGTTGCGGCATCACTGTTGTCAGTTAGAACTTAGAATAGATCTTATTGTGCTTACCTTCATTTGCCATGATTGTGTCATTGTTTTCTTCATCAACAATATAAGCTAAAATAAACAATGCTCTGGAAGCAAAACTTCATCCTTGGTAATTGGCAGCAATGTATCTATTATCACTTTATATTTATTGAAGTGCTTTCTACAATCATGTCTTCTGGCAAGGTGATGAAGAATATCAAGAGATCTTGCAAGCATCAATCCCCTTGGAGTCTTTCTTACTAATGCTTGAGTTTTTGGGTCCTAAGTGAGATGAAATCATGATTATGAATGATTCAACAATACATTACTCAAAATCATTTTGACAAACCAGGTTAATATTTATTTATATTAAATGGCGTAGAGGGAGGTATTGTGCACATTGTACATTGTGGGCCCTACCTTTGACTCTTGTGTCTAAAATACAATCAGAAGCTGCAAGATATGTACGACTCGTTTTTTAATTACGAGAGTCTGGCACCCAGGGTACAAGATATGCCTCAAGTTTTAGCTTGTACCTTTAAGGGTCCAGAAAATGAAAATTTAATGGTTCTAAGGTCCAGAAAATGAAAATTTCATGGTTCTATTCATAAGGGCAAGTGATTAGCATGGCATTGCCCGTCTTTGCAGCAATATTATATAACCTTGATAGAAATTTTGTAAAAATATGGGCCCTAGAATTTTGTGCAAATTGGCATCAATTATTTGAGCTCAAATATCAAATAATTGCCTGATTCTTTCCTTTGAGATTGTGAGAAAGCAGGATTCTACTGTATAATTGGCAAGGTTATCTATATTGAATAACCAACTAACCACATCCTTGAGCATGTCAGCTGTGCAATCTTTTAATTTCTCAACCATTGCAATGAGAACTGAAACTATACCAGTTTCACTAATACTGATGCAGAAGTCATCTCCAGTTTCTGTGAAACCTCAAACAGATGATAATATTGGTCTGGCAATATCTTGAGCTTTCTTGAGAATTTCTGGGTCTTTCTTTAACTGATTTAAATTAAAAAACAAATAGGATAATAAATCAAATTATAGATGACAAATAGATGATTTAGAGTTTTACTACCAATCACAATCTAACGGGCTTAAATGCAAGCTACATCTGAAAGCCAGAACTTACTTTAAAACTCTAAATCCAAGAAATAACCAGATTGAGGTACTTAAAAAGTCTGCCTGAGACATACTGACATCATATTTCTAAGCTAACACACAATCTCAAGACTAAGACTGCTTTTTTTTAACATCTCCAATGCCGGATAAAAGTACCTTGAAATAATAGAAGTTTAATGTTCGGCCATTTTTTGGCCAGTGCAGCATTGTGCAATTCATAAGCATCATAAACCATGAGACACAACACCACTGCACAACATTTCCCCCTTTTGGACAGCATGTTGTGTACATTCCCTCACTCCAAACGTGCACAAGATTTATCTAGGTACTCTACTAGATATTACACAACCGTGCGTAGACTAGTTCCAGTTCCAGAGCAAGTTCCTTTCATTTCATACATACACACCTTATCCCTGACTTTCATTGACTTTTCTCTGTCATAAGTTAAATACTCTGGGCAATAGGACTTCAACTGCTGTAAATATCTGTAACAGCTTGTGGAAATTTAACATCAATAAGAAAGGCAGTGATTCTTCTGCGGTGGAGCATGTCCCTTTTTCCCCAATAAAGCTCCTTTATAGCTTCGGCTTTTGCCACTACATCTTTTTGCTTCAATACATCTCCAGGTTTGTCAACTGCAGACTTCAGAGTCTTGACTGCCTCGTACGTGTTTCTTATATAATGGGCAAAATTTGGGGTTTCGTCGCAATGCTTCTTGAATGTCACTTCGTCCGACATGTTTGTTTTTGTTCAGGCCCAAGGACGGTCTCGGTTTCACGTTTGAATCAAATTGAAAGAGAAGTGGCAAAGCATGCCCGTAACCAAAGTGACAACACACGGTGACAATGGCACCTTCACCTTTTTTCACCGTTTTAAAATGATGCCATTTTCGGCTTTCCACTCATATCTTATTTGGAAAACCCGGATGACCTTAGTTTCGACGACTGCTTTTAGAAGTTTGCACATTGACATCCTTTGTCAGGTTGAAAACCCGAAATCCCGCACATTTTTACTACAATATCCGAAACCTTGGCTAGAAAAATGGCAAAACCCGTTGCCCGTTAAATATGCTTGACCCGAAAACCCGCACGATTTTTTGGAAAAAACCCGAAAACCCGAGGCCGAAATCGGCCAAACCCGCAACCCGTGAAATCTCAAAGCCCCTCTCCTGGGTGACACATTGCCGTTCGGCCATAAGTTATGTTCCCCGGGTATTTTGGATATTTTGCCACACCATCCGTCTAATTTTTTTATTCCTCTAGTCCTTGCTGGAAAACGCGAAAGGATTTATATAAAGTTATTAATTGGAAAACTTGTTTACGCTTTAACGTTTTAAGTTGTTGATACCTAAGTCTATACCATAAGCAACATTCCGATTTATTCCGCCCTTTTAGAATATCGTTTTGTCATTAGAATTAATGAGCATTCAATATTCCTCCTTCGAGTTTTCATTAGCACAGTTGTTTTTCTCCCTCAACTTTTCCGAAAGAATAAATTATTTCCTTTAGCGCTGTCATATTTTGTGAAAGCTTAAGATTCGTCCACTGTTCCAAGTAATAATTATTTTTTCATTGGAAAGAAATGAGATAATCTCTTCAAATAACATCAAACAGTTCGTTTCTTCTGAATCAGCAGTATAGTCTAAGGAAATATTTGTCCTTCGAAGAAAATCAATTTCTGTACTCAAGGCTGGACTTCGCTGCTATAAAAGAAGTTCGAAATTCAAAAAATCAACGGGTAACATCTCTGTAACGTCAATATTTATTGATCTACAATATAAATGAATGGGAGACTAGATTTTTGACTTTTCCTGTTGATGCTTTACATCCTAAACATTCAAGCAATATATACGCGATTACATGCAACATACTTTGCAACATTTCAGAAAAGAATCAAACTTATAAGGTAAGTGTATGAATACTCTTCAATGTCTTCTCAGCTACGGACTCTGTCAAGCTGATAAAGAATAACACAGAACACAATATTCTTGCCTTTCATAAAACATTGTTGTAGAAATCTTTAGTTCCTACATGTTTTTCATAATACCTTAACAATGAACAACCTTAGTGAAGGTGGAAGATGAAACGTTGTTTTAGCGCTCGTCACTGCAGTCACTGCCGTCCCTCACAAGGACCCCAGAACGTTACAAGCAGATGAAATAGCATATTACTAATTGATTACCTTCCATGAATGACCGTGCGACCGTCACTTTTCCCTGACTCTGGGCTAGAAGAATGCTACAAAACTCAATCCAGAATATAGTACCTAACAATCGAATCGAAAACTGAAGCTGGGAAAAGCTGGTGCTCAATGATCTTATAAGAAAATGGTGAAACAAGTCCAGTGATTCTGCTTGAGTCCTGATGGCTAAAAAATTGTTTCGTGTCAAGTTGCCAAGCAGAAAGAATGCAGGGGCGTCGCCATAGGGAGCGTTGGGGCGTTGTTCCCCGAGTTCTTTATTTATCGGGAAAACTGAGATTTAGCCATTAAAATTTATCGGTGGAATTTTCGCTGGAAAGTGACGCTTTTTTCGGTCTTTGGGTCGTATTTTGCGGCAAAAAAGGATTTGTGTTTTTAGAAAAAGTAAAAGAGATCTTGACAAGAGACATTTGGAAGCACTGACAGTTTCTGCGTAGCGCCATTGCTGCACGATATCACTTTTGCTGCGTGAGAAATTTCTTTTTCGCTAAAATAAAAATCCCCCGGCGCTTAGCAGACTTTCAGACGCTGTCCCTTCTTCCTCGTAGCAAAGTTAAGTCTGTGTTCAGGTCAAAGCCCTTGCTTGTCAAAGTTGGCTGTTTCGAAAACATTTTTGTGATTTTACCAATGAAAAGATCTGAAGCAGTGTCTGTGTGGGAGCGTTTCCCACTTATCGAGGCATTTCTTTATTCAGAGGTATTTCTTTGCTTGTAATGCAAGACATTAAATTGCAGAAAAATTCTATCAATCTCATTGTTAGTGCATTATTTCCAAAGAACTATCATTTGTAAGAATCTAGGGAAATGATAATGCCGAAGCAATCAAAAGAAAAGATTAATTATAGAAAACTTCGATTTCGCCTTAATTTGCTTTTCGAGAGGTAGTACAAAATGAGCAGTGTTTTCGAATAAGAATTGTGTGTCGAAATGAGCTAAAAGCAATACCAAGTAAAGTTTTGTAGTGAAAATTATTGTTTATGGTCTAAACATAGAATAACATATCTTAAAATAACATATTAATCGCAAAAATTTTGCAGCAATGTTGGAAGAAGTTATCGAGACTCGGGATATCTACCAACTGTATTATAGTTTTTGAAATAAATTGATTCTTTGGCACATGCGGTAAGTGTGTTTGCAGGGTATGGGATTCTTTAAGTCAGGGCCTGTTTTAGCGTGGTATTTCCCACACTTTGTGGTCTTGGAAATCTGAAAGTGTGGGGAGTACTTTACTTTGAAAGCGAAGCAATAAGCTATCCCTGTTCTTTTCATCCCCAGACCCATCTTGATATACACACCTCCGATGCGCTGTGCGCCTTCAGCGCTAACCCCTAAAATGTGGTTTTGGAAAATTTGCTTAAAATAGGCCCTGCTTTAAGTTGTTGTTGCTGTCGTCCAAAGAGTAGGACGAAATTGATTGATTAAGTCTACATGACCGATGTACACGCTTTTTTTTAAAGGAACCACTTTCTAAGGACATGTAGAACGCTCGAAATTTAAAGAACTTATACTACTAAAGAGAAAATCACTAAGGAACTTTTCATTGTTGAATATTTTCATCACTGCAAACAATCAAGAATTAGAAAGCCCGTTCCATTCATTTACAGTCGAAAATCACATAAATTTTACTTTTCGCAGTATTAAATGTTTCCTTGAGCAGTTTCGAGCTTTACTTACATGCAAATGTCTCTGTACAGTAGTCATTAAACTGTATGTGTAGTTAAAATTAAGGAACTATTAAGGAACTTTTGGAACTACAATCATCTCAAAAGAGGTAAAAAATAAGGAACTTTAAGAACTTGGCCTTGAGCTAGGTTCTTTATAAAAAAGCGTGTATACTAAAAAAATTACGGTTAGCGATATTCAGGGATTTTGAAAAAGATTCAGGGGAGTGACTTTCCATGGCAATGAGAACAATAGGATGCGCTTATAAAAAATGCGTTAGTAACGCATGTTCCCCAGTATTTCGAAAAGTGGCGCTTTTTCCGAATCAACACGTTGTCATAACGCCATCTTTGGATTCTTCACAGTTGATTTATTGTATAGAAAATCAGAACGATAATCTTAATGCAAAGTATCTTAACGGTAATGAATGCATTCAAACAGCCTGAGTCAAAAATTTACTCCGGTAATGTTATTACAGCTGGTTGTCCAATACATGGACGAAAAATTCTGGTGGTTGTTTATGTTGTCGAATTTCTAACTGATCATTTGTGAAATCAGGCTCTGATTATCAGGAGATTTCATTTTACTTCGTAAGTTCATAGGTACGAAAATTTTTGAACACATACACTCTTTTTTTATATAAGAACAATTTTATAAGAACACGAGCCTGGATTTTGTCTAGATTTTTAGAACAAAATAAGAACAAGCTGAGGCTGGGACTTTTCATAAGCCCTAAGCCAAGCTAATATTTCTGCTTAACATGAGGGTAAGACAGTAAGACTGAACTTAAAAAGCAAGCAAACAAAGAAATGGACAGGCATGGTGCAAATTTGAAAACAAACCTAGTACCGCTACAGAAATTCACTGAAAATTGTGAAAAATAATGATGCCTAAGTAACCAAGGAATTAAGAACAGATTAAGAACGTTTCAGGCTCAAAACAGGCAAAAACTTAAGAACATCCAGCCTCGATCAAAATTCTCTGGTTCTTATAAAAAAAGAGTGTATATGGTATGAGAGGGAGAGAGTTGAATAACGTGGTATAAAGGTGTACGAGAGAAATGATACTACACAACTTTGAAAATTTTTATGCCGCAAGATAGTTTGATTATAAAGAGAATAAATAGAAGCATTTTGTAGTGATAGACTCTTTTCTATACTTATATTTTGACCATACGTTCAAAGGATCATCAGATGATGATCCTTGATAGTCTAGATCCTTGGAGCGTTGGGTCGAAATATTACGTTTCAAGGATCATCATCTGATGATCCTTGGAATATAGGGTCGAAATCTCGGTCGAAATATTAGTATAGAAAATAGTCTAACACTACAAAATGCTTCTATTTATGTTCTTTATAATCATACTACATAACATATTGAGATAAATGTATGGGACACACTGGAACCCGAATTTGCTATAAGAACAATTCACTTAAGATAATCATAGATTTGAACAATGAAATTTACAGGAACGTCTTCGTATGTATGTGCTTAACGTTCATTTTATAAGAAACGTTCTTAATTTCCTAATTACATCTTCTAAGCAAAATGGCATTTTCTAAGCAGACAGGTCAAAAAATAGGTAATAAGAGATAAAAAATTTTGCTGTGTCCAAAAATTAGTTGCGAAACAAGTTGCGACAAGGAACGCTATGGTCAAAATTCACTCTAGTAAATCTATACCCATTACTGTAGTGGATACGCGCGCTACAGTGGTTGCCTTTTTTGCGTACTGTGGTGTATATAAGCACTACTGTTGAGGAAAGCACTATTGTTGAGAAAAACACTACTATGGTTGTTTTAGTGGTCTTTTCTTCCTTGCTCTATAGGTTTTTGCTATGATTTGGTATCCACCACAGTACGCATAAAAATACCACCACAGTAGTGCGTATACATCCACCTGTTGGATTATGACTCATGTCATATTGTTTGATTGACACTTTGATACGCTTCAATGCTGAGACTTTTTATCTCGTGATTTTTCGCATGATGTATTTTTGGTGTGGTTAGTCTTGTCTTGTTGTTTTGTTGTGTTCGATATTTTTCAGATAATCTTACTGTTAAATCGAAGATTTGTAGTTCTATGTTTCTCTCCTCGTCATAATATTTTAATAGGTTATGGGCCCAGTCCCTGTATCGATGCTGTGTGAGTTTTTTACTCTGTGATTTACTTGGATAACTCGTTCTGCGAAGAATTAAAGCTAGGGGAAGTCTGGATTTGTTTTCTATAGGCCTAATCATGGCTGTGGCTGCTGAAGACACTGGCTTTAAAGTCGAGAAACTCTCTGGAAATAACTTTCATAGTTGGAAATTCCAAATGAAAATGTATCTTATTGGACGAGATTTGTGGGACATTGTGACGGGTGAGGAAACTTTAAGTGCCCAAGCATCGGCTGAAGAACAGAGGAAATATCGAAAGAGGGAAAATATGGCCCTTGCGACAGTGTGTCTGTCTGTCACTACAAGTTTACAAATTTATGTAAGATCGGCTAAAACCGCAAAAGAAGCCTGGGATAGCCTGGAGAAGCAGTTCGAAAGAAAATCGCTGTCTCAAAAAATCTTTTATCGCCGCAAGCTGTATTCTGCTCGGATGAAGAAAGATGAGAAAATGATTGACCACGTGAATTCTGTTAAAACGCTGGCTGAACATTTGGAAGCTGTTGATGATAAAGTTTCTGAGAAAGACTTGGTTATCATTTTAATAAGTAGCCTTCCTGAAGAATATAATTACTTGATTACTGCCCTTGAAACAATAGCAGAAGAAAAGCTAACTTGGGACTATGTCCGTGACAGACTCATTCATGAATATGAAAAATTGCATGGAAAGGGCGGAAGTGAAAACGAAGTGAAAACTGAAAAAATGGCGACATGCCAAGATGCACTGTTGAGCAGGAAATTCACAGAAAGCAAGAAAATAAACAACAGCGAGAAAACATTTACGTGTCATTATTGTAAAAAACCTGGACATTATGCAAGAGACTGTTATAAGAAAAAGGCTGATGCAAGAAATAAACAACAGAAGGCGTCTGCAAATATTGCTGAGATTAAATCTAATGATGCTGAGAAATCTGATGATGTGAAAGAAGCTGAAATTGCGCTGATTTCTGGTAATAATAATAATGATGATTGGTGGATTGACTCTGGTGCCTCGCAGCACATGACTCCAAACAAAAGGGAAATGGATGATTACACCAACTTCAAAAAGCCGCTGCAAATAAGAATTGCTGACAATACTGTTTTATATGCCTATGGAAAGGGAAACCTACGCGTTTTGGTTTTTGATGGAAAAGAAAAACTGAACATTACGCTGAAAGATGTACTTTATGTGCCTAAGTTACGCAACAAGCTGCTTTCATTACCTTCCATCACTGAAAAGGGTGTTGAGGTACAGTTTAAAGGTCAGTCGTGTAAAATAGTGATTGATGATAAAGTTTACAGCATTGGACACAAACATGGAAAACTGTATAAACTTAATATAGAACCAGAACATTCATGCTGTTTTGGAGCTGCTGATGTATGTGATGATTTAACCTTGTGGCATAATCGCTATGGTCATCTTGGTTATGACAATCTCAAACTACTTTCTAATAAATCCATGGTTGATGGGATGGATTTGAAATCAAGAGAAAAAGCTGATAAAGAATGTAAATCATGCGCCTTTGGAAAACAAACTCGTCAGTCATTCCCAAAGAAAAGCTCACATCAAAGTACACAGCTACTAGAAATTGTTCACAGTGATGTGTGCGGACCGATGAATGTGGCTTCAGTGGGAGGCTCAAGATGCTTCGTAACTTTTATTGATGACTTTTCACGTTACAACATTGTTTACACGATGAAAAATAAAAGTGAAGTACTTGATAAATTTAAAGAATTTGTTGCTGTTTCTGAAAATCAAACAGGAAGGAAAGTAAAGAGATTAAGAAGTGATAATGGAGGTGAATATTCATCTGGAGAATTCAAGAAATACTGCAAAGATCGTGGAATTCTTCAAGAATATACAATACCTTATACACCACAGCAGAATGGAGTATCTGAACGCATGAACAGGACAATCATGGAGGCTGTGAGATCTATGTTACATCATGGTGGTCTACCGAAGAGTTTTTGGGCAGAAGCTGTAGCTACAGCTGTTTATATCAGAAATAGAAGCCCAACAACGTGTTTGAAAGAGAAGACACCATATGAGATTTGGCATGGTGAGAGGCCTAATGTTAGTCATTTGAAAGTATTTGGCTGCAATACGTTGGTGCATGTGCCTGATGAGAAAAGAAGCAAATTGGACAAAAAATCTGTTGAATGTGTGTTTGTTGGCTATCCTAGCGGTAGTAAAGGATACAAACTGTATAACATTGAAACAAAACAGATGATTAGAAGCCGTGATGTTATATTTATGGAGAATTCGTTTGGAAATGATTTGCTTCATAATGAAGAGAATGTAGAGCTGTTCACTGCTGAAAAGAATTCAGAGAATGATGTTTTGCGATTTGAAAACATTGTTGAAGAAGATGATGTGAATGCTAATGAAAATCACGTGCAAGCTGAAGTTGAACCTGAATTAGTTCAAAGAAGACCTCAAAGAAATATCGTAGCACCAGAGAGATATGGATGCATTACAGGTGATTGGTGGAATTATGCGTCACTTGCTACTTCTGACAGTGATGAGCCAAAGAATATCACTGAAGCATTCAAGAGCAAAAATGCAAAACAATGGAGGGATGCTACTGATGATGAATATAATTCCTTAATGAAGAACAACACATGGGAATTAGTTGATTTGCCTGATCAGAAGAATGTAGTTGGCTGCAAATGGCTGTTCAAACTGAAACGAAATGCTGACGGAAGTATTAGCAGATATAAATCTCGCCTGGTTGCACAAGGCTTTACACAACAAGAAGGTGAAGATTACGATGAAATATTTGCACCTGTTGCTAAATATAACTCGATAAGATCAGTGCTAGCAATTGCAAACCAGCTTGATATGGATATTCATCAAATGGACGTTAAAACTGCGTTCTTAAATGGTGATCTCGAAAATGAGATATACATGCAACAACCTGAAGGTTATGTGAATGAAGAGAAACCAAACATGGTTTGTAAACTCAAGAAGAGTTTATATGGATTGAAACAATCAGCTAGGTGCTGCAATGTTACAATCGACAAATACCTTAAACAATCTGGGTTTGTACAAAATCCTGCTGATCCATGTGTTTATTGCAAATCAGAAATGAAAAATGGAAAAAGAAGTCTGATCATTATTGCTGTCTACGTGGATGATACAATTTTAGCGTCAAACGACACTGCTATGTTAACAGCAGAGAAACGTGAATTGAGTAAAAGATTTGAGATGGAGGATCTCGGAGAAATCAGTTACTGTCTTGGGATGCAAATAAAGAGAGACAGAAAGGAAAAGGTTCTCAAAATTAGCCAGAAGACATACCTCGAGAATGTACTGAAGAAATTTGGTATGCAAGACTGCAAACCGATTTCTACCCGTTGGAATCTAATGCAAGGTTTGAAAAGCTGGCGGATGATGAGAAAACTGTCAACATTAAAGAGTACCAAGCTATGATTGGCTGTCTAACATATGCTTCTGTTGCAACGCGACCAGATTTATCTGCAGCTGTGGGAGTATTAAGTCAATTCATGAATAAGCCTGGAACTGAGCATTTGAAAGGCGTTAAGCGGATCCTACGTTATATTCAAGGTACGTTGAATTATGGATTACGCTACGACTGTTCGTCAGAAGGAGAATTTCGTCTTTGTGGTTACTCTGACGCAGACTGGGCTGGCGATATATCGACAAGAAAATCGACATCTGGATACGTGTTCAAATTAGGAGAGGCAACAATCTCTTGGAAATCAAAGAGGCAGTCTGTTGTAGCTCTTTCTACTACTGAAGCGGAATATGTTGCTCTATCCGCTGCATCACAGGAAGTTATTTGGTTGAGACGACTACTCGATAATATGGGAATGCAGCAAGAATCTCCTACTACTGTCAATGAAGACAATCAGGGGACGATAGCTTTATCAAAGAATCCGAAGAGCCACACGCGTACGAAACATATTGACATAAAATACCACTTTGTCAGAGAAGTTGTCGAGAAGAAAGAAATAGATCTTGTCTATTGCCCTACAGAGAAGATGATCGCTGATATCATGACTAAAGGGTTACCAAGACCGAGGTTTGAAGAAATGAGATCTGCAATGGGAGTTAAACTTTTGAATTAAATTTTTTATTTGACTTTATACAAATATGACTCTCGTCAAGTGGGAGTGTTGGATTATGACTCATGTCATATTGTTTGATTGACACTTTGATACGCTTCAATGCTGAGACTTTTTATCTCGTGATTTTTCGCATGATGTATTTTTGGTGTGGTTAGTCTTGTCTTGTTGTTTTGTTGTGTTCGATATTTTTCAGATAATCTTACTGTTAAATCGAAGATTTGTAGTTCTATGTTTCTCTCCTCGTCATAATATTTTAATACCACCAGCGTGAAATCAAGGATAAAAAATTTAAAAAAACTTTAAAGCATCCGACAAAATGCTAGTTTCGTCTTTTCTATTGCATTCTATTGCCAGTATGAATAAATTTCTATTGCCCGCGCTCTTTTGATATATCGTCCATTTGCTCTTTTCACACTATTAACGTTGTTCAATTACAAGAATTTGGTTCCCAATCCCCGTCTATGACTCTGTAACAGATTATAACACAATAAGAAGATTTATTATACATAAATTCTGCTCAGCGAAGGGTTAGCTGAAAAGATCCTCAAGAATTTTAAATCTAAGATTCAACAGTAATGCACAGTAGAAATCCTCAGTTTTATCATAAATCAGCAATTATTTGACTGTGAACTTCAACCTCAAACCTAACAGTGGTCAAATGTTTCCTAAGACACTGCGTAAACAGTATTAACTGGTCCCGAATTAGCTGTAAAAACAGAGTAACTGAGGCACTTCACAACTGTGGAAAAGAAACCTGAGGTCAGCCTGCCGAGATTCAGAAAACTAACCAAGAGTAAAGACTGGACATTATTTCCGGCAATTTGTAAACATAACTGTACAGCAACTTGCAAAGAATATGATATAATACATGGCAATAAGTTGGCAAACAGTACAATACAATACAATACAATACAATACAATACAATACAATACAATACAATACAATACAATACAATACAATACAATACAATACAATACAATACAATCCAATGCAATGCAATGCAATGCAATGCAATGTAATGTAATGTAATGTAATGTAATGTAATGTAATGTAATGTAATGTAATGTAATGTAATGTAATGTAATGTAATGTAATGTAATGTAATAATGTAATGTAATGTAATGTAATGTAATGTAATGTAATGTAATGTAATGTAATGTAATGTAATGTAATGTAATGTAATGTAATGTAATGCAATGCAATGCAATGCAATACAATACAATACAATACAATACAATACAATATAATACAATACAATACAATACAATACAATACAATACAATACAATACAATACAATACAATACAATACAATACAATACAATACAATACAATACAATACAATACAATATACAATACAATTCAATACAATACAATACAATACAGTACAACTCAATACAATACAATGCAATACAATACACTACAATTTAATACAATACAATACAATACAATACAATACAATACAATACAATACAATACAATACAATACAATACAATACAATACAATACAATACAATACAATACAATACAATACAATACAATACAATACAATACAATACAATACAATACAATACAATACAATACAATACAATACAATACAATACAATACAATACAATACAATACAATACAATACAATACAATACAATACAATACAATACAATACAATACAATACAATACAATACAATACAATACAATACAATACAATACAATACAATACAATACAATACAATACAATTACAATACAATACAATAAATACAATACAATACAATACAATACAATACAATACAATACAATACAATACAATACAATACAATACAATTTTCGTTCATATTTTTTCATCTGAGGAATTCAGGAAAATGTTTCATACGGTTCCTGATACATTGTAAAATCTGTTTTCGAGATTGAAACATAATTTCGAGACCCATGGAGATCAGACATAATAGCTTAGGAGTCTTGAATTTGACAGAAAGAATGATCCTTAGCGATAAAGAGCTAAGTTCTAAGTAAGGGTTTAAAGAAAGCTAATGAATGATAAAAGATGGAATCTATCTCAAATGCGATTTTTACTTTTCAGACATCAGTAATCAAAAGGAAAACCTAAGGGTAGAAATTTGGACTTTTGGCGTTTCAACGCTTTTTGAAAAAATCTGTGTTATCAAATCAAGTAAAAATTAGAAGGTGAGCAAAACACGTTGTAAACTTAGTAATTTTAGTAAATTGACCCATGGTGAGTGATCAAAATAGTATTCAAGGGAAACTTTTGTGGGACATCGGGTATGTTCATGTTGGGTCCAAAGTTGTCACGGTTAAGATTGCTCCCGTTCAAATTGACATAGCGCTCGCCCTGGCATGATTTATAAGCGAATTCATGGAAGTAATTTGGCTGAAAGGTCCGTCAAGAAGGGGTGTTTGGGTTTTACGGTTACACGGTTTTGCCCATATTTTGGCTAGGATTTTCTGTTTTTTGTTTCCGAAAAAATACGCTGTTTATTGGTTTTGAAAATCTCGTTGGTGAACGATTTTATGGCATTTCTGGATAATTTTTCCGGTTTTTAATTAAGATTTTGCGTTTTTGGCACTGAATGCCGACTCATTGAAGCTACAGGTTAGCCCGCAATGAACTCAAAAATTTTTATGGAAAACGTCTCAAAAACGTGAAGTGAACAGTAAAAGTTGACTAACCTAAAGCTTTAAGATTCTGTTCATTTTTTGTGAAAACGGGGACTTAAATCGTGCCATACGGTTTTGTTCAAAATATCACACGGTTTTACGGTTTTTGAGCAAATTTTGAGCGGTTTTACGGTTTCCAGACCCCCAATCAGCCTCTAATCAAAAGGTACGGTTGATCAAATGAGCCATAGGTCTTCAGTTCGAGCATCGATAGGATTATTGTCCAGAAACCTACAATCAACTTAGCTTCGAAGATTTGGAAATGAGCAAATGACCAAACACATGATTTTTGCAGGTTGCTACATTAGGCTAAATCTTTTCCTAACGAAAATTCCCGCATAATTATCTGGTACAAGTGCCAGTACAAGTGCAGCTTACATTGACGAATTTTTTTAAAATAACGACAGTATATCAACGGTATATGGTAATTCAAATACAAAAAGCAGTAAAGCAATATTAAGATGGCTACAACCTTGGACAAAATTTATTGGAACGGCCAAAATAGTTTTGCTACTATCTATTGATTCCCCCTTCTCCCCCGTTACAATGTTGTTTCAAAACAAAAGTTGTCTTGCTCTACTACCAACATTGTTTTGGGGGTAAAAGGGGGAGGAAATAGAGTTATGGAAGTAGAAAATTAATGGAATAGGCTAGGCCATATTCCTTTTAGAAAATGCCTTGTTCCAAAAATTTTGTCCAAGATTGTAGGTGATTTTATTGACAAGGAAATGGACATCATCTATAAGGCAACGGTTCTTGGCCCATCGGACCCTTTAACTCACGTCTCCGACGCGAAATCTGAGATGAGCGGGAAAAGAAGGAGATATTGGCAAATGAACTTTAAAAAATAGTTACTCGTAATCCTCATAAATTAACTCACTGTCAGATTTCTCAATCAGTTAATGCCCTACGACCTTCAGGCTTCAAATAAAATTAATGTTTCTTTTCGTCGGATAAGCCATATGAAACAATATTCTTCGAATTTATGAGATTACATAGTTGTATTTTAGATACTGGACTATGCAACATATATTTTTTCAGATTTCAACGTGAAAATGCTTTCAAACACAGATCAAGTTCGTTTGGTTGTTCTTGGCATGAGTCGAGTCGGAAAATCAGGTAATCTTTAATAGATTTGCTTTGCTTAGAAGGCAAGCCCAATGTATAAATTCATCGTAAGGAGAAGGTATGACGTACGATATATTTCATTGGTCTATTTACTATAAAAGGCCAAAACGAATGCATGCTGGAAAGGTGTATTTTTGGGGATTTCACAATCTTCTGAATTGTAAGAGTTGGCAGACGTCGCAAGATAAAAGCCGAAATAAGGAGAGGATGAAGACAACAGGATGACAACATTAAAGCACAACTCTCTACGACCTTGCAAGAGAAAAAGGGGCACAAATATGGAAAAAAAGAATACGCCCCCGGGGGTACATAACTATTGGATGGACGGGGGTGTTCCACGCCAAGATTTTACAGACCCAACTACTTATAATTTAAGCCCAGACTCTATATATAATAACAAGCGGGATATGAGAGTAATAAAGCTTTCTAGGGTGATTCACTCTTTGGAATTTTCTGCACCGTTTGCTAAGATTTCTATTGTTTTCATAGAAATACCCCCGAAATACCCGAAAAATCCTTTTGTTCAACAAGAATCTCGTGCGCCTTTTCAAGCAGTGAAATGCCCCTCGTTATTATTACTTGAGAATGCATAACGAATATCCTTGACGCGATTCGAACACTTTTCAGGCTTAAGTAGAATGAAATTGTTTAGTTCCCTTCAATCTCCTCCTACCCTGTTATATGGCGATTTTGCTAAAATCGTACCCATGGCTAAAAACCCACCTATGTTGGTGGCACATACCCGTACCCAAATTATACTAAATACCCGCCCCGAGGATACGCCCCTATTCATAATAAATCTTGTTATTATTAACCAAGACCCCTTGTCCTAGTAACCCAAATGCGTCTTGAGTTCCCATGATGCATGGTTATGTAGATGTTATTTAGCCACACCCTTTGCATTAAGAGACTAAATTTTGTCCATCCAGTTAATCTAAACCCGCTTTATCTAGACTTAAAAGATGATATAGAGAAATTTCCAGAAAGACAAGGTTAAGCTGAGGAATTAAGAAAGCATCCTTGAACTGTTTAAAATGACGGGTCGATGTATATTTCAATCCAATCATATGACCTCTCCTACGTATTTAAACAAAAAAAAGATCATCTGAGAAAATCTGATTCGCGATGAGACATTGAATATTTCGAGTGATCCGGTGATGAACATAAATCAAGCTATTTGGCCTAAACACCTCGTATAATGTCTTTAAGTGTAAACCGTTCCACACATTCTAATTTCTTTCTTCTAAAAAACGGGTGTGGCAACTAAAAGGGGATTTATAAAATGCATTGCGATAGCTGGGATGGCCTACAATTAGACTTATTACATTCCTACCACTCTTTCGGAAACAGCTTCTTGCAACAACAACAACAACATACAGCTGTTTCCTCAGAGTGTTTCCTGGTGTTTTATGAAGCAAACAGTAACCTGTTGTTGTAGTTGTTCGGGTAATTGTTGGTTGTTGTTTGCGAACAGTACGACTCATGTAATACGTCTAGCCTGCAATAAGGAAAACATTAGATATGTCCTATATAAATGTCTGAACAAGCTAGTATGAGTGGTTGCATTAAAGGACGCAATTTAAAGGTTTTATAAGATTCAAAATATTTTTAAAGATTTGTGAAGATTTATCGTCAAGTTGTGCGTGGTCTATGAAGTGATACCCTCGGTATTCCCTCTTTGATTCTGAGGGGATTCTGATGACTATTTCATTTCAATTTCAGCTCTGACTGTAAGATTTCTAACTCGAAGATATATAACAGAATATGCAAATGGCATCGACTCAGTTTACGTACAGAATTTTGTATTACGAGGAAAGTCAATAGATGTAAAGATAATTGACAGCGGAGGCAAGGTGAGCTACTTCCAGTCAAAGAAACTCAATTAGTAAAAAAAATAGACTACCCAAGTGTAAGGTCATCAAAATCTATTTTTGGAATTTCGAAATTTGATCTTCATTTTGTGAAACAACATCAAAAATAATGCGTATTAGTGCAAAAATCAGTTAAATATGTCAAACATTGGCTGAGATATGGCCATCCATAGAAATACCTTTCAGTAGGAAATCACTGTATTTTTGCTTCTGTTTATAAAGTTTTGAACAAGGCGCAAAACACAGTGATTTCCTATTGAAATGTATTTCTTCGGATGGCCAACGCGTTTGTATACAGCTTAGAAAATTATTGCAAGAATTCCCTTCGAAACTGCCGCTAACGTTTGCATGCAGAAGCATGTATTCGGTTTCTGTATGGTTTCTTAATCGTGTTGAGTTTCCAGCTAACATCGTTGCATTTTGCCTTTTGACAATCTGGCATCAACCTCTAAATTTTAGGATTTGTCCCAGTAGCCGTGTGTTTGCAGTCTAGAATTAGCTACCTTTATTGTTGAATTTAAAGACGATTATTTTGTCCTTTTTAGCGTGATCCATCGGACTTGATCAAATGGGGTGACGGATTCATGTTGGTATACTCAATTGTAAGCAGAGAAAGTTTCGAGGAAATGAAAGAGTTGAAGAAATCTATCGATCAAATCAAGGGAATATACAATCGAACTGCTTGCGTTTTAGTAGGCAACAAATCAGATTTACGACGCCAGCGACAAGTTACGACGATAGAAGCGAAAGGATTAGCGAGAGATCTCGATTGTGGATTGTTCGAAGTTTCGGCAGCTGAAGACATCGAACCCGTTACGGAAGTGTTTCGACACGCAATATCGAGGACTCTTGATAGGAAAGAACGAATCGCTTTAGAGATGAGTAGGACACGTAAAGCTGGTAACGAAGGTGGAAAGAAAATATTTGGAAAAAGACTAGGCATGAGATCAAAGTCACGCGACAGAACCAAAACGTTGTAATAGGAATGTTTTTGAATGTGTTCGTGAAACGAGGGGTGTATCACTAAATGCCAGATTTAGCGTTGGTTTTTAAAAGTGATAGAGCCCTCTGCGTGAAATATTGTTTCCGTTTCTTACATTCGCGACTGCGAAATGAGTGAGTTTTAATGTGAGAAAAGATGTGTCCGAATCTTAAATTTACATTACTGTTAGGTGACTTTTAAAACAGAAAAACTGTGCAAGACTGAAGACATCGCCAAATCGTAGTGGTAGTGGTACATAGTAACTGTATGTTTGTAACGATAAAAAGTCAGAAAAATGACGAATATCTTCTTGCCACTTCTCTTGCTTCAATGTTCCCAGTTCCCATTAGAATAAAAGAAAATTAGTATGGAAAGAGCCCAAAATACCTGCTTACAATGCCTACAATGCCTGCCAGGAGTTTTTGGAGATTTCGGTTCACATTTTTTGCAATACCCAACTGCCTCACCCACCTTCCATCCGGCTGTCTTTTCATTTTTGAATAATGAATATTTATTACAAATTTGGGCTTTACAATTAATACACATAACCTAGGAACAGCTTCGTTATTTTCGACAATTACGACTCCGCTTCCCCTTCCATTTATTGCTGGGAAGTACAGTCTGAACTTTGATAACATGCATCGCCAGTTCTCGTCGGGTGTTCCAATGCACAGAAAATTCAACATTGTTTGAAGGGGGAGGGGTTTTTTCCTGCTACCACTGGAGTAGAAATAGTGCAACTGTTCCACGATTTATGGCAGGCATTGTAAGCGTAAATGGCAAGAGACACGTCCAATAAAAATTGCTTTGAAATTCTCAGAGCAAAATTTGTGTACCCACAATGTTTTCTCATAGAAGTTAATCTAATACACCCCCCAAGAATAAGCAAAACTGGAAGAGCATGGACCTGAAAACTCATTTGATTTCTCAGCCACAGAGCGCAAGATACAGAATAACGAGGATATGGAGCGGCAGGGGGGTCAAAAATAATCCGTCGTGACTTCACTTTGTCGTGGTGACAAACTGATGTCGGCGGCGCAATCTTATGTCGGCATCGCAACCTCGATTCTATGTCAGGTGCCCCTTTGTCAAAGCGGCGTCGCAACCCCGATTCTATGTCAGGTGCCCCTTTGTCAAAGCGGCGTCGCAGCCTCGATTCTATGTCAGGTGCCCCTTTGTCAAAGCGGCGTCGCAACCCCGATTCCATGTCAGGTGCCCCTTTGTCAAAGCGGCGTCGCAACCTCGATTCTATGTCAGGTGCCCCTTTGTCAAAGCGGCGTCGCAACCTCGATTTCATTTGTTGTGGTGTTTTGGAAGGCAGTGGTTCGTGCGCACGTGGCTTGACAAATGCAGCTATGGCAGAAGACCTGAGAAAGTCCTTGTTGGAAATAAAAACTTTGATATCCAACGTCGAGGAACAGATAACTCGAACTTCAGTATCAGCAAAACCAACATCAACACCTGTAACAACGACGACAAGCGTTCGATCACCTTCATCATCAAGAGCTTTGCAGAATTTTCAGTAAGTATTTCAGTTTATGAATATAGTAGTAAATTAAATAGTCTAAACTAACCTTCCAATCATTCCCTGGGCTTGACCAAGTTAAAGTGTACTCTGTTGTGTTATATTAGCTAGCTTAACTGCATTGAAAACAAACGAAATAGGATACTACATTTCTAGTATGATATACTGTAGAATATAAAGCTGTAAAGTATAGCATTATATTTAGAATTTGCTTGTTTTTAGCAAATAGCATATCTCCTTCTTGACCTATATTGACCTTCTTGCTTTCAGATCGTCATTTCCCTGGTTGTCGTCAAGAAATATTAAGCATACTGACAACCGAAAAATGCTACAGCAGGTGCCATTTGTGGTCAAAGATTCATGGACGCATGAATTTTGCTGCATACCCTATCCAGACCAGCAGACAACACCAACTAGTGGTCAAACTGACATCCTAAACAAAGCTGGCCTTGGAAAAACCAAAGTTGTTTTCAACAGCAGAACTGCAAACCATGAAGAAGTTTGTAGGAAATTGGAGGAAACATTTCCCAAACTAAAACAAGCCGGGGGATATACACTATTTCGATCCAAAACAGGTGGGCAAGGCCGGCCTCTCACTAAGTTGAAATGCAACTGGTACAATATCAGTGACTTGAAACAAGAAATATCTGCATCAGCATGCATTTATATCAGACCGCTACAGAACAGGCTTGATACCAAATGCGAAAGAAAGGTATCTATTAATTGTAAATTTTAATTGAAACCTGCTTTTGGAGAACTTAAATGTTATAAGTTGTGTACTTCTGGCTTGCCTACAGCTAAATGAATTTATTCTGTCTTTAGGAGACTGTGGCTGTCAGTGCACCCGATGTAACATGCCAACAATGTGGCAAAGTTGTCCAGACAAATAAATTTCATGAGCACCCTTGCAAATATGGCAGAAGCATACCAAGGTATTGCTACTACTCTGCTAGTTTTTTGAACAGCATCGTTTTAAGAAATAATGGTCTTTTTATAGTAACACATACTCTGTCATTTTATTTGCAGTGGTGCATCATTTAAAGATCTTATAAATCTTGTTGATGAAAAGGTATTATGAAAACAGAATATGGACAAGTACTTTTGAAATATTGTGCATACTTTTGAATATAGCTTAGAGAACCTTGACCTTATATAATCACAATGTAAGCATTTTTTGTTAAAATATGGTATCACCCTGTTTTATATAAACCAGCAACAAAGAAATTTTTATTGAGGCTGATCGTTCTCCAGTTTTTGCCTTTTTTGAACCTGAAATGTTTATATTCAGCCAATAATCTTAAGACTTATGAAGAGGCAAGCCATTACTTGCTCTTACTTTGCTCTTAAAGTTTGGGCGAAATCCAGGCTCTAGTTCTTATAAAATTTTTCATAGAAAAAAAAACCAATTGAATGTTATATCTGAAGTTGAGCCTATCTTCCATAGGAAGAAATCAGTGACAGTGACTCCCTGGAGGATTTCGATCCTGACCAATTTTTTGTCAATGGCGTTGAGGAAGGAAAGCCCATCATTGAAGGAGACATTAGTAATGACGTCATATTTACAGAGGAGGAGATCAAGGTGAGGAAAATAAACAGCTTATTTATGTTTTCAGAATATTATGATGTAAATTTAGAACCTTAACAACACCGATGCAGCAGCCTGGGGATGAGCCCTTCTTTTGGTTTTCAGTTTTGTGCAGATTGAGCGATATTTTTCAAATTGTTCTCAGATAAGTTCAATTCCATAAAACATTTTTTTTTCTTCAGGAACCTAAGGGTATTGCAGTAAAGGGGGGAGAAAAGGAGAAAGAGACATTGCTTCTTGAACGCCAAAGTGTGGTAAGTAATTGCATAAGGTTCACATTTCACTTACAGAGTTTTCTTGTGTAAAATAACAGATCTCTTTACCTCTGATGTGTGGACAACTTATTTTTTTGTTCATTTGCCTTACGATGTTGTTATGCTAGATGACTGTTGTAAGGATGTCTAGAAATTTGAGAAAATAGTTGTACTTGATGCATGAAATACCTCTACTCCTCTGCTGTTACACAATTTGAGAGGGCATACATTCTTAAAGACTGGATTTCTTTTCTGCATAAAGGGTATTTTTTGCTTGAAATACATTAAAATTTTCGTGTACAACTAACGCCTGATATGTCTAACAGTTTAGGGAATCATGCAAAAGAAAAGTACCCTCGGAGCCAGATAATGGAGATGAAGCTATTCCCATAAAATTTCGACTTCCAAATGGGGAGACTGTTGCAAGAAGATTTGCAAAAAATTCAGATATTGAGGTTGGTATAAAACCTACAAATTATCTCTGGCCCTGGCATTCACTTTTCCTTTGCAGAATCTGATTCAAACATGTCTTCTTTTCTGTTTTTCTTGTTAGGTTATGATTACTTTCGTTGGTAGTTTGGATACGTCAACTGAAAATTTCCATATGATGTCCCCTGGGTCCAAAACTATAAATTCCAGTGAAAAGAGGCAATCGTTATCAGAATATGGTATAACCTCCCCTTGCACCATGAATGTTGTTTGGGATGGAGATAAAATAGAAGTAAGTTTCTAGAATTTTTCCTGATTTGTACAAAGTTAAAAAAAATTTAAACAAAAGAAGGGAGCAGACTGATATTTTCCTTGTTTATTGCAATTCTAATTAAATGTCTCCATGAAAGCAAAATAATAACGATATGTTTCAGTCACAATGTGTGATTTATTATAGATCATAGACTAGTTGTTTTATTATTAAAAAAGCTGTTACAGTGTTGTATTGCAGAGATGATCAAATTAACGGTTTATTTACAATTGCTTTCTGTGGTGAAAATTTCTTTGACTGATAATTGTACATACTACATACATGTCCGTAGAACTGTATCGTTTTCTCCATTGAGCTGTTTGAATTTGCTTCTTCTACAGGGTGAAGTATCTGAGGATGACAGAACAAGCACTCCATTGATGGACGACTCAGAAACACATGGTATTGGCTCAATGTGGGTACATTCGTATTGTTATCGCAACACTTCTAAACTAATTATTTACTCATTGTCCTTAACTGCAGATGTAAAAAAAATTGTTTGCTTAATCATCATTATCTCTTAACAGTGAGCAGCTTGAAATCAATATTAGACGGACATTGGTGTTTTCAGACATGGTGAAAATATTCCTCGATGCGACAGTTGTGGACAAGAAATTGTTACTTGTAATAACCAATGAAAGAGGTGTTAGAGAAGAGGCTGATGACCTTGGTGGGGTTATGCGAGACATTCTTTCGGCCTTTTGGAACGAGTTTTTCAAAGGGCATGCCATTGGCTGTAATGCCATGATTCCCTGCATACGCCATGACTTTTCCAGTCAAGATTGGAAGTCGGTTTCGAGAATTCTGGTGAAAGGTTTCAGAGAAGTCAGCTATTTTCCGCTAAGATTGAGTAAAGAATTTGTCATGGCGACAATATTTGGAGAGTCGTCGTTATCTTCGGAAGTTTTACTCAAAGGTATTCTACAATATGTTTCAAATGATGACAGAGACGTGCTGGAAGCAGCATTGAAGAAGCAAGAAATAGATGTAATGGGAGACGACCAGGATATAATTGAAATCTTGTCAGCTCTGTCCTCAAAAAGAGTGCCAAATAGTGGCGCTGACCTTAAGGAAGTCCTTCTAGAAATCGCACACCAGGAAATCGTGCAGAGGCCGAGTTACATAAGAGAAGCTTGGGAAGAGGTTCTCCCGAAGGCTAATATCTTCAGAAGCCCCGAAGAATTAGACTCATTATACGAAGCCACAAAGCCAACTGGAAAGAAAGTAGTTGGTCTCCTTCAAGCAGACGCTAAAACAGAGCAAGAGAGGGAGGTTTTCGGCTATTTGAAGAAGTTTGTCCGGTCGTTGAAATCAGAAGATGTCATGAAATTTATGCGCTTTGCAACCGGTGCTGACACCATATGTGTTAAGTCAATAGACATAATTTTCAACAAATTGACTGGTTACGAAAGACGAGTCATTGCTCACACGTGCGGACCCACCCTGGAGCTGCCAGTGAGCTACGATTCCTTTGCACAGTTCAAGGAAGAATTCCTAAACGAGCTGAAAAGTGGATATTGGAACATGGATTTCGCTTGAAATATACTTAATACAGTTTACATTCACATTTATAGTATTTATTTCATAAGCAACATTTTTTGACTGTTCGAATTAAGGCATTTCTAATTCCTATTTTTAATTATGTTATTGACTAGAGGTCTTCAGCGCATAGTAGCCGAATTTTTCTCAAAGTTTTTTCATACGTATCAATTCCCAAACAATAGCTTTCTTCGCCAGGGTCTATCTCATTCATCAAGCTCTGTATTTGTACATCTGACAATGGACTATCTACTTCAGGTATCACTACCCCCCTCTCGTCGTCTTCATCGTTAGGATCGTGTGCGGGACCACTCCAGTCTATTCCATAATCAGCTGCATCTCCCTTAGGATGAAAAGCAGACTTTGTTAAGAAAAGTGCATGCTAAGAAACTTGAAAAGCAATATTGACATTATTTAAGGTGCTGTTTTACAGCTTTGTGTCCTCATTTCTACCGCTAGATCCTGAAATTGTGTTGAAGTTCCTTTCTAGACAGCGTACGTATTTGTTTTGTTGCCTTTTTCGTAAAAAATTGTTTTGTTAAAGTATTATCCAATATACTTTGTTATGTTGTTGTTGATATTGCTATTTTAAAAGTAGTATCCGGTATATTGCAAATGTTACTATTTTTTGTTCGCAGTATTAATTGTTTTGATTTTATTGTCACTATTTTTTTGACAGTGCTGTTATTATGTATAGCGCAGATAACGAACTATTTTTGCATTAAACAAATAGAATATTCGCGATAATGTTATAACACCTGATTTCTTGGCTCCCAGATTTCTTGTGCAACACGCGAGTTGTTGCCCCCAACCAAGTTATGTAGGCCTTTTATCCAAAGTTGATTTGGGGTTAGGCTTTCCTCTGTTCGCAACTTATGGCAATTCCAACCCTTCGTAAATTCTTTCAAGTGCATATTGATTCTATTTTTGAAGACGTAGTGAAGCGCGAACATGTGTACATCATCTTGGATGTTCAGCAACTGTTGAATCTCGAGGTGAACAAATAAGCTGTAATAAATATGAAGAACTCCCAAATAAACGTCAACCCAAAGTCTTTCGATCCTTTGGTTGTGGACACCCTTGCCTGCTATAAAACTTCCCCTATCAGGACCTCTTCTAGGATGGTTGAACATATACCAGGCAACAGCCGTGTTCTCAACACCCATATCTCCTCGTACTCTGGACGGTAACCCATGCTCGTGTATAGCCGCAATAAATTCTTCAAGAACTGTCCAGGCTTTATTGTTTGTATTGCAGGCCAAGTACATGATCTTGCGACTGTAACCGTCAATACATCCGTGGATAACGAATTTCCATCTAAATGGAATGGAAAGGAATGAAACTATATTATATCGACAAGGAAAAAAAATAGACTGTAGTAAAATGCATAACGCTGCATTAATAACTGACCTTATAAGCTTGTGATTTCCATCAATGTGCCAAAGTGACAAAATACCTGGAACTTTGTAACGTCTCCGATTTACCGTCGTAATTTGTAAAGCCCTAATAAGAACTCCTTCAGGATCAACCCTTTGCATTGACCTTCGTATTCTTCTCTCCGAAACTTTAATTGCACGAGAAAAAAGAAATCCATGCATTCGTCTATAACCACAGTTAGGGTTATTTTCTAATATCTTTTTTATTTCAACATCGAGATTTGTATCACTGATTAAGGTATATGTATCTTTCTTTGATAATCCATAGCATTTCAAGCGCCTTTTTATTGTACTCCGACTCACAGAGATCATTTCTGCAATTTTTGGAATGCTGAAATCGTTTTCCAGGTAGTATTCAAGCTGGGGTTTTGTCACAAGATATGTTGGCCTTCCTTTTGTGCCTGTACTCTGTTTTGGCGCACGGTAGCCAAAGCTGTCGCAATTTTCCGTTTTGGCTTTACAAAGTGCAACTGCATTTCTTACCCCAGATAACAAGCTATCATCAATCGTATACAGCTCATTGCATCGCAAAACTAAATTTAATAAAGTGTCTAAACGAAACTCCATATAATCGATGTCCAAGTTATCCTGTTGAAACTGTGTATTCTCCACTATTAATTTGTCAATCGTTTCACGCAGCAAGGCCAGAATTTGTAGAGGAGGTTCCTCCATGGCGAAGCAATTAAAATGAAATAATATTTGGAAAACGCTGCTTTTTGCAGATTTTCCTTGTCAATTTTACAAAGGGGCACCTGAAATAGAATCGAGGTTGCGACGCCGCTTTGACAAAGCGGCACCTGACATAGAATCGAGGTTGCGACGCCGCTTTGACAAAGGGGCACCTGAAATAGAATCGAGGTTGCGACGCCGCTTTGACAAAGGGGCACCTGACATAGAATCGAGGTTGCGACGCCGCTTTGACAAAGGGGCACCTGACATAGAATCGAGGTTGCGACGCCGCTTTGACAAAGGGGCACCTGACATAGAATCGAGGTTGCGACGCCGCTTTGACAAAGGGGCACCTGACATAGAATCGAGGTTGCGACGCCGCTTTGACAAAGGGGCACCTGGCATAGAATCGAGGTTGCAACGCCGATTTGCGTTTGCCCCCACGACAAAGTAAAGTCGCAACGAATTATTTTTGACCCTCCTGCCGCTCCATACGAGGATTTGTATCAAGTCTGTGTCCTAGAGCACAGCCCACTCATGAACAGAACGAATTCTATATTAAAATGAAACGCAATCACGACTTACCAGCACTGCCAAACCATGTTGAATTGCATACCAAATGAGTCCAGTTTTTGGACACAAGGCAGTCTCACTGTGACAAACAATGCATACTGAACAGCCCATCGTAGGCAAATGCTTTGAAGGCATAAACAGTTTGAGTTGCACTTCCACTTCCAGGCACACTGTGGCATAAGCCACTGGCATAAGCATAGCCCTCAGTGCCAATGCTTAAAAATAAACATCCCTGCTAGGGGCAAAGCAACATTGACTCCAGGCACACAATAGCATAAGCACGGCCTCCTGGCACAAAACTAGAAACAGGCCCTATCTCGACGGGCAAAAGACTAAGGTCTTTTTGAAACTTAAAAACGTGAAGAAGGTTAAATGCACACATGGGCTTTGAATAGTTATGGAGCAAAACCAACTCAATGCGTGCACGAAAGAATGGCTGTTTCATATTTCATTCGAGAGACCCATCCCATGTGTGTAGACACAAAGAGAACATTATCAATTACCCGTTATTCTGCAACATCAAGCAATCCCGTAGAATTTCAATGACAATTAAAGCGAAAAATTCCGATCAAAGAGAGACTCTGAAAGCATGCAGCAACTATAAAACGTGTCAAACTTTTGCCAGGTGAGAGAGCGCGAAGAAGCCTAGCGTCATCAGTTTAAAGCTCAATTGTTATCTGCAGAGCAGTCTCTACGATTTTTGGCCAAATGACTGTAGGCTCGAATATGGGCAGTGGAGTCTTGCGCACCGTCCTTATCGCCAAAGGGACGCAATGCGGTCGGCAAACGCGGCTATTGCGCGCTATAGCGGTTGGTGTTGAAGTTGAAGCTTGAACAATTTGAAGAAATTTAACAAATGATACCACTCTGATTTAATCTACTAAAACTGAATTTTCATTTTGCAAAATCATCAATATATCTGCAAGATGTTCGCTTTCAATATCAATACTGCGTAATTACACTGCTGATAAACAAATGCGGAAAAAATTACTGTATATCTCTAAAACAGCTTCTGCACACTTCAGGGGGTTCAGACCTGGTTCAGACGTGCTGCCAAAGTAGCATCGTACCAGACTTTAACCTCTGACACGCGCACGGCGGTTGCACGACAACAGAATCAATCAGCTATTATAGCTTGAGCGATCAATTTTACCGTGCCACAGTGGGTCGACACTAGACGACGTTGATTCAGGCGTCCAGCCTTTATCAGTGCCAGAACTTATTAAGTGTGCATTAGACTGCCAGGCCCAAGCCACTCGTCCCGTTAGCAAGCCCGATTGGTGGCATTTGTGGCAAGAGTCTGCGATACCGGATACCGTAAAAGGGCGGGGTTATCGATTAATACCGTGAAAGGACAGGTTATCGATTGATACCGTAAAGGGCGGGGTTATCGATTGATACTGTGAAAGGACAGGTTATCGATTGATACCGTAAAAGGGCGGGTTATCGATTGATACCGTAAAAGGGCGGGTTATCGATTAATACCGTGAAAGGACAGGTTATCGATTGATACCGTAAAAGGGCGGAGTTATCGATTAATACCGTGAAAGGACAGGTTATCGATTGATACCGTAAAAGGGCGGGGTTATCGATTGATACCGTGAAAGGGCGGGCTATCGATTGATACCGTAAAAGGACGGGTTATTGATTGATATCGTGAAAGGGCGGGGTTATCGATTGATACCCCCCAGCAGAAAACTGTTCTGAGAGTTAGTTTCTACTTGGATATGATAAGTTACAGTATATATGCTTAGACTGAGTGGTAAACATTTCTCTCTTACTACAAATATCTACACAGACTTTACATACATAAAATCACAAGAATAATAAATAATAAATAAATTATAAAAAGGTAGTATTTCGCAACACAAACACCGGAACAAATTCCAAAGCTTCATTAATTATTTATCCCTCAGACGTTCCCTTGAATCTGGATCAAGTCACTCATTCTTTAGCTTCTTAGGCTATATGGTTGATCAGTTGACTAGGGGTTTCATTGAATGGGCAGCTACAGGAATGACAGCGTTTTAAGCATATAGGCCTGTGAACGCATCAGATTGATTTTCTCAACAAACACGCTCTTACACAGCAAAGCCCAGGGATGATTTCTTAACGTCAACAAGGGGGAGGGACTGAACTCAGGATCAAGGAACAAAGATGGGTGTGCCATGAAACGCCCATCAGATCACAGTTTCATATCAAACTAAATCTGTACATCCCTTCCCATAAGACACAGTTCAGGACTCCTGTTGATAATTTTATTGATATCATAAAACAAATTGTACTTTTTTTCTGCTCTGGTTGTACACAACTGTAAGGCAGAGCAGTTACCCACAAATTAAGGACTCCCTGAAGTAAATCCTATATACTTGGTAAGATCTCCGCACCCCCTAGAACCCGCCCCCTTGAAATCATCCCCGGTAAAGACCAGGCGAATGGCGACGCTATTTTCGATTTTGTAAGAGGCAAATATCCTTATTTTCAGCGAATATACGGTCGATATTTATATTAAAAGTGTTTATAGAATTTCATGAAATTACACATTGGCCTTGTTTGTCTCTTTTTGATTTACGACTCTTTCGACCTTCCTTACCAGAGGAAGATCGTTGTATTGCCATATCATCCATTGTAACATAAGCTATACGAGTTCTATTCTGTTGAACATCAGATCCAAACATTCCATGAACACGTGGTCGACCAAAATATTCCTCCTCTTGAGTGTCTCTTCTCGGCCGTACATTTCCCAAATCAATTTTTTTCATTGAAGTTTTACGTGGAGAATTTCCATCAGCACCTAATTTCAAGTTCATGACTGCATCATTTTTATTTCTATATATTTTACTATCTTCAGCCAAATTAGTCTCAGATTTTGTCTTTTTCTTCTTCTCTCTCTGTTCCCTGCGTCCCTCGACGCGCGCCTTCGCAGCGTCCAATGACTCGGAAGATTTTGACTTTGATTTTTTCGTCATTTCCTCTCGAGGAAGAATGCTCTCTGGAGGTGGTATCTCTGGAATATATTTAGCTCTTCGTTGTGAGCGCTTTTGTTTCTCTACTTCATAATCAGAATAATACGAATCTTCCCCTCGCCTGCGGTTTTTCTTCTTTTGTCGCTCGTTTTTCGGAACAGTTTTACTCGGCATTGACATAGCAAGAGTCAAACTCTTTTCACTAAGCATAGATTTCTCGGCATCAGAATACTCGGACAGCATCGTCGAATCAGCAGAAAGATCTTCTTGACCGATATCGTTACGAGTGGTTACCGATTTCGCTGGCACCATGTCGATCCACACTTCCTCGCCTTTCGGTTGACGCTGTCGGTGATTCGGTGCAACTCTTAGCATGGGCTTGATCCCTTTTCGCCTGATATCAAAATGCGGCAATTCTCGTCTAGAACTCGTTGAACTCGAGTCATCGCGATCGCTATCGTGTGGTGTAGTGCTCTGACTTTTCTGATTTAAAACTTCGCCTATTTTGTCGGCAGCAGCCAGCCCATATTTATCCAAGGAGCTTCTATAACTCGGTTTGGCTCGCACTTCGGGTTGTTTACGCAAAATAACTGGACTAAGCATCGGTGTTGAATTCGGCGATCCGTCGGTGCTAACCGATTTATCATGAGCTCCAGGAAACGACCGATTTCGGCTTTGAGATCTCGGTGGGTATTTGGTAATGACAGTGCATTTTGGTGGTAATCCCCTGCTACAGGACGATGAACAAAATATTTCGCCGTTCTTTGGAAGAAATGGTTTACCAAGAAGGCAGATCCACAGTGATAACAATTGAAGCATTTCTCAGTGGCATGCCAATGTTGACTTCCATGTGCCATCTGACCAGTATCAATACCTGCAAAGCAGAACGAATAACAGATTAGAAGATAGTCTATTGATGGTATACATTGAAGGGAATAATATAGGCCTAAGTAGGTTGCAAGTCCGAAAATTCTGGCAGCACGACAATTACCATGTACCATCCAACATCCATCAAGATTCACTCACACAAACAGAACAGCCAACTCGTGCCTCAAAAACTAAAACCTCACGAACGCTTAAACCACTTTAACACATTGAAAACCCGCACATAAAGAAAACTTATTTATTAGAAACCTTCAGCCTGAAATGATAACCTAATAGATAGGAACGTTTCGAGCCAACAGGCCTTTAATAAAGAGTTTCAAACCATTGACGGGGTTTGAAATGCAGCTCATGTCCGAGTTAACCCCTTTCTCGGACTTCAAAAACGATGCAGTCAGCACAACGATAAGCCAAGGCCTGCCAAAGCTGCTAAACCTTGAAACCATGCTTAGTTTTTCAGGCAATTGCTTAAGATCCTGTTTTAAGAGCCCACACACATATAATGACTTACACCTCACAAGACAAGGACCTTAACAGGCCAGAGGGGTGCACCACTTCTAAAAAGGGCGTACGAGATTGATGGGACTTATAAATCTCTTTGTCTTTCGTGGTCAGATTTATGAAGATTACGTCTTTAAAGAATGCACGCGCGTTTCCTTCAATCGTTGCATAGTCCTGCGCGGGCAAATCAAAACCTGTGCACATGCGCTGTAGCTAAAACTCGAGATTTACAAGACATTTATAAGATATTAAGACTCAAGATTTGTAAGATTTATGGAGATTTATCGTCAAAGTGTACGAGATTTATGAAGTGCTACACCCTCGAACAGGCCGCTTTCAAAAACTTTTTTGTGCCTTTTTACTGTGGGATACAATTGGTTTGTCGGCCTTGTATTGGCTGAGTCAAAAATTACATGAGATATCGTCAACATATTAAGGTAATAAATTCGTTTATCTTGACAAAGCTATATACCCAATGAGAATAACGAGTCTTTCCTTACCTATTGGTTCTCCACAAGAGTCACAGAACTCAGCAAACATCTTTTCAAAGCAATGACAGCAAACTGGTCTATCTTCACGCATGACATACCGCTGACCACCAAGAGGAAGCTCGCACTCGTAGCAACAGAAGTGTTTCATGTGCCAGAATCGGCCTTCAGCCTCAGTGCATTCATCTGAGAAAATTATCTGGAAAAGCAAGGTTATAGGAAATGAGAAACAAAATGCATTTAAAACAATTTTACTTGTTGCAAGCAAAGCTAGCAAGCAAGCAAGCAAGCAAGCAAGCAAGCAAGCAAGCAAGCAAGCAAGCAAGCAAGCAAGCAAGCAAGCAAGCAAGCAAGCAAGCAAACAGTCTTCATTTGTTAACGAAGGTCGAAACTCCTGGCAGCTGTCAGCTGATATGGACCTGTAGCTTGTGCCCAAGGCTGAAATTCTAGTACGAATAGACTAGGTACCGTGGTCATTTGTCAATCTTGGAAGGATGGACAGCTGAGTTGACTGTAGGACTGTGAAAGTGGTCCCGACGGGATTCGAGCCCACGACCCCACGACCGTGAGCCGAACGCCTTGACCACTCTGCCACACAACCTCTCAACTGAGCAGCACTGAGCCAATGGCTTGTCAGTGTCTAGAAATTACGTCCTATAAAAAATAATGTCATTGCTTCAGGTCCATGCACAAGAAAAAGATTCTGGGTAAATTAAAAGGACGTTAGGAGTGTTGTTAATTACAACCACGCCTCTTTCTTCAGAGTCAGAGCGAACCACCGAAGTTTCCTGTAGGAGATCGAGAGAGCGCAGCGAGTAAATTCAAACACAAATGACACTTTGAGCTGCTCCTCGCGCAGATACATGGGGGCAATCAAAATGAGACACGACAAAATCGTAAACTTGTGGAAATTCAAATCAAAGAAACACGGGATAATTCAATAAAAAATAAAAGGTGTAGGAGATCTCTGGAAAATTGTTTAGGATGTGGAATATTTTAACTACTAATGGGGCCTCGCTCCTGCTAAGCCAGTGTAAAACTCGGTTAATTCATGCATTAAGAACTGAACAATAGAAATCTCGAATGGGTGTCGCAAATAGGAGGAAGAAATATCTCAACATAAAAACTTGACATATTATAATATTTTTAGATGATAAAGCACCATCATGAATCAGAAATGAATCAAAAGCTTCGGTCGTTTAAAGACAAATGTTTTCTTCTGAGAATTCCGTTTTTGATCACCAAAATCTTATCAGATAAAAAAATTACTCTTTATCAACTTAGATTGATAAATGATAACCCACAATTAGCGGCATCTCCTTTAGAATAGTTTGAAAATACAATATTTCAGCATGATATTGTTTCATGCCTCGCAATGCATATTGCTTCTAGGGCGTTTTGGTATGAAAATCAATCAAAATGCGCGCAAAATTCGCTATGCAAGGTGAAGTGTAGACTTATTACACGAGTCCCACTCTTCGAAAACAGATTGAGAGGGACAAAAAATCACGAGTGCTGGATGCAAAAGGATTAATACCCACGTACAAAATCACTAGGTCATCAAAGCCGAATAAAACAAACTCAATTTAGGGAATTGGTCTTATCAATTAATTAAATATACAGAAACTGCATGACATCCACTCCGAGGGTTAACAATTCATAATGAAGCATTTTCCAAAAACCCAAAGGCATTCTCATCAGGTAATGGCATTTGCTTATCTCTTTAAAATTCTCTAATCTGTCACAGTTGTATGCCAGATAAGATATCAGATAAGATTGTAAGAAAGCAACAGGAAAGAAGGGTGTAATTAACGGGGTATTAGAATGAGGGGAATTCTAACATGAAAAGTGAGCTCTTCGTGGACTTTTCGGAATGGATGTTTGTTGAAATAGTTTGAACATGCTTTTAATACGCAAATGCGCAAACTAGTTGCCTTTAAACGGGACATTAGCATGAAGGGAATCGCACACAGTTAGCTCATCGGGGAGTTTTCGGTATTGCTGTCGGTAAAAAATTGCTTTCAAAACACATCTATTGCAACTAGTTGTCTTGAACAAGACAAGCAATAGTCAAATTTAGGTTCGGTTAAGCACTGTGTCTTCCTCTCCCTAGGTGTGACAAGTCCCTATGATTTTCTGTATCTCGAACAGCAAAAAGCTAGACACTAGAACCCACGACTTAACGATAAAGAAGTCAATTTCACAAAAACAAAGCTTATCTCCGCTTAGCTTGCAGTGCAGTGAAAACTGAACAGGAGAAGTGATAAAATGTAACCATAGGTTCCACTAAAAGTGTTATTCAAATCTGAAGGGCTGAGATGTCTTTACAGAGAAAGCCTGAAGGGTTAACCTGACTCTCAATGTAATTAAGGGTTCGATTCCCACAAAGCTCAAACTCGCCGTGAAGAATTCGGAAGACACCAGTTCTCTGTAATTCAACGCAAGGCAAAATGAGTCATGAGGTGTCGTTACATCGAAAGGACGGACCGTGGTTGCAGTGCTAAGATTTTCTTTGTGCTATTTAGGGACCCCTTGTGTTCAGCATAGGAACAAATACCTTGCGAAGATAGCAAGCGAATGGGCCTAATTTCATAATTGAACTATGTGCTGTTTTTTTCCTTAAGCTGAATGCAATTATGTTCTTTGCCGGGAAACTGCTATAGCTTTAATGATGCTATAGCGCCTTATATAAATGGCATTCGAAGAATCGCTATTCAGTAGTTCGTGCCGTTCGTGCAGTGGTTGAAGAAACAAGTAACTCACCTCGTCACAAGCAGAGCATCTTGGCTTCAACAATTCGGCGTGATGACGTCCACAATAAATCCGACAATCATGATAGAAATATATAAGATCAACCAGTATCTCATTGCATGTTGAACAACAGAAACAGCCAGGATGCCAGCAACAGTTATGTCCTGCTTTCCATGCATAAACTGCAACATCGCCAGGACTAATACTCTTGCCACACTGCAAAGATAAAGTAGCATTTATCAGTAACAATATTGATTACCAGGTGTATATTTATTGTTCATTGTATACATTTGTAAGTTCAACTCACTATGTTAAAATCAAAACCCCGTCGAAATACCCTTGAAATTTGGAACTAAATGGGCCTATATAGTGCTAGCCGTCCTATTGGGGTTTTTAAAGGAGTTAAGGACCGAGCCGATGATCACTTATTTCATCGGACTGCAGTAAGTCCTTAATACGCAACATTTGGCATGCAAGTTTCACTCAAGCACTCATGACAACAATAACAACAACAACAGCACCACCAACAACAACAACATTTTCTGGTGATCAAAGACCTTTAGTACGGCCTAAATTCAGTCGGGTCAAAACAAGGTGGACTCACATTATATAAATTTTATCAACTAAAACTCATCTACCGATCCGCGATAATATCCATCGCTAGATGAATCTACAAATTCTGTGCATGGAAGAATGTCGGAAAACTTCTTCAAACGATTGAAACTGTATTTTAAGCATACGTTTGTTATTTAAAATAACTAACAGCCCATCCTAAAATCTCCAAACAAGATTACCCACAATGCGGCGTTGCCTTCATCCTCTTATTTGATGATGAATCAACGAAGATAACATCAAATATTTATACAAACAAATGGCTGACCTAAGACAGCATTCAAATTACGAGGAATTAAATCCAAAATTTGTCTAAATCTGTCTTAAATGCTACTGGCGGCGAGAGCGAAAAAGCAGGGTTTATATTAACCTTAAACTAAAAACAGACGCACATATATCTAGAAATACATCAATCTAGGTTTACCAATACGAATTTGAAGAAATAAGGCTCGCTGTCAAATACGACAGACACAGTCTCGCCAGCTGAGCTAATTTTTTTATTTGCTTTCTAATATAGTCTCAAGATCTCATGAAAATAGAATTTTGCGTCTCAAGCATCGCTGTTTTGTACAGAAACAGACAGAAACAAGATTTATTTTGTGAAGTGCTCTCACTCTTCAGTCGAAAATCAAATTCCGAGATTTTGATAACGTTGTGACTCTATCGTTAGCAGAATTGGTTCCAATGAAAAACAACGAGTCGTAGTTCTCGCTCCTCAGGCCAATCTGAAATAGGTAGGTCGCCCCTACGCTGAGTATTAGGCCATCCAATTCAATTTTTTTCATGACAACGGTTGTTGCTGTTACTTAAGGCTGCCGATGCTGTGTCTACTGACGAGTCTAGAGGTGGACTATGGCCTGTTTGTGGACAGGAAAGGAGGAAATAAAAAAATAGCATTGTCCCTTCACACCTTCATCTCCACAACACTGAATCTTGATGGTTCAAAGATGAAATTAAGCCTTCTGTTCATTCGTCTGAGAAACAAATGGCTTTTATGTTTCTAAAACCTCTAAATCAATTTATACAGCCTCCTATCCAACCCAGGGAAGATTAAGAGGATATCTACCAGTCCGGTTTGACATCTCCATGCTGTCCTTAAATCAAACTGTTAGGCCCTGAGCAAATGATCAATCATATAACTTATTTAGGACCACATAGAAAGAAAATTTCTAATCCGAATGAACTAAGAAAGCGACAATGCAACAAGAAATTTTTGAATTTTAAGCGCAAATACTACTCAGAGTTTTGCAATAAGAATAAGATTATTTTCAATCAATATTAAATTTAATATTAATCTTAAAATCGTTAAAAAATGTTGTTTATACCATCTTCAAATAATCCATAAAATGAAATGTTTTTATCCAGCGCAGTGGAGGTCGGGTTTATTGTTTATGCTTAGGTAATTTTGTTCAGAAATCTTATTAGAAGGCAAGGCAATAGATTGCAAGATCTGTTGATGTTTTGGTTTGGGTATTAAAGCAAGCATTATGTCGGATGCTTAATTCATTGCATCAAACAAAAGTTTGTTGTACATCAGTCGATTAACATCCCATGTAGAATAGCTTGTTTATGCAGGAAGGGTGTTTTTCTATCACGTAGAGACACTGAATAAGCATGAAAAGAGCCTGTTTTGCTTACTCAAAACCGCCAAAAATAACGGAGATACAAAGGACCGTTATTTAGCTGAAAAAGCAACGAATAAGGAAGGAAACACAACGTTATTAGAGCAAAGCATCTCAATTTCTGTAGGTACCTGAGGAGTTGCCATTAGCTAGCTTAACGTCGTCACAAACAATCAATACAGTATACATAGCTACAAAGAGTTGCAGAGCAAGGGAAGGGGTAAAGGGGGTAAAGCGAAAGTAAAAACCCTACAAATCAAAAGCTTGCTAAAATTCATAACTGAACAAGCAACGAAAATGTCTGGGTACATCATTGATTCAACATTTTGCACTTTTACGCCCATAAATTTTTCTGTCCGGGATCCCTGCCGGTCACAAATCATCTGAAGTGATCAAGCGAACGCTTTGCACACACGATTGCGCAAAGTTAAACCTTGCTCCGGCGAGTTCTAATTTGTTGAGAGATTGTTCAAAATATCATAATAACCAAATCAAACCAAATAATCACAGGATCCACAATGAACTTCTAAAAGGAAAGATTCACCTCTCGCTAGGCAAAGAATTGAAAAAAGAAGGCTCGCTAGGTAAGGAATTAATGGAAATGGGAGGGAGAGGTAAAAATATCAAAATCAGAGTTTCGACAAAGAGAGCCAAGAGCAAGAAGAAAAAAGATAAGGAAACATCACAGAGGAAACCTAAATAAACAAACAATAAATGAACGAACAAATAATAAACAAATAATGAAATGAATCATCAAAAAGAAACAAACATCTTAAACATAAATAAAATATGCTTCATATATATTAACAACACTAAAACGAAAAACAAACAAACAACACACCAAACAACAAACATACAGAACAAAGTTACTAACGCAAACAAACAAACAAACAAACAAACAAACAAACAAACAGATAAACAAATAAACAAACAGATAAATACTCAAAACAGGTAGGTAAAGAAAAACATAACGAAAAGAAGATGAGAAGATTGATTTTCTCGGATTTTCTTTGACCCAAAGCCGAATTGAATCAATCCTATTCACTATAGCTTTTTGAGAATCTTTAAGCTCTTCAATTCTCTCAATAAATTAACGAATCAATGCTAATAAGAAGAATCGAACATCAACAGAAGGGCCGAAATTTTGACATAATAGCTGAGTCAAATAAATGCGATTTCAAAACAGAATTGTAGGTTCTTAAATCAGTATTAAAAAAAAGATAATTATTAATCAGCCGAGAATTCATTAAGATATAAAGACGTTTTCCTAATTTAATCCTCCTTCCGTGAATCGGTAGAAAACATGCTGGGAGATTGCAATAGATGATGTCAATAAACATGCAATAAATGACGTTAAGAGAGGAAACTCAAGGGTCTAAAGAAACAAGAAATGTGCATGTCATAACAAATACTTGAATGCAAACATCGAAAACACAGGATATCAAATTAAAAAGATTGTGCTTTAGAATTGGCAACCTTTGCAACAAGGACATTGCTCGGGACATTGCTATTTGACGCAACAGGAACTGCTTAACGGCATTTTACGTCATTGTGGGAATGGGAAATTCAAAAGAGAAAAGTATATATATCTGTAATACCAGAAATGCACCAGAAAAAATCGTTATATTGAGATTCTATAGACACTTAACGACCGTTCAATACCACGTTTTTTCCTCTTTTCTAAAAGGAAGGAATATCCACGAAATTCTCCTTGACAGCTCAGTTGAATTGGAAGAGACTGCATGTACTCAAAAACCAACAGATATTCCCATACATTGGTTGCAAAAAGTGAGAAATTTCTATAAGAGTTTCCTTATCTACTTCTAACATTTCTCGCAGCGAGTTAGGATACGAACCAGGTCATAAATTGTGCATTGACAACAAGGTATATCTGCCGAAAGATCTTACGTAAGGTCTCCTGCGAGAGATTTTTTAGGATTGCGAGGGCGGAACATACGTCTTGATGAGCTAGGTGTGGTCATAAACGATCCAATGAAATAAAATTCTCTGTCCCTCGACAACTCTCACCTGAATTTCGAGAATTATTAACCGATGCATACAGTGAGAAAATCTGTCTCTCCTTGCACCAGCCTCAGTCATTATTAGGGTTAAATGCCGTTGACTGCTATGAGTTGTTATGTTCTTATGCTGTCTTGTTGGACTATCTTGTAAATGACAATTATTTGGCTTTTGTGATGCATTTGATGCACAGTACATATGCTGCGGCGCCGTGGCCTAATCCAACAGGCCCTTTGAAATGCTTGTGAAAAGGGCGATGGGGCGTCTATCCAGCCTTAGGGTAACCAATTCAGAGAGGTCGCTTATCTTTCTTATGAAAGATGCTTTATGGTAGATAAAGCCATTGTTTATGTAAACTAGCATTGCTATCTTCAATTTTTCTCAAAAACAGTCATTGTTCTCACAAACAGTGGGAGTGGGGTGCTTCCCTTCGCTTTGCCCCCAAAGTTTCTAACCTTAGAAAAACGTACTGCATGTAAGGAACTCTTACCTGCTGACAAATGCCAGTAACACCTTCCACAGATTCAGGTATAACTCGAACATTTCCCCTTCCAAGGGCATCACGTCTTCTATGAGCTTGGAACTGCTTTAGTTCTTTCTTCTCTTCTTCAGACATGTCATGATGACAATGATTCATATCAGAGTCTTGTGGTGGCAGCTGAGTTAGAAGCTGTCTGGCACGATACTGCTCACCTATACTGTTTACATATGGAACTTTCTCTTCAGGGAGTCGACACATATACATTTGCACCTGGAGAAAGAAAGTTCAGAGGATGAAATTTTCTACCTATATTCAAGTTCCATTATGATCACAAATAAGAATTTTAAAAGCCGTTTTAAAGGATTTTTCTGAGACATAATGCTCTTTTAATAATAATGATGACTATCTTGATGAAGGATGAAGGGATAGATAGCAGATTGAGCATTTTGATAGGCTTTGGCTTATCATTTAATATACCTTTATGCCTTAGACATATCATTCTTTATTCTTAGACCGCTCGTTCAGCTGACAGCACTAACAATTTCTATACATAAGCTGTCTCAACATTAATATCTCCTGAAAAATTTCTAAAATAATAGCCAAAATGTCCTTCTTTGCACGAATTGCTCATAAATCGTTAGGCCTTGGCCAAACGATCAAACATTGTTGCCCAAACATTTGAATTTCGCTTGACAAGTAATATTTTGCCGTTTGGCCAAGTCGCAAAAATTGCTGGGCAAGCAAAATTTTTTGGCGATGTTTTGAAAAACGTCAAAAAAATTTTCTGCTTTTCACAAGAAGATGTTTGACGACAATTGTTTTTCAACGAGGACAGATGGGACAACATTTGTTTGACAAGTAAATTTGAGGTCGGCAAACAATGTTTGATCGGTTTGGACAGGGCCTTAAACTTCAAGACGAGCCTCGTAGGATCTTCCAAATAGCGAGCTGCCCCTCCACTAGAGATCAGTAGGCGAAATTACCTTCCATAAGTGTCCTAATGGCTGGTTAACATGGTTCATATCTGGAGTCCTTAAACAGTCAAAAACGTTTCTTATCAATTAATGACGAGGCAAATTATAGTTGGTTACTAACGGTTTACGAAATCATCCAAAATTTCAAACATACAACGTTTATAGGAGAGGGTAAAATCTAGGAGGGAGGGGGATGGGCTGTCTGATTTGCCATTGTTTATGCGAAATTTTGCCAAACTTAAGGCTGATTAATGCCCAAGCCCACCCCTATGTCTATGAACATTGAATAATGAATATTGTTCAAGGTTACCATTGTTATGGTCTATACACAGGCACTGAGCAATGTTAGGGTAAGACACAAAGGCTTACTTGTTCTGGGTTGAGTCCAGGAGGGGTCCACGCATACTCTTCCGTAGCACAACCACTATCATCATCATTTCCCGCTCCACTGTAATGACCTCCGTGACTTTCTGCTGCCAATCTGCTATGCTGGGCTTTATCGGTCGTTGCCATTAGGAAATGTTCTTCACGAGAGCATCCACAATATCGACAAACCTTTCTGCAAAGAAATGAGAAGGAAAATGATCAATATATAAGAAAATAGAAAAAAAAGGAATAAAAATGCCAGGAATGAAGTCAAACATATACCAAAAAGATCAACGAATCTTGTGTTATTGATGTATAATGAGGCTATGAATAAAGTAGACGACTCTAAACGACATACACGAAAACAAATAACAACTGTAGGGTTACTGTTACTACATATAGTACTTATAAGAAACTATTCTATAAGAAACTGATGTTGAGGTCTTGTGTTAAAAAAGTAGAAGAGGACAGCCCGAAATTCCGACGGATTCTTAGGAGGGGTGTACAAGATTTCTAGAGTGAGTTGCTCTTCGAATTATATAGCCTATTTTTGTTAAAAAAAACTGTCCACTCAGACGATGAAATAAAAGTCAGGTTTACTGAACATTTGATTGTTTGTTGTTTTGCTGTGTGACTGTTTTAAACCTGCTGAAAAGCATATTTTCTTGCGTATTTTTCTTGAAGTTTCTCATTGGGCAATGGATAGTCACAGCAAAGTAACTCTTTAAGAAACTATGGATGTTAAAAACAGTGAAAAAATCTGTTGTAAGAAATTCATTGCGTTCCTTAATAACAAATCAATAAAATCAATAATAAATTAGTTTCTTAAATATAAATTGAATGTTATCATGATAAAAAAGATGATAGTTTACGAACAATAAGTCAATAAAAATAATGCATGGCTTACAACTTGTAGCTATCTATAAGGGCAAGATAACATAAGAGAACTACGTTATCTTGTTCTCATATGTTATCTTGATAAGACTGAAATTTACAAGATATACCTATTTAAGCGAGACCCATGAGTAGCAAGGAGTCAAGTGTCAACTACAAATCTGCGTTTTAAGGTATATAAGATCCCGAGCACGGATATAGAAACTCATACCAAATCAGAATTAAAAACACAATCATCTAAAGAATCGTTAATATACATACTATTAGTGCCTATTCTATCCGTTGATTGACGATATACTCTACCCAGTTGACAAAAATTTAGCAACAAATTTTCCGTGATCTGTGATCACTCGAACTACATCGAATGAATTTATGAAGTAAAAGCCGTTCCTTGTGTCTGAATATAACCAAGAAATAATCCCTAATTGCTTAGAAGCAGACAAGGATATTTTACTTCAGGTATTAATATGCCTCGTTAATTGAAATAGAACTTGATCAACCACCTAGCTACAAAAGGAAATGACGTTAATCAAATTCAATACAATATCCAGTGAGGCATTGGTGGGATTTTTTCTTCTGATCTTATGAACAACAACCTTTTTGTTTTGATGACTATGTTTTTGTGTTAAATCGCCATTACGAATGCTTGTTTTTATTCGTTAATCGTAAAATATGATTACAAAATGCAACTTCAGATGCTAAGGTGAATTTAGAGTAAAATCATCACGACAATCCTCTATCTGTTATAATGAACACACAATCATTGTCGATCACTGTGTAGTGTGTATGCTTCTTGCTTCTATGCCCCCTTCTATCGATGTGGCATATATTCTAGGTTAGAAGCTGACTTTACTGAAAATTAACAAAAGTTTTTCAGCTTCAGACCCCAGAGAATGAATGCAAGATTCTTCCTTCAACAACAAATGACTAATTAACGTTTCTGAAGATTCAAAAATGAAATCTATTAGAACACCTTGCATTTCTACCTTAAAAACCGCGTTTCAAACTTTTTGACGGGCAGTTGCCATTTTGGAATTTTTACTATAAAATTCGGACATTTTATCAGTGTACAGGACCACCACGTTGCAAATTCAAATTTGCAAAATTTGCTAGAACTTCGTAAAAGTTTCCCTCAACGTCCTCCCTACTGATTTTTCATCAGTGATTTTGGCAAATCAGATTCCAGCTTTCTAAGAAACACCCTAATTAGAGATATCACGTTCCATAAAAATGCACCTTCCCTCGTACCCACACTTCGTACTCTAAAAATTCAATCAATACTTAAAAATAGTAATAATTGGTAATAATGAAACAACAAAATAAAAGGAAAAATACCAGTGGATGACAAGTAATGAAATGTTTGTTATAAATGATCATTTATGTACCTTTATTACTAGGCACTATTATATAATCAATCATATATGATGTTTCGTATGAAAACTTTAAAAGGAAGCCGACGAGCTCAAAATGATAAATGATCGATCTCCCTACAATAGACCCCTTTCACAATTAATTATAACAGCGAGGCCGCGAATCTGAAACGAGGCTAACGTTGTTCCAGAAAACCTTAGCATGAACGCGTGAATGGTGGAAAGGCCTGTGCGGCTATGATTACAAGTAATTATACATTTCACTCGTAAATTTGGTACAGTTCAGCTCTTTTCTTGTCAAGAACAGGTATTTAGAATGTCTTAGAGCCATAGATATAAAGTGATTAGTGAAAATTCTGTTGCTGTATATGATATTTCGTGGTGTAGGCTAGGCCACTCTCAAGCCTGCCCATTGACTGGTCTTACACCTCGCATGGGGTTTACATGCGCAAAATTTTGTCGAATAAAGCTGAGAAAAGAGAGTTTAATTGAAAATGATCAATTTTTCTAATAGGAAGATGTTATTTGGTGCATACGCACTTCTAGGGTGGGTTATGACGTGTCATTAGAGGGATGTTTTGACTAATATGGTACACATGCAATAGTGGGAGGGGCTATTATGTGTAACTGGAGGGGTGTTTTGCCTTATATGGTGCACATGCATTAGTGGGAGGGGCTATTATGTGTAATTGGAGGGGTGTTTTTGCCTTATATGGTGCACATGCACTAGTGGGAGGGGCTATTATGTGTAATTGGAGGGGTGTTTTTGCCTTATATGGTGCACATGCACTAGTGGGAGGGGCTATTATGTGTAATTGGAGGGGTGTTTTTCCCTTATATGGTGCATATGCAATAGTGGGAGCAGCTATTATGTGTAATTGGAGGGGTGTTTTGGCCTTATATGGTGCATATGCAATAGTGGGAGGGGCTATTATGTGTCTTGGGTGGTGTGGTTTCTCCTTATATGCTGCACCATAGTACAGTAGTGCAGTGCATAGTAACCAGCACACATAGCAACCTGTCCTAGAAGTGCATATGCATCATTTTAGGCAAAAAAACTACCCTTCCAATGACCTAAAATAGCCCCTCCCACTAATGCATATGCACCATAAAAGGCAAAAAATTCCTCAAATCACACAAAATAACCCACCCCAGAAAAGGGTATGCACAATATAAGGCAAGAGCACCCTTCCAATCACACATAACAACCCATCCTAGAAGTGCGTATACACCAAATAACATCTTCCTATTAGAAAAATTTATCATTTTCAATTAAACTCTCTTTTCTCAGCTTTATTCGACAAAATTTTGCGCATGTAAACCCCATGCGAGGTGTAAGACCAGTCAATGGGCAGGCTTGAGAGTGGCCTAGCCTACACCACGAAATATCATATACAGCAACAGAATTTTCACTAATCACTTTATATCTATGGCTCTAAGACATTCTAAATACCTGTTTTTGACAAGAAAAGAGCTGAACTGTACCAAATTTACGAGTGAAATGTATAATTACTTGTAATCATAGCCGCACAGACCTTTCCACCATTCACGCGTTCATGCTAAGGTTTTCTGGAACAACGTTAGCCTCGTTTCAGATTCGCGGCCTCGCTGTTATAATTAATTGTGAAAGGGGTCTATTGGTCAAAACATATTTTCATTTTATCAATGACTATGATTATATGTAGGTTCAAAAATATGTATTCTTTGATTTTTTATATAAAATTAAATCAGTCAGTCGTTGCTTTATTACACGTTTTTTTTTATAAGAAAGTTTTCTTTGGGCCAGTATTGAAACTTTCTTAGATATTTCATGTTTTCAGTACCAAAACTTTCTTATGACTTTCTTTGCAAGAATTTTGGAATGCAGTATTTCTAAGAATGCACAGTTTAAGGCACTGTATACATTGCACAAATACCACGTTTTTCAAAGAAAATAATCATTAGACTCGTTTAATAGCAAGAAGAGCGACTGAACAGAAGAGCGAAAGTAACACACAGAACATTAGGAGTGAAAGCATGAAACAGAACTTTCTTAAGTTTCAAGAATCCAGTATTGAACTTTCTTAAACTTTTAAGATGTTGAGCACTACTTTCTTATAAAACACTTTCTTATAAAAAAAAAACGTGTACACGACACCTTTTCCATCACAGAACGATACATACGAGACTCACGATATCCATTAATAATGCAAACGACAAAAATACGATATGAAACTTTACACGATACAATTTGTACAATGCACCCTTCCTATCGAGAGGCATTCTACTCCTCGAAAAAGCGTACGAGATTCCTATTCAAACTAAACGGTTCTTACAAGACTCCTACAAAAACAATAGAGATTCCAGCTGGAGGGTGTTCTTGATTAAGGAGTAGATTGTCCCTCGGTTCCTATTTCTTATAGAAGTTCGCATCATTGGCGTCTCGGTTCCCTCTCTGTACCTCCGAATTCAAGAAAAGCTTTCAATCAAAGAAAGAAGAGCTAATAGAAGAAAACGAATAGGAAGAGTTATAAGCAATAACCGAGAAATTAATTAATTGTTGATCAGCTATCAAGCATGCTTAGCAGCAGCAGATAAGGCATATCTCATCAACAACTCGAAATTCGAAAGGTTACCAAAACTAACCAACACCCTATCTTGTCTAATTTAATATTCATATTTATTGCTTTCTTGTTTAACGGTAATTGCTAACTGGTTGTTTTCATGCAATATGTTGCATGAAATGTTGCATGTAACGATCAAAGACCAAACAAGGGCCATCAAAAGATCAAAGACCAAACACCAAGCACCAAAGACCAAGGGCGATCAAAGACCAAATACCAACTATCTATCAAGAACCACACAATTAAACATTAATTCTTATCTTTAGTTAGACATATGTAATTACAGGTCAGATAGCAGGCTTTAGCTATTCCTGTCACCCCTGCATAGAAATATTACAACTGGTTGTTTCATGCAATTCGTTGCAAGAAATATTGCAATTAATCAAAGACCAAACAACGGGCATATATCTATGAAGGCAACAATTATAATACTACAATGTAAACTGAATATTGATTCCGACACGTATAAAATGGAACAAATGGCAAAAAACGAAAACAACCGCGAAGTTAAGATAGCTTACTATGTACGTTCTCAGATGGCCTTGATTAGCTCTTGATCCCTTGATCAGTTGATTCATTAGTGATTAACAGATATAACATGTGTGATCATAATCACTGATATTGTTCTCTCATCTAAGATCAGCTAGACTCCAAAGGTAAAATATGTCCCTAACTTAACGAAACAGAGACTGGACGAATACTGATATATACTACCAATACTACATATTTTTCATGAATGGTGAACACTTCTGGAAAAACCTACCAATACTATACTACATATGGGAAAAACAAACCTAGAGTCAAGCTCAGATACCTGACTTGCTTTGATATAGAATCTGTCGTCTATTTCGTCCTGTAAAGCTGTTAAAAACCATCCGCTATCAAAATATCATCAGCTGCAAAATTCCCTGAACCCAGTTTGTGGACGAACATACACTGAACCTGAACTTGAAGCGAACATATATCCCTAAACCGAATTTTGCTTTGTGTTTAATTTCCATTTAATTTTCCATTTAAAACGGATCACGGAGGAATTTACTGAGTGTTATTGTCTTTATAAATTAAATTTATATGTCATTTTAAATTCTTTTTAGAGTGCGGATCAAAACCCTTTACCTCCCTATAGCGGCATTCTTTTCTCATGGTGGGCATAGAAAGAAAATATCAGAGTTTATAAAAGAAAATACGAAAAGCTTGGTTTTACACAACTAATGACTGTTCCCGTGAAAAGTCTCCTAATTCCTGCTCCCTATCCTTCCAGAAAACAGAGGTGTTTTGTTTTCGTTCAATTTTTGGTAATGTTTGTGATGCGGAACTACCAATTATACCGCACAAACGTACACGTATAGGGGTTAGGATAGACAGGCATAAGGAAAAAGGGTGGTCATATATACTCATGGGGACATTGGCGCTAAATTTGCGGTCATGAACTGATGGAGAAATTGGCGCTAAGTTTGTTCTAAAACTTGGCTTTTCTCTAAAGCTTTGGCCACTTTTGTCTTTAAAACTGGGGCTATTTGCAAGTTTCACCTTCACCGTCACCTTAAAGAATGCTAAAACAGATTCTAGATGCAAACGGGATCCCGCTTTGCCGGGAAGAAATTTTATCATATAACTAAAATGTGAAAAACACAAAGAGATAACAGTAGAGGCGAGATCTCGGCAAAGCGGGACAGGCAAAAAACTTCTTCCAAGAAACATTGCTTTTACTTAGGCCTTAGGGATGACTTAACGGCACACAGTTTGCTTTAGGTACTAAGAATGCTTGAAGGTGTAGAAAACTGCGTTCTGTTCTGTTCAAACACAACGCTCCGTTTAGCACTCTATCACAAAACGGGCAGAGGATAAAGCAGCCCTCTAAACACAGATATCTGGCAGACAGTTTTATATTCAACTGGCTTGTTGGCGAGAAATCAACGACAGAATAAGCTTTCTTTAACCGTTGATGAACAGAGGAAAAACAAACAAATCCGACTTAAAACAGTGATCTTTGTGTCTCAAACATTCTTTGCATATTACGAGGGGGTTTGTTTCGGATCATGAGCAGATGATCAACAATCCGGTATTACTGGTAAATTGGATCACGATTTTTAAGACTCTAAGTGTCTTAAATCTAAACTCTGATTCAATTTGTAATAATAGTCATCTAGTTCTTTCACTGTGTTTCAAATTATGTTATAAACAAACTCTTAGTGTATCACACTGAGCTTATGTTTCGGCCTGTGGGGGTCATCATATAATAAATCTTTAAAGCCAAAAGTTAAGAATTGCAAGATTAATACTTAGGCATGGTAATTTTCCTACTTTGACAGGAAACATCTCCTAAACTTATTTCGTACATTTAAATTTTTGTTGCCTTCACCTTAACTCAATTCATTCAAAAAATTGTAAAATCGAAAAATAGAAATTGTTGTTGTTGTTGTTAATGGCGGCAGCTCCATCAACCAGACAAGTAGACTCACTACATAAGCCCCACTACTTCACTAGATGTTGTTGTTGTTGTTTTCTACAATCGCCCAGTGTGGATTATGTTGGAGGTACAAATCAAAATAAGGGGAGCGTAAAGAGACTCGTGTCGTGAGTCTAGTAGACAAGGGCAGTGGATTTCAAGGTCCGCAGTTCGAGCCTAAGGACCATTCTATCATCTAAATGTGGCCTGAAGTACATCGACAGTTTCGACACAGATGAAGACAGCACTAACCATGACAAGTGAACAAGCAAAACATTTAACGAAAGGCTTAGAATTTGTAGCAACAGCCTCTAATATTCTTCTCAAGATTTTCGATGCAGGCTTTGACATATGACAAGCCCAAGAAAAAGAAATACAGAAAATAGTGTAGTGAATCTTGCAAAACGAGAAAAGGCTCAAACTTCCTCGAAGATAATAACGTTATGCCCTGAAAGGTTTAGCATAATAGTGAGGACTTTGTTAAGAGTTACGATTTGAGATTTGATTGGCTAGGACATATGAGTAGGGCTGGGGTTGCAGGATTTAGCTTTACATTTGATAGCGAGGAGCTAAAATTCTCCAAAACGTGTTCCTTTTACGAGATAGGAACACAAAGTTTTTAAATTGTCGCGTCGAACTGATATTTACAGTCGACGCCAAAGTTTAAAATATATTTCAATTTTGCTGCTTAATCACAGCCAAAGTGCGAATTTTGAACAATGTCTAAAGTCATTGCTACACCTGTCTTGAACATGCCATCCATTTAAACGGAGACGGAAAGTGTGTTTTCTTAAAATGCATTTGTTTCTTTCACAGCTACAGCAGTAAGGAAAGATTCGAAATGTCTACAAAGGCAGCTCTTAAAATCCCATTATCTTATCGTTATCTATTTTTTATGAAAACTCAGGTGTTAGCGCTTAGGCCTATTGCCTTGAAATGTCAAAGTGAAGCCGCATGGCGAAAGGCCATTTGCTGTAACACACCAAATAGAAAACATGAAAAATTGAAAGTTTTTTTCACAGCTGAAACCAGCTGTTTGCGCTTAAGCCTGGTGCCCGCATAAAAAGGTGAAAAAAGCAGTAGATCGCCAAAGTACCGCCAGCAGCAACAAAAATCTTCAAACAACAACAACAACCATTTAGATACTTGTCGAGACGCAGGTGGCCTAATGATCAGATCGCATACGGTAAATGGACAATCCGTCTGTTGGACCCACGAGCCCAAGGGAGCAACACCTAACACAATACACGTTTTTTTTTTATAAGAACACTGAAATTGAAGAAAGCCATGAAATGTTCTTAATTTTTCCGATTTGAAGGCTCAAAATGTTCTTAAAATGTTCTTAATTTTCTTGCTTTTTAAAAAGCTGTTCTTCTTCAAATTAGATGGTAATTGCTACAAAAAGGGACGCACATGTAAAAATATCGCATAAATGCACAATGATTGATAGTTCACCTGTTTTCTAGAGTTGAGAACAGGACAGCGCAACTAAAGAAAGTAAATTCTAATTTTTTTCTAGCTTCACAAAGCCTTGTAATGTTCTTAGCATGTTCTTAACTTTTTAGCCTCTGAAGCCTTATGTTCTTATATACTTTGTTCTTATAAAAAAAAAAACGTGTAAACATAAATATTTTGTTGTCCAGAGAGGCTAGATACTATCTCAAGGGAAAAACGTAGACGACCTTCTTGGTAACTAACACTCAACGAATGCCGGCTGCACTATTAACATTAAATGCCAAACATTAATGCCAGTATATAAGGTATTTCACGGTATTAGGGCCTTTGCACACTTGAGTACTTTTCCAAATTTTAGTAAGGATTAACAAATTAACACCTTTTTTCCTAGTGTGCAAGGACTTTTTTGCATTTTCTACTATCCATAAATTCTAGTAAGGATGAAACAGGCCGACTAATTAAATATGGGCAGCTCCCGAGCTGCCCTTATTTCTGCCAAATGTCATCACGGATTAATTTCTTGACCTGAAGCGACATTTTCTTGCTTTTTTCATTCGTTCTCGAAACAAGATGTCGGATGAAGAGTTTTTCATGCTTTTTTATGATTGTTTTCTATTTGCTGGAGCAAAGCGGCCAGGGCAGAATGCAAAGAATGATGTTGGTATTATCTGCATATGTTAGACTATCACTTTTACAAATGCAACAAGCGGCATTAAGGTTCTTTATTCAACAATATTCTGAAGAGCTAAAGTCGGAGAACCCAGATTCTTAAATTTAATTCATGTTATTCACTAAATGTCGAAAATAGGCAATTTCAAAATGAATATAATTCAAGTTGATGGTGCATTGAGAGGGGGGGCTTTGGGGGGGGGGGGGGGGGGTATCAAAACCCGAAAACCCGGAAGAAAATTGGGACAAACCCGAAAACCCGGATGACCTTAGTTTCGACAACTGTTTTTAGAAGTTTACCCATTGGCACCCTTTTTCAGGTTGAAAACCCGAAAACCTGCACATTTTTACTACAATACCCGAAACCCGGACTAGAAAAATGGCAAAACCCGTTGCCCGTTAAATTAACTTGACGCGAAAACCCGCACGCTTTTTTAAGAAAACCCGAAAACCCGAGGCCGAAATCGGCCAAACCCGCAACCCGTGAAATCCCAAAGCCCCCCTCCATTGAGGGTGAAAGAAAGAAAGAATCCTTCTCAGACGTTTATGGTCGGAACTCAATAATTAGCAAATGCGCCCCACTGTTTGGTAGAATTTTGGCAGAATTTTAGGTCTAGTGTGCAAAGGGCCTTAGCTTCGGTGGCATCGAGTCTGCCTGCCTGGCGTGCCAAAGTCAACTGCAGCCTCACAGAAATGTAGCTAGCCACTTATTGAACGTGACAGACACTAAATCGTCAGTTAACGGTTCGTAATTAACAGTTTCTAGGATATTTAGCGACAAAACTATAACAAGCCCTATATAAAGATAATTGAACAGAAAAAACGGTAGTCGTAAAGATGCAATAGACGCTACGATCACTTATTAACGGTTTGCAAGCATTAAATTACATGTTTAAGTGCAAAATTACTTGGTTAAGTTGGTAAGAGTGTATAAATTGGTGAATGACCACATTGTAAAGACGCCTTCTCACAACCAATACGACCCAAACTTAGACGGCAGGGCAACGGGTATACTGTTCAGCCAGTAAGCTTGCTCGAATGGAAATGTATTGCTTGGAGCATTCAATAAAGTAGAGGCCTGGGATGAGTTGGTGTGTTTTGTAGCTATTAACTGAAAAGAGGACCGATTCATTGCGTCTGGAAAATGGTGACCGATCCACGGCTTCATATACACTATACTCACTACAAAACAAAGGTTGTAGACTCTTTCCAGCCCATCTACACACCATGCCCGCTCATACTATAGTCTGAGTTGCCGTCATGAACAGCAACAACAACTATTTTTGGATTTTACAATTTATGGAATGAACTGAATTAAGGTGAAGGCAGTGAAAATTATGACTCATTTGATTTGTTTACATATACACTGCATACACAATAGATTCGAAAATCATAATGGTAACAACCAACAACAAACAACAACAACTAACAACATATGTCTATCAAAACGCTCATTCAGCCTAACACAACCTACAAAGACCGGCCTCAACGAGGGCACAAAAAGTTTAAATGCCATAGAAGAAATATCGTTTTTCAACAAACTCCCCTGCTGCTCCAAAAAAAACTCGAACGATTTCAGGCGAGAGTGATCTCCGTATCAAAGTCAAGATGGTCAAAGATAGCTATCTAAAAATGTCAATATTCGTTATCGATGGCCAGTTTTAATTTAAAAGAAATCCAAAATCGTATTAGTAAAATCCTTAATAAAACACCTTTGCAACAAAAGTTTGAAATTTAATTCTAACTGGATCATGCGGTAGTTCGCCACACACCCGAATTTTTTCTGGAATAAGATTGTTTGATAATCAAATAAAAATATAAATTAATAAAAGGACAGAAAACCAATCCGTATAATGAGCAGATTTATCACAAAACGGCCGATAGCCACAAAGACTTTGTCTTGTTAATCTTAAAGGAATTATGAAAGTTAAAAGGTTTAATTATAGAGTATAATTACAACGTAAAACTTATATCGATGAATAAGTAAAAAAAAGATCAAATTGAAGTTAGGATCGGGGAAGTGAATTTAGCTTTATAAAGAGCTTATTGCAACAGGAAAACGACAAAGCTTCGGTATAGTACAAGGCTTCCAATAAAGAATTCATGTACTATCAAAACTAAACATAACCTGTGTCGGATGGTGATCATTAAATACCCATTTTAAATATCCTATTATACTTTCTTTGAACAACCAGTTTTGATAACCGGCTGCAAGTGAATCGTAAAAAGCCGCGTTCCTGTAATCCAATCACGGAACACAAGCTTACCATCGCAGCACCATTACGTGCTCTTTGCGCAATCAACATCCGCGCACTTTCAAAAAAACAGGCGGCGAGATTGCAGTAGAATTATATTATTGTGAATTTAGTAAAATTTCTCCTCAATTATTTCCCGTTTCCTTTATTTGCGTGATATCTTGTGATCTTTACCGAGAAGAACAGCGCATAATTTTAAATATGAAAATATCAAAGGAACACCCAGAAAACACTACAAACCCTCAAATGTAATACGATAAAAAATGAACAAGCACTTTATGACAAGGGATAGCTAACATTTGAAATTCATTACACACTTTTTTTTTTATAAGAATACCTTATTTTTTGCCGAGCCTCGATTATTCTTAAGCTTATTCGACTTTGAGCCTGAAAATATTCTTAAATTATTCTTAATCATCAATGTTGTAAATTGGCCTGAAGATCAAGAGAAATAAGTCAAATCTTTGTCATTTGTTATTTTATTAATAAAAAGAGTTACTGTATCAAAGAGTCAGACAGGATGTATGCATTTCAAAACAATACTGTACAGTTGCCTGGCAATCACACTTATTGTGCAGTGTAAAAAACGCAGAGAAATAAAAATGATCCTCGTCAAGCTTGAGCCTCTGATTATTCTTAAATAATTCTTAAATTTCAGCAATTTTGAGCCTGAATATTCTTATAGACTGTATTCTTATAAAAAAAAGTGTGTAATGAATTGGATCGTCTTAGACTTTAAACATGTTTTTATATCTCTTTCTGACTACTGCATGTGCAATAAATAATAAGTAGATATGCCTAAGCGATAAACTGAAGCCATAGGATTGCCCAGGGTAGCAACCTTGATACGAAAGACTGAAATACATGAAGTTCCTCAATGTATATGTTCTGCCCTGCATTAAGGGCGCACAAAACGTATACCAAACCACCATAACCTAAACAACATTATAAACTATCAAAGGAAATTTGAGGGCTTTCGTGAATATCTGAAAGTAAGAGACTGGATTGAATAAAATGGGCTCTTACATGCAGTCACAACAAAAGCATCCTCGAACTCATCAACTGTTACAAACCCCCTGCCGCAATCTTCAAAAACTATACCAAATTAATACGAAATACTGCCCTTTCAGGGTTACACTCAATGAAATTATAGGAAAACTGAAATTTAGGAAAAAATTTCAGTACAAGGTCACAGGTTCGAAACCTGCTCGGTGCATTTTGCAATCCATCTCTCAAATAAGAATAATTAATGCCTTTACTGCCCTAAATGTGTAGCATGGATTACTGCGAGAAGTACGATGTGAAAACCGAAAACATTACATAACAGTATATGAACTACAACAAACTCGAAATATTCATCTATACTCTACAGCGACAAAACAGTTTTCAGTGACCTGGGAAAGAAAGGATAGCTACACAAGTCTGCAATCCCTATACAAGTGTCTTCAAGAAACTCGTTGCAGGTTATTTTCATAAGAAACTAAAAAAATAGCCCAGTACTGAAAGTTTCTAAAAAAATTTTAGAATTTGAGTACTGAAAGTTTCATAAATACTGTATCATAACTGGCGACACAGTAAAGAAAATATCTAGCACACTAAAGGTGGCAAAATTCTTAAGGAAAGCTTTTTCCAGTGCTGAAGTATCTTAATTTTTTTGACTATTCGAGAGCCTATGGGATTCTGAGTTTCTCTTTAAAAAAGAGTACTGAAGAAATAAATAAAAAAATGAAATAATAAAAACTATCGAACGTGTTAAGACTTCAACTTATGAATAACAAGGTACATTATAACCATAGTAAATGGAATGATAGATTAAGTCTACTGACTATGATACAACATAAGAATAAAAAATTTATAAAAAGCTTACTATGAACAATCTGGCTTCAAAAAAATCCACGACCACAACAAATCTATCGGATATGTGGAACCACAATGATGTGCATTCAAGAGATTGTGCCGTTCGTTATAGCAGTAAAACCGGCATAGTATGTTGCCTTCCTGTTATAGCATATGCTATCACAACACGAAATGTTTGTGTAACTGTGGGACAGCCATGCGCTTTGCTTACTCTAGTTAAAATAAGTTACTTGTCACGTGCCCATGCAGTCACGTGTGCATACGAGTGTACCTGAAATAATAGTTTATTTACAAACTGATAACCCTTTGTGAAGAATCCCGCCATTGTTGTTTTTTCAAAGCCCGAATGAGCTTTTAAAGATAGAAGAGGTCAAAAGAGATCTGTTGGTTTTGTCGAACAAAAGAGAGGTCTACAGTGCTATAAGAAAGCGTCTATGAAGATAAATAATTTTTCCCTGAATTCCCTTACACGTCTTTTTTTGCAAGTAACCTTTGGTCTGTCTGAATAGAGTTTGGATTTTTCTAACAAAATCAGGCTGAAGGTTCCTTATATCCTACTGTTCCTTGTCGTGAAAGATGCTGGAATACTGATTGTTACAGCAAATTCATTGGAACTTGCTTCTTTTTCAAATTTCATATATACTGTACATGGCCATAAATGGAGTCTTTCGGGGCAGTACGATGGGAAATATGTTGTTGTTCGGGTAGTATCTAGTAGTAAAAACCAGCTCTTTCTTGAAAAAATTATTCTTGGTTTCTCATCTGAGGCTCGAAGTTCTTTAAAATTTCTCAATTTTTGGTAATTTTTACCCTCAAGTTCCTTACAAAGATGTCCCCTATAAAAAGCGTGCAATCCCGATAATACTTAGTCTCAAAGTCCTTTTCAAGAAGAACTGTACGTTGTCACTTAGAGCTTCGAAGGCTGTTGATAGTCTAAAATCAAAATTATGCTACTCTTAAAAATAATATATAGGTTAACTGATTTTCAAAAATAGTTAGCACAGTATATAAGGGCCTATAAGGGCCTTAGGGTTATGTCACTGTAGACTACAAATTCATTGAAATAAATCTCGATTTTACATCCTTCCTTTTAACTGCAGAATGATAAATTCAGGATTTGAAAGATTTCAAGTACTACCTTGCTACGAAAATGAATCTATAATATGTTTCGAGTTTTAGCAATACAAGGCTCTCTTCTAAAAAAAATGACCCAAAAATTAGAAACGTTAAAACGTTTTTTACACCAATATACTATCTCTGGATTTATTTTTAATATTTGCAGGCATAAACTCGCCAGAAGATGTGATAACAGAAATAGCATTTGAGAGTCCTTTAGGTCCTTTTTCTCGGAGAATTCCGAGATCCTTATTAGAATAAGTATGAACCAGAGTAGGTAGGGAAATTGTACTAAGTCAACTTCATGAACTTAAGCAATAATTTTACTTGTACAGTGAAAACTTAAGAAATCCTGCTATCAACTCAGTATCACAAGTTCACAAGTTCCTTACAAAAAGGCCCAAGGATGATGCTTAACGGTGCTTCAAAACAGCGTGGCTACCATCAGCCGTTATTCCTCGACTAATTATCTAATTTGAAAACCGTTCCTTTTGATCAAATTAGAAGCGTAAAACAAGTTACAATTCTACCAGCAGAAAGAGATTATTAAATAAAATGCCGAAACTAAGAATTATATCTAAAATTAGTACAAGTAAACAGGCCATGTCATGCTTTGTTGTTATGCTGGTTCTGCCGGAACGTAAAAACCCTTTGAAGTCTTTGTAAGAAATATAAATGGTTTTGTTTTCAGGAAGCTTTTATTTTATCCGATGCTTGTACTCTGAAACAATTGGCACTGAAAAACTTTTGGAACATTTAAGAAACAGTTACGGTTGCCTTTCTGTATTTGTCTTTATTTAAGAACTATAAGTATTGTTGTCATGAAAAAGTTTATTTACGGTCAAAACACATTATCCTCAAATAAATTATATTAGAATCTGGAGGTCCGACATATGTTCTTTCTCAAGGTTATTTCCAGCGGTCCTTTCCAAAAAGTTTTCTTTTATACAAAGAAAATGTAATAGCTACAGCTACATTAGAGTTCAAAATAGAATACCCCCAAGTTCATTCCAAAGAATGTATGTTGTTGTTGTTGATATTTATCGCCATTCATGAAAAATATGTACAACCATGTATGGTGCTGAAGAAGGCTTAACATAGCCGAAACACAAAAATTCGAACGGAGGAGAGCGTTGGGCTGTATGACTTGATGAGTTACTAGGCGATTTCACTGAGCTCTATAGTTCAATGGAAACGTCGTTGGCTCTCTGATCATGCAGTCCAGGTTCAAATCCCATCTACTGTGGTATGCCACTTGTGAAAAAATTTGTTGTTGTTGTTGTTGTGTTAGCCTAGCTTGCAACAGATACAGACAGCGCAGTGTTCACGTAAAGGTCCTATTTGCCCTGGATACGAGGTTAAGGGTACCCAGGGTATAGGATCAAGTCTGAGGCACTCAAAATATTTTTCTCGTTGTTTGATTGTTGTTGTTGGCTAATTTATTCTAAATTCTAAGCAGTTTTAAGCCTCGATATTCTTATAAAACTTGATTGCGTATTTCGAGTATTAATTAGAACGGTAATTGTAAAAAGAGGCTCTTTCGAGCATTTGAACTGGCACAGGATACAGGATCTGAGCAAATTGAAAATTGAAATTGAAAATACAAGGGAAGGAAAACAAATGAGAATGACCGATGATGTTTTCATAGAATACAGCAGAATGTTCACAGCAAGATGGAATTTGCACGTGGGTTGATGTTTTATTATAGTTTGAAATGGCTGTGCAAGCACCGGCCGTAAACTCATTATTCAGCTGAAGCAGGTACACGAGAGGTTTTGAGATTCTGAATGAAACCGCTTTTTTACTTCTCTGCGGCAATCCTATCCACTCAATGTTCAAAGTGAATAATTAAAAAGATCAAAACAAGCAAAGGAATGCGACATACTGGTATTACTAGTGCCTGAGCTGCTATGCTTAGAATGAGTCATTTTCGTAAGTTTTGAGCAAAAAGAGCAAGTCTCTTGCATGCTCTACACGTGACTGTTGGCTGCCATTTCTTCTTAGGTGCCTAACTGCCGTCCCGCTAATTAATTTTTTTCCTTCAATTTTTCCTACTGATAGTATCACTCGTTTTATTTGAGGATGCTGCTGTTATACCAAATAATAGAACGTAACCGAAAGATCAGCTAATCAAATCCAAAACACATTATATTACGTCATATTCTGGATTAGGCTTAGGCTACAATGCCTGCCAGAGTACTTGGAACGCCAGATTGCATTTCAGGTATTCTTAACCCTATCTGGACCAGGAAACTAATATTTTGCTGGGGCTTCTTAACCCCTCCTACATTTCTTTACAAAACTCAAAATGCACGAAACAAAGTTGGGTGAATGTTCTTGACTTTTCCTAAAAATTATCTGCGGACCTTGTGATGTGGTAGTTTCCATGGTTACTAATGAACCGTTACCATAGCAACCATGTTGAAAATTGTCACTTTAGGACCAACGAAATTCGGTCTAATTTCTTTCATGAAATTGATATCTTCATGAAACTTGGGCAATGGCAAACCAATATCAGATGACACCAGATAATAATCCCTGTTTTTGTGAAATGCATTTGGATTCTACTTTTAGAATATTGCTGACATCAGCATTATTTATAATTTCTGACGCTCTAACCATGCTAATTAATTTTCTCCTCGCAAATATCAGTGAATTGGTGACTCAGTTCTACTTTTCCATCAGAAGCTACTTCAAGAAACCCATATGAACAAGATAAATGACAGTTTTCTACTGCGCATGCGCAATATTTCTACAGAAAAATAAGAAATTTTTCAAAAATGTTGTGATTATAACAGTCAAAATGGGTTTTCCAATAGTTTAGTAGTGATTATCAGTCATATAATTCAAGTTAAAGGTAGAAATGTCAAAAAATGGAAAAGTGATTATTACGTCATTATGACGTCATAATGCATTGGATATCAACAAAACCTTACAGTTCCAAATAATATGATTACGTTGATATTTTGGCCAAATTTCATCTTTCCCGCTCTTCCCAGATTCGAGCTATAAGGGGGGGGGGCTAATTTAGCCCCCCTCGGTCTGAGGATGCTCAAAAAAGCCCGGTCCAGATAGGGTTAAGAACATCACGAGTTGATTTGAAAATAATTAGTGATTTGCATTGGTGTTTCTAGAAACGGCAAGGTGATAAGAAGATAAGGATAGATAAATAGTTATTGGAGGAAAAAATAATTAAAGGGAAGGAATACGAAGATTGTTTGACGGTTTAACGCAGATGATCATCGGTTAAATTAGGATGAGACATCGTAATTCAGCTAGGACTTTGTTAGTTTTTTCCTTTAGCCATTATCGTCCACAGAAAACGGTCCCGCAACTATCATTTTCCACCAACTAATACGGTATGCAAGCTTTAACATCTATGGGACAAGAGGCGCTACCACTACTATCAGGTCTCAGGTAATCTCTACAACCTGTTTTGAGATTCTGCCCAAAGTGGGGACTCTTCCCATCCTCTATGTCTGACGTTAACCAAAAAAATCACCATAGAACTTTATGTGAGAGAAGACAAAGGGCTCATCTTTGGGCTCATCAACGTTACTATTTCTTGTTACTGTAAATATATATATATATATAAATCCATTCTGTGCTATCTTCTTTATTCTTCAATAGCACCCCAGGGGGTTCTCCTTTACCCTTAATACCAGTTCCTTGGTACTCGGGTCTTGTTTATTGACCAATTTTTTCCAATGCCCTTCTAAGGATCCTAGTATAGGGGCTTAAAGACTATAAGGACGAAAACATATTCTGATCGCAGAACAAAATCTATCTAGAGAACGACCAGCAGAGACATATCCACAAGATCAATACCGAAACAACACCGAGACAACATTGATCGAAATCATTATCAAGGGCATCAGGTGAATAAACAAGCAAGCGTTGATCTAGAATGTGGAGATATTCTTAATGTTTGTCCAAGTGCCAGGCAGATCACAAAGAGAAAAACTTTGCCTAGCTATACCAAATAAATAAGACAATTTTACCTTTTTGAATTATTTTTTTCTGAAGGGTAAACAAAGTGTTTGAATCTTTCCACGAGCCGGACAGAGCTTGAACCCTCGATTTCAGGCCAGAGGGTGGTAGCATTGGTTTTTTGGGGGAGATAAAGATTAAAGAAATCGGCAACGAACTGAAAATCTAGTCACACAACTGAGAAACTCAAGTCTAACTCTTTCGTTAATGTGCAAAGCAGCTTTCTACCAATCAACAGAAATTCCTGTAAACTCGTGCACAATGATTACAAATCTCATAGGCTTGATGTAATTAGAGTAACTACTCACAGGCTGGGCTAGGGTTATCATTATACAGTAGCTAGTTAGGAATATGAACCATTGTCTCACCTATTTGCAGACACCGTTTGAAATTGCGGATAAAGGGAATAAAATATGGAGATGAATTTTCTGTTGGTTGGCTAAAACAAATGAAGAACAATAGACCCTTTTGTTCTCTCCGAAATTACGTGGAGAAGATCTCGGCGCACGAAGATTCCAGTCAGAGATTGCAGTAAGAGATTTGAGAAAGAGATTCCAGAAAAAGATTTGAGCAAGAGATTCCAGAAAGAGATTCGAGTAGGGATTCGAGCAAGAGATTCCAGTAAGAGATTCGAACAAGAGATTCGAGCAAGAAGACTCCAGAAAGAGATACCAGTAAGACATTCCGGTAAGCGATTATAGTAAGAGATTCCAGTGAGCGATTTGAGCAGAGATTCGAGTAGGAATTCGAGCAAGAGATTCAAGCAAGATATTCGAGCAAGAAGATTCCAGAAAGAGATTCCAGTAAGAGATTCTAATAACAGATTCCACAAAGAGACTCGAGCAAGAGATTCCAGTAAGAGCAGAGAGGTGAAGGAAATTCTGCATTAAGATTAAAATCAAAAATGAATCTCAAAAACTCTGACTTTGATTCTGCATTTAATGGGCTGTATAGCTACTTCTGATTTTGATCGCCGTTTAAAGTTCACTCGGGTACTGGAAAAACAAACAGACACATTTTTCTCTTATAAAAGCTGCAAGTTTCAGACATTTTCCTTACAAAACGGTACCCAGTCTTGTCAATTCATTAGCTAAGGTTCCTCTTAAAGTCCTCGTATCGTTAATAAAAGCAATTTAATTGATAGTGAATCAAAATTTACCTTTAAAAGTTGAGAAACCAAAACTGTCAACTTGAGCAAAGCACACTAAACACGTTAAGAAAACTTGACACCAAGCTGACAGAGATGAGATAAGAAAGCATAAGAATGTAGCTCTCTCGCTGAGCTTTTTCAATCACTTGGTCAACTTAACTGCTTAAGAATGAGTTTTTTCAAAGAATGTTTGCCTCCTGCAGACGATAAAGGATGGATTTGTCTTTAAGACGCTTATTGCAAAATCCAATACGTCACAGACCAGTGAAGGGGTGAAGAAATGCAGGAAAATCAACCAGAGGCGTGACACACGATCATCGTCATCAAAATGCCAGAGAACTGTTGAAATTTGCTAATGAGTCAAAAAAAGTTCAGGTAATTTCTAGGCACCGTGCTTTACGGAATGAATGCAATAATGTGGACTGTCGTAGCGGAAATTTTGTCGAAAACGTACGACGAAAATGAAAAGGGGTAGAAGTCTGGAATGAAGTATCATTCTCAACGTCGCTATCTCCAACAACTCGGCTAACTCGGACCCTTATTAACCATAAGTTACTTAACTCGAACTCCTCTTTACCTATTACTAACTAGACTCGAACCCTTATTAATCTCAAACTCAGCAGACTCGAACCCCACTTTATACCGAACTCACCAGACTAGAATCCATCGTTAACTCGAACCCTTCTTAATGTCAATCTCCCTTAACTTGAATCGGTTGATAACTCAATTGCTGATATTTGGAGCGAAGTTGGTAAAATTGCAGTAATATCTACGTGTTGTTATAGTATCAGTCGCCAGACGGAGTCGTATAGCCTTTCTCTCCGAAGTCTTCTCATCACTCACCCTTCCATACAGATGAAACAGCATGAAATTGAAAGTTAAGGAGGGTTCAAATTGTCGGCATTATCAATGCGCTGTGTCTCAAATCGCATTCTCTTTTTTAAATTCTTCATTTGGTTAGATTTTGGTGCTTAAAATGTCAGCGTATGGTCAAGAATTGCCGAGCTGAAGAGCGGGATCAACCTACTTAGATTTGACGCATGTCAAAAATGAGCCCATCATATTTGAGAATAATCTTGCTGAGTGGACATAATATGATAGATTATCAATTTCATCTCATCTATATATAGATTTTTAATTCTTAGCTGCTTTTAATGGTCCTTATATTCGTGGGATTCGAAATCAGCATCAGCATCATCATCATCAACATCATCATCATCATCGTCATCATCATCATCATGATCACTTCATCATCGTCAACATAATCATCATTATGATCATCAACATCATTATCATTATCATCATAATCATCACTTTCGTCATTATCGTCATCATCATCATCATCACTATCATCACCATCATCATAATCATCATAATCATCATCATCATCATCATCATCATCATCATCGTCATCATCATCATGATCACTTCATCATCGTCATCATAATCATCATTATGATCATCAACATCATTATCATTATCATCATAATCATCACTTTCGTCACTATCGTCATTATCATCATCATCATCATCACTATCATCACCATCATCATAATCATCATAATCATAATCATCATCATCATCATCATCATCATCATCGTCATCATCATCATGATCACTTCATCATCGTCATCATAATCATCATTATGATCATCAACGTCATTATCATTATCATCATAATCATCACTTTCGTCACTATCGTCATCATCATCAT